>OX243816.1:39263456-39570956 GCA_945859605.1 Lumbricus rubellus | reverse complement strand
TATCTCCAACTTTAAGAGGATTTCCAAGATCCTTGAACGTCACTTTCTTGCTCGTGTTAAGAAATACATCCCTTCCTGTCCAAAATATCAGTCCTTTTCAGTCGGCTTAACGTGAAGGCTTTTCCACAGAAACTACCCTTATCTCTACTGTAACTGGACAACACCTTCTCATTTATTGACAATAATAATAATAATAAGGTTGAGGGTGGATGGTCTCACTGAAATTGATTTGTTCTTTCTGGAATTTTTGTTGAAGAGAATAAAATATGTGAACATAATAATAATAATAATAATAATAATAATAATAATAATAATAATAATAATAATAATAATAATAATAATAATAATAATAATGATAAGCCAGAAAAAACACTAAGTATGCACATTTGATGCAATCATACCATTTCGTCCCATTGGCTTTCGAAACAATGGGACCAATCAACGCCAAGGGACAGGCTTTTCTAGCCGACCTGGGACGTCTCTTGGCTCAAGTTTCTGGCGAACCCAGAGAAACCAGTTACTTGTTCCAGCGTCTGTCAATTATTATTCAGCGCTTCAATGCCGTTGCCTTTCACAGCACTTTTGTTCTCCCTGATCTTGACTCGGATGGCCACTCCAGAGTTAAAATTGCTTATTAATATCTGACACCTGAGGGATTATAGATACCTCGAGTAATAAAAAAATAAATAAAAAATAATGATAATAATAATAATAATAATAATAATAATAATAATAATAATAATAATAATAATAATAATAAATCTACCTCCTTCAAAGAATCTCGATAGCAGTCCAGCGGGGCAACGCCATCTGCTTCTCTTCCACATTGCCTCTGTAACAATACTATATAATCCGACTGTTGTTGTATAATATTATTATTAATAATAATAATAATAATAATAATAATAATAGTCACCGCCAGGGGTGAACATGGCTTGTCCTGCCAGCTGGGATTCGGCCGAATATCACGCCACGGGGCCATCAACGACCTGGTCTTCCGATCTCTATCGAAAGCTGGCTTCCCATCAGCTAAAGAGCCGCAAGGACTACTGAGATCTGACGGAAAAAGACCCGATGGAATGACACTTATACCTTGGAAGGCAGGCAAAAGTCTAGTCTGGGACGTCACAATAGTAGATACACTGGCACCGTCATACATCGCAGCTTCAGCAGCCCAAGCAGGGGCAGCGGCATGTCTAGCGGAGGAAAGAAAAATGCAGAAATACCACGCATTTCTAGACACGCATGTTTTTATCCCCCTGGCCCTGGAAACACTTGGCCCCATCAACAGCGCAGGCCTCGATTTTATTTCGGACATGGGTCGCCACCTTACATCAGCAACGGGTGAACAGAGAGAGACCAGTTATTTATTTCAGAGGCTCTCTATTACAATTCAGCGGTTCAATGCCGTAGCATTTAGTGGCTCCTTTAGAAGACCCACGCCCGAAATGGATGAGGTTTAGCCGTTCCAGGCACATTGCTTTTAATATTTTATAAGCCCCTGGGGGAACGAAGTACCTCAGGGCAAAAAAAAAAAAAAAAAAAAATAATAATAATAATAATAATAATAATAATAATAATAATAATAATAATAAAAATAATAATAATATCCAGCGCTACAACGCCATAGCATTTCGTGGCACTTTTAATACTGTTGCGGAGGACGAGGCCTGATCTTCTAAACACACAAAAACAGCTCCAAGCATAATTTCTGTAAATCCCGAAGGATCCTAGGTACCTCGGGTAAAAAAAATAAATAATAATAATAATAATAATAATTCATCACTTCCTGCCACTCACGAGTTTGTTCCGGTGGCTGTAGAATCGCTTGGCCCCATCAACCGTGCAGGCCGAGAGTTCTTGGTAGAGTTGGGGCGCAGAATTACCGCCGTCGCAGGTGACCCTTTGGAGACCGTGCACTTATTCCAGCGGTTATCCATTTGCACACAAAGATTTAATGCAGTTGCATTTAGAGGCACGTTCGCACAACGCACCGAGGACGAGGACCACTAACCACATAGATTAGATTCATAAATCCCGAGGGATCATAAATACCTCTGGTAAAAAAATAATAATAATAACAATAATAATCGTTGAAACACGGAATCTACTAATAATCAATAATTCTGCAGTTAACTGTATAAATCGTATCTAATCACAAAGGTTCATGACTTCATTAATTTTGGCCTGTCAGCAAGCATGCAGATGATCAATACGCCCGCTAAGAAAAAAACCAGCAAACTCCAAAGCCTATAAATAAATAAATTATGCTCTAGTTACTGAATTACTCATCCATCCTCTAGCCTTAAATAAGCTTATCTGTTTTGTTTTCACAGGTAAGCTGTTTATCTGATGGGTTCGCGCCGAAATACCCTAACCAGAACAAAAAATACTGCGGAGAAAAAACAGGGCAGATAACGTTGACCTATTCCAATTGCGAGTCTCTTACCTTAAACTTTGTCACTGACTCTTCCGTCGCCAGAGGAGGATTTGCAATTCAGTACACAATAACATCTTCAGGTAAGCGGACAGTTTTGTTTCTTCAGTAAAGTGTGTTACTTGTCATCCATCGAACTCTCCAGTCGCCCACCATTAGTAGGCCTATACAATACTATTATACATGACATCTGTGCTGCATCCGTTCATTATCCATCCATCTATCAATCCAATCACTAACGAACCACCCATCCATTGTATATCCATCAACCGATAAACCCCATCGATCCATCTATCCATCTGTGCAAAATCTATACATCCCTTCATCCAACCATCCCTTTTTCAATGCATCCACTCAACTACCATACACCCAGCAATCCATACAGCAATCCATCCATCCGTACATCCAGGGAGTACATCTGATTGAAGGCCAGTTGAAGAAAACGATTTAAAAAAGTTAAATTAAAGTTCAACGACATCTTATGGCAACAATTTTTATCCGTTTTTGCACATAATAATTTATTTCAGGACTTTTTCTTTTCACCGATTTTAAAAATGTCATTCGACGATTGGTTTATGCCTGGCAACTTGCAAGTTGCTGGATGCTTGGATTCATGTCTGCCTGTGACTGCTGGTGTGAGGTGGCATGAAGTTAGTATGGGTGTGTCCCAAGAGGCACCCCGTCAAAAGGGCGCTCGACAAAAGGGCGCCCGACATAAGGGCGCCGACATAAGAGCGGCGCTCTTAAAAGAAATAGCATCGATGAAGAGTCGGCCTAGAGGTATTAATATTATTAGTAAATAAGCAGCTCAACGACGACGCCAACGCTTGAGAAAACATTTTCAGTCGACATTGAAACAGTATCACATTCTTAACCGAACTTCTAATATGTTGTGAAATTCCTAATGTTAAGTGTTAACTTTGTTAAGCTAACAGATTCTTAGCCGTAGACTACCGTAGTAGCCTACCGTAGTTTTAACTTTTCATCTAATTCCTAGTTCAAACTTTCAACTTCTTATTTAATTGCTTGTTTGTATTTCTAAAATAATTTCTGGCCTTCTACATCTCGTTAAACATTAAAGTCTTATAACGTAGTGGTGGATCACTTTCAAATCCATTATTTAATCCGCGATATCTTTCACGATAATATTTCTTTTAAGAGCGCCGCTGTTATGTCGGGCGCTTTTTTGTCGGCGCCCTTTTGTCGGCGCCCAATTGCCCGTCTCTGCTCATAGACTTCGTAGTCAAAACACACCGAAGCTATTGCAGAGTCTGAATGCTTCATAAAGTTACTCTACATCATTTGCTTGTTTCAGGAAATACAACTTCTACACCAGGTATGACGCCATTCTCATTCACATCATGTTCTGAAGCAACACAGCTCAAGGGACTCTAAATATTATCTTTACTACTTAGTCTTGACTAAGAGCAAGCACGAAATTTGGGTTCCATGACACAGTTAGTACCGGAAGGTAATCCCACGACACTTAATCCCGCGACCAATTATTCCTGCGACCGTTAATCCCGGCGAGATTTAATCCCGGTGACGCTTAATCCCGCGACCAATTAATCCCCCGACAGTTAATCCCGGGAAAATAAAATAACCTTTAAAAAAAGTTCAATTCCATAAAGGCAATATTCACAGCAATATTCCCTACCGGGTATTGTTCAAAAGAGTTAAACCCTTGTAGTTAAATATTATAAAACCAGTAAAATTCGATAAAAGCGAAATTGACAGCCATAGGCGTAGGGGACATTTCAGCGTTGGGGGGGGGGGGGGGGGGGGGGGGGGGCAAAAATGAGACTTTTGCCCAAAAAATTTTTGTCATCCGGCCGAAATCTTAAGAAAAATTCCCGTTATTTTTGCCCGAAAATTCTAACGACTTTTTTTAGTCATCCGGCCGAAATCTTCTGAAATTTCCCGTTACTTTTTGCTCGAAAGGTCTGACGACCTTTTTTGTTCGAGCAAGTCTGATTTTTCGGGCAAGCAGACCCGGAAAAATTAAAAAATTAAAAAACTGCTCAAAATTTGGGGGGGCATTTGCCCCCTCTGGACCCCCGTCTCCTACGCCTATATTTACAGCAATATTCACTGCTTTTTTTATAAAAAGCTCAGTTGGCATGATTTCCATGTAGGCCCTATCAGTTTGTTTGCCTTTGCTACTGCAGCCGAAATTCGTCTCCATTTCACTGCCTATCGTAGATTGAACTTCGCAAATTCTGCTTAAAATCCTTTACAATGATCGTTTTATGTAGCCTAAAGATGTGCAACAGAAAACATGAACAGAGAGGTAGGCCTATCAAATTGGATATGCAGACAACAATAATAGTCGAACCACTAGCTACTTGGCTATGTGGACAACAATAGTCGTACAAATATTCGCACTCACGTGTGTGCGTGTAGCCTATTAAGTGTCGCGGTAGCAAATGTCGCGGGATCCTGTGTGGTTGAAATTAAATGTCGCCAGGATAACCTGTCGCGGGATTAACTGACGCGGGATTAAATGTCGCCGGGATTAAGTGTCCGGTATTAACTGTCGCGGTATTAAGTGTCCGGTAATAAATGTCGCCGGGACTAAGTGCCCGGTATTAACTGTGGCGGTATTAAGTGTCCGGTAATAAATGTCGCCGGGACTAAGTGTCCGGTATTAACTGTCGCGGTATTAAGTGTCGCTGGATTAACTGTCGCGGTATAAAGTGTCCGGTATTAACTGTCGCGCGCGTTATTAAATGTCGTGTTACCGAAATTTGATATGTTGCATCAGAAAGATAGGCTAAGAGAAGCATAGTTTGGTGCTTTCGATTGGTCTACTTTTCTTTTCCTCGAAACTTTTATTTTAAAATTGCGATTTATGTTTGCGATTGCATAAAATCTAATATTAGGCCGACGTGCTATATATTTCAACAGCATTCATTCAGTCATTCATTATGGAGATTTATATAACGCCCAATCAAAGTTACTGTTCAGAGCGGCCGTTCTCTACCCACCTCAGCTGAATGTTATTTTGATCATGCATGCTCTTTTATAAGTAGAAAATAAAATTTTTAAAAAGCTTTGTGTCATCTGCAAGCAATAAATGAGACAGCATTGAAAGTGGTAATAACTTTTGAATGGTAAAAAACAATTGAGGCTAATGGCGTTTTCAGGTGAGGAGCGTGGCAATGCATCTTTCACTGGTATCAATGGATTCATAACCTCACCGCGATTCCCTCTGTCCTATCCAAACAACGCAGACTTCGTCTACTCTATCGATGTTGATCGAACAAAAACCATTGGACTCTTTTTCTATTCATTCAACTTGGAAGGAACATCACACACATCGTATATGGACAGCTGCAATCACGACTGGCTACTGGTTAGTAGTTAGCAAGTACACATTGTTGAAGAATAATTTTGAGCAGTTTAGATGAAAATTTGTCTCAGACAACTTTTGGAGGACATTGTGAATAGCGGGCCATGACTTAAGCATTCAATGTTAAAACGTTTCCTCTCGCGTCTTCTAAACCACCTAAAACTCCCAGTTAGATCTATCTTATGTTATCCCGCACCCAACAACCCCCGTGACCCGTCCCTCCAATCACTCCATCCTTCAAATTCTGTAGCCGTTCCCCTTCAACTAAGTCTTGTACCTTGATTGATTAGGCCTAATCCAAATATTTCGAGGGATCACAAAAAAACTCGATCAGTTCGTTCATCTCCTTTCTCACCTACCGATCTGAAATCTTCTGCGCTACATCATAAATGAAAGATTTTATTAATGCCTGAAACAATAATAGGATTTGTAGATGAACGCCGCACTCACTCAGTCAGTCTAGCGATAATAACGTTAGGTCATTCGTTCATCGTTTGCCTGTTAATAATTATCACAACAGCCAATCAGTTAGCCTACAGTTATTCCATCAGAGGGCGATCAGTCTATTGTGTTCTACTTCCACAGATAAGCTGTAATTCTACTGTATTGAGGTATTCTCATCGAAATAGAAAGTACTGCGGAGCTAAAACAACGCCGCTGCTTCTAAGCTACATAAACTGTGAATCTATGACCTTAGACTTCGTCAGTGACTCTTCTGTCACCAGTGGAGGATTTAAGATCTGGTACACTATCAAATCAACAGGCAAGTGTCTAATAACGGCACGCTAAGGAAAATTATTTTCCTCAGCGTGCCGTTGGGACAAAGTCTTGAATCGTGCTGCTCATGCAGACCATAAGACTTAAAGAACGTGAACTCTGTCTGCAATATTATTACCGTGGGTAGGATATCAACAGTAGCGTTGCCACGGGTGATTTGTTGTAGTTTCGAATATCTAAATCTGAGAACATAATGACCCACACAATTTGTTCGAATCAGTTGAGTTTTCATTCGGGCATAGAGGCAGGGGCGGGGGTAGCAAAGTTAGTTGGAATTGCCAAATGTCTACAGTTCCCCATAACCACCTCAATTTCTAAGGGATAGAAACGCATCTAGCATCAAATCCGTTTAAGAGATGTTTGCATAATTATGTGTTTTCAATCTAGCGCTTTTGTTCGCGGTCTTCAATTATTTAGCACTTGGCCATTCACGAGGTGCATTTTGTTTGAGCGTTCATCGAAGCGCGAACACTAGTATCAAGAAACACATGACCAACGATGAAAAGTGCTTGGGATGTGTTTCCCAGATTATGCTATTCACCCACGGCGTCCGAAGCGAGCTAATTTCGCACCATGTCTGATTTTTCATTTAATCCACTATGCATAGGCGTACGAGGCGTGGGTGCAGGGAGCAAATGCCCCCCCCCCCAAATTCGGGCAAGTTTGACAGTTTTTACGGGCAAATAACCCCGAACGACTAAAAAAAGGTCGTCAACTTTCGGGCAAGTCAGGTTTTTCGGGCAAACACAGACCCGAACGACTAAAAATTATCCATAATTTATTGTGGAGAGAAGTACAATAAAATTATGCCATTCTTTAGAGCGAATGTGGGCTGGATAGAATAATTTATTTTCAGCTGAAACCAGACTGACGAAAAGAACGCTTGATAAAATATGACGTTGGATTGTTGACAAAACGGCTTGTTAAAATTGAAGATGGATAAACGGAATAATCTCCATCTTAAATAGAAGTTGGATTGATGAAGATAATGCATAGGAAATTGATGCTGGATTAATGGCTATGGTTTCTAGCTGAATTGGAAGCTGGATGATAAACGAACGCTTTTAAATCGATGCATGCAGGATTGATGAGAAGAACGTTGAAAAATAGAAGTTCGATTATTGGTTTCTAGCTGCAGGGCCGTAGCAACAACGAACGTGGCCCCCTCCGAGTAGCCTATAATGTCCGAAATTTCTGACGACCTTTTTTTAGTCATCCGGTCAAAATGTCGGGAAAAGTTTCATCAATTCGCCGTCCGAAAAAGTTGATGACCTTTTTTTGGCCAAAATCTCCGGAAAATTTCATATTCGCCGTACGGAAAAGTTGATGACCTTTTTGGCCAAAATCTGGGGAAAATTTCATATTCGCCGTCCAAAAAATTTGATAACATTTTAAAATTTATTTTTAGTAATTTCATTCATTTTTTGGCATTTTTAGGGGCCCCTTTCTTGCCGGGGGCCCTCTTCGGTTGGAGGGTACGGAGGGCGGTCGCTACGCCTCTGTCTAGCTGATTTATTTCGATTTTGAAGCGTTCTTTTTTCATCGAGCATCTAATTAAGCTAGAAACCATTAGTCCAGCTCCCACTTCTCAGGCATTCTTTTCATCAATAGGCTACAGATTTCATATCTCAAGCGTTCTTCTCATTCATCCAGTTCTATTTAAGCTAGAAACCACAAATCCAGCTTCTATTTATCAAACGTTTATTCCATCTGTCCATTTTCATTCACCTTCCATTCATCGGGCGTTCTTTTCGTTAGTCCAGCTTTTATTTAAGCTAAAAATAAATTCAGCAATCCAGCTTCCTTTCATCAAGATATTAGTTTGACCAATCCCACTTCTATATTTAATAATTATTACAATTAACAACTACAGCAATACTAATACTAAAACATTATGCGCGCCCTACAGTTCACGGATAATCATTTATACCTACTACTAAATGAAACTTGAAAAATAAATATTGAACTCAATTTCGTACTGATATATTTGTTTCACGCGTCTTGTAAACAAAACCAGAAATAGCCTAATATCGCAACGGTGAGGCCAATATAGGGCCGGTGCAAAAACGGCACCGCCAATACCAGGGCGCCAATAATAGGCTACGGTCGTGCCAAAACGTCACGTATTATAGGCTAACGTGTATGATAAAGTCTCGGCTATTATACCGATGACTGCTCACTGTGTTCAGGCCAATCGTCGTGTGGAAACACTTCGTTCTCTGGTCCGAACGGTGTCATCACATCTCCAAACTTTCCTCTCCAGTATCCATACAACATTCACTGCACATATTCAATCAACGTTGATCGCAACAATTCCATTCAACTCAAGTTTAAACACTTCGACTTGGAAGCGCCAAATTCAGCGGGTTACTGTGCAAACGATTGGTTAAAAGTTAGTGGTATAATTATTTTCTATCATTTTTCATTTATTTTGTTTACTAGCCTACTACGACTACTACTGCCATCAGCACCATCTTTATTACGGCTACTACTACCACTACCACTACTATTTAACTCCTGCTGCTACTACTACTACAGTAGGCCTAACTGTTGCTACTGCTACTACATGTATATCACTACCGCTATTCCGCTAGGATTAGGCCTACCACTACTGCTGCTGCTGCTACTACTAACACTACTACTACTACTACTACTACTACTACTACTACTACTACTACTACTACTACTACTACTACTACTACTACTACTACTACTACTACAGTACTGCTACTAATGGAGATTGCTACTACTATGCCATTCCCGCTATACCACTGCCACTATTAACACCACCATTACTACAACTACTAATAGGGCCTACTACCGTTACTGCTACAACTACTACTACTATTACTGCTTTTAATTTGAATATGAAAATGATTGTAATTGAAGGCAACATTAAAAATTACATTAGAAGGCCTATTACCGCGGTAATTTTTCTAAAATTATTATTATCATCATCATCATCATCATCGTCATCATCATCATCATCATCATCATTGCCATCATTAGCCTATAGGCCTATGGCAGAACTTTGAAACCCTGACCTGGGTATTTCCGTTGCAGGACGCTGGCTTATAGTTACTGCCACTCTAACTTATAAACTCGCCATGTTTAAATGATGGTCATGCATAAATTTTGTTCTCATCTTTTAATGTGCTGTGCAGATCACATGTAACGAAACAACGAAATCGAATCCGTATAGCAACAGAAAATACTGTGGCGCTATACAATGGAATTCTTCACTGCGATTTGTCGACTGTAGCAATCTGATGCTACAATTCGTATCAGGTTCAGGCTCGCCTATCAACGGAGCCGGATTTATGATAGAATACACCGTAGTCGGTTAGTTGGTGTTACTGCTGATTTCTAACAATATTTTCATGCAATGATAAATGCATGTTTGGAGAAAATTCAAAGTTACCTCCGACGATGGCTGATTGAATTTCTCAGCTAACTTTAAGACTGGCTTGTTTACATTAGCCACTTGCCATGCCGTAGCAAAGTAAAAACATTCTCTTCAGAATACTGGTGAAAAGTGTTCCACTTGACACATAGAATGATGATCAGCGTTAATGCGCTCTTAGACGCTTTTTCTCTCCATTTTTTGAGTTTATTATTTTTACAGTCGATTGTTTAGCACTAAACTAACTAAACTAGTTTAATGCTCAGTGCATTTTCGGTTTAGAACTAAACCTGAAAAAAACGCAAAAATAGGTTTGTATTTAAGATACGACAGCGTAGCCTACAAGATAATTAGGCTATCGCTTTCTTTCTCTGCTTATTTCTGAAGTCGCTTTTTTCTAAAGTTGCTTTAAGAGATGACATGTTGCATGAGATCATAATATTATGTTCCGACGAATTAAAACTAGACGTGATTTTGTCGATTTAGACGGTGTGCGATAGGAAATTTTTTTAAATATTGAGAGGTCATGTCAAGTTGTGACGCTAGGGCTAGGCCTGCGCAGCTGTAGACTGTAGAGTCACTGGTTACCCCATCATTACCAGGAGGGTTGTTCTGGTTATAGAAGTGGTTCACAACCTTTTTTTTACTTTAAGGCCACTTTTTCTAAGTTGGAGGACACGGTGGCCACTTTTTCTTAGTTTAAGGAAATTAAGGGCCAGCAAGGCTAAAATTTAATTAACTAAAAGCACATAAAATTGTTATAATTGATTCAAAATAGAATGTTTCATGTTTTTTTATAGACGTCAACATAAATGATTTGTAATAGGAAATAATTATGTATTCTATCCTGTACAAATTGCCAATTTTTTATAAATATTATTATTTTTAATTCTTTGAGAGATGAGGGCCATTTGTTTAGGCCTGGCGGGCCACTTTTGGCCCGTGGGCCACTGGTTTGGGACAACTAGGTTAGATATTTCCGATTTGTCGTGTGTCATTGAAATCAGTTTTCTCTTTATTACTAGCAACTCAGCATATTTGGAGTGATTGTGGTTACCTGGAATTTAAGATAGGATTATTGTATTGTAATACGTATACATGTAGCCTGGCTTACATTAGGTTTCATTCCATGTAGCCTGCCACACATTTATTTTCGTAATGCTCATTTCGATAAAGTGTTAAAGTTTGACGTCATAGTTCACTGATTCGTGAACGGAATTGCTAAACTTGTATAACCTGTACCTTACTTCTGTCTTTTTGTTTATAGAGAATTCAAACTCTACGGATGATAACTCGGGTATGTCTTGATTTTGCAATTCGAAATGTTCACCAGCTTTATGCATGAGGAAATAACTAGGATTCTACTGTGATAAGTAAATTTGAGTTCAGAGTAAACAGAATATTGCTGAAGAGTAGTTACTGGTCTGTGGGCCTACCAATTACAGTTCCTTGCGAGCTTATAAGTAGCCTACATTGGACCTATTTTACTCTTGACCTATTCTATGACCTGGCAAAAAGTCTTTAAAATGTTTGATATTTTTTATATTTAATATATTTCGCCCAGTTTAAAATTCAAATCCGTGCATATATCATCATCATCATCATTGCTCTCCTCCGTCCGGCCGCGCCGACGATGAGGCCTTTACATGGCGTCTCCACCCTGTTCTGTCCTTGATGATATCCATGGCATTCCTCATATCCATGTTCCTTTCTTCCAGATCTTCTCTTATGTTGTCCATCCAAGTTTTCCTCTGGCGCCCTCTGCTTCTCCCTCCCTCCACGTTGCCGTGCAGGGCTGCAGCTGGTAATCTTCTGTCATCCATCCTTGATACGTGTCCAAACCACGTGAGTCTTCTCTTCCTGATCTTGTCCACTATTGTTTCCTCCGCTCCCAGTTCTTCTCTTGTCTTCTCGTTTCTGATCCTTTCCCTTCTACTTCTGCCCAATATTCCCCGCAGCCAACTCATTTCAGCCACCAGTAGTCTTCTTTCATCCTCCTTGCGCAAGCACCAGCACTCCGATCCATAAAGCAGTACTGGCACTACCAGAGCTCCATACAATCGCATCTTGGTTCCTGTCGACACGCTGTTTGACTTCCACACCTTGCTAAGACGGCCGAACATTGCACACGCCAGACCTATTCTGCGTTTAATGTCATTTGTACAGCGAGCATCCTCTGTTATCAGACCACCCAAGTACACAAATTCTGTCACTTGTTCTAGTACTTCGCCATCCAGTCTGACCCCCCCCCAAAGTCCGACCTGCACCTCGACGTGGTGGGGGGGCGAACAGCCAAGTAGGGGAGCGCTTGGTGAGGCTATGCCATCAGGGGAGAAGGCCTCGGCCGAAGAACCTCCTAGGGCGTCACGCGAGGTGGACAGGCTCACCAAGAACCCTGAAAACGGCTGGCCAACGCAGGCGGCAGGTGCTGGAAGGACACCTAAGGGCGGAAGAGGTCCAGAAGGACCCAACGGCCTCCTTACCCTACCAGGAGAGGAATGGTCACCGCCTGGCAAAAAGACCAAGAAACTTTTACATGATGATGTGCATATATACAAAAATGTAAAATAAACAACTTTATTAGCCTATGTTTAATTTTTATGTTTCATGTTTTATATTTTTTATATACCGAAAATGTATCTTGGTTTTTCCCCCTCTAAACTATTATCATGTTTTAATAATTTTTGTTTGGTAAATAGGCCCCATCTAGCGGTATCACTACCTTCGGGTAGCCTTTTGCTCCCTAACATACGCAATGCTGCGCAGTAATGATTGTGCAGTAGGCTTCGCCATCATAATTTTTAACTACAGTCAACCAATGTGTGTACTTACTTATAATTGTCTGTATTTTTGGGTTCAAAAGACAAATTGAAATGAAAAAGTTTAATCGAATACCTTCTTACATTATTACTACTTAGACCTGCTAAAGAACTATTACTTTGACGCGACATGCTGAAATTGTATGGCTGGGGCCGAAACTGCTTAAATCTTCGACAGAATGATGTCGATCAGAGATATAACGTAAAATTAAACCTGTGTTTGAGGATAGAGCACAACGTATAATAGTGCCTTGTGAAAAACTGTTCCTTCAATCCACTTGAAACGTTGCGTGGCTTCCCACCTGAAGTTGCCACACGCCGATACAAAGTTTCCCCCCGAAACAGAGTCTCCCCTTGGCTGAAAATTTGTTATGGAAGACATTTTTCGGGTGTAAAAGTATGTATATGTTCGTGTAAAATAACGTGTTATCGGGTTAGCAACGCAAACTAACGGTTTGATATGCTCATCTATTAATTTTATGTGACTGTAGCCGATTTCACGATCAACGGGGGAGACTTTGTTTCGTGGGCGGAGGAAATATTCTCTCCCCCAGAGACTTTATTTCAGAATATAGTTTCCGGGGGGGCGAATTTATTCTAGAACAGATCCTCCGGCGAGAATCTATTTCGAAATAAAGTCTCCGGGGGAGACTTTTAGGGGGAGACTCTGTCACGCGACACCGGCACTTGAAATTTCAGTCATCAGACTTTGACTTCTGTCTCAACCGACTTAGACTGCATCAGTTAGAGCGAAAGCCATAGCCGGACAGCCTTTCACATGTGCTCTCTATCGTGACTTTGTAAAGGAAGTTTAGAACTGCATAACTCCTTCTTTCCTTTTTCATCCTCTATGCTAAATTACTCCCAATCGGAGGACTTTTGATCTTTTGATTAGTTTTAACTACACAGAAGTGCCGTAAAATGGGGTAACATTGGCATGTTTTGGAAGGTTTTTGTGGGATAACACCTAAACGAGATGAGCAAAAGACTTGATTATTTAAACTATGAGCATTATGGATGGTACCTACGACCCTGTAGAATTTGAAAATTTAGCAAAAATTATTTCTATACTTTAAAAATCTTTGAAAAAAGACAAAGTTACCCCGGACCTGGGGTAACTTTGGCACCATGTATTGTTTCAACTTGAGACCAATTTTAGACCCATGCTGAGTAACTTTGGCATCCTAACATGTTTTTAAAACGTATTGCGCATGTGTGTCAAGCCCAAATCTTTTTACAAATTAAAAATCCTTCCATGGAGAACGATTTTATAACAGTTTTAAGCTTGTATCGTTCGAAACCACAAAATCTGTCACCTTGGTAACCAAAAACTGCATCATCAGTCGCTTTCAGCATGAGTCAGCTCTCGTCAATTCTACTTCATTGATCTGCATTGCTTTCCTGTAGTATCCAATTTCTTCTCCTCATCACTTTTTGAGTAGATACTCTTGAACAGGCGCAATATAAATGTCTGAAATCACATTGACCACGATTTTCTCGGAGCATCTCAATCAAGCTGGCATCCAAGGTTCTTGCGACTCATACTGGTTCTGCACCATCCGGTAGACGTTCAAGGGACCGTCCTCACTCACTTAAGGGAGGTCAGACATTTGTGACGATGTGCGGTCCCATACTAAATATCATAATTACAAATTTTGTGTTGGCACGTGACGATGGGGGTCAAAAATCGTCCAAAATTGCGTGACGTCATTTATGGACGGCCCCCAAGGACAAATTCTGGGTTGCATGGGTGGTACGAAGCGATGACTCTACGATTTTGATCAGATACGGGTATTAACACGTTTCTCTATGTATAATACGTAGTCTAGTACCCTGTGCCAAAGTTACCCCGCAGTGCCAATGTTACCCCGGTTTACGGTGCTTCTTCCTTCTTCCTTTTCTCTCGTCTCTGTATTCCGTTAAACGTGAGTTGACGATGAGACATTTTAGGCCTATACGTACATGACGTATCCACATTTCAAGCGCAGAAGCGTTTCTAAAACTACGCAAATCCATATAGAACTGCACATTTTATATACAAGTGCACGCAAAAAAGTGCTCTCTATTTTTGAATTTCAATAACGTCTCTTCAAGGGAGTACTCAAAATTGACCCCGACTCTAGCACGGCAAAAAGCACAGCTTTTTGAGTTGATTAAAAATACTTTTGTAAGAGTCCCAGGAAACGAACGCCTCTCCTGTGGAGTCCATTCCGTCAAACGTGCGTTGACGCTAAGACATTTTAGGCCTACATGACGTATCCACATTTCAATTGCATAAGTGTTTCTAAAGCTACCTAAATCCATTTAGAACTACCTCTTCGACCCACCGCTTACCTTGCCGAACCAGAGCAACTAGCTGCATTGCAGTGTAACTACTAACTTGGCGATATTGTCCAGGACTTTTGCAAACTGCGCAGCCATGGATAATTTGAAACTAAGGAAATGTTTAGCAATGGTAGAACTCTCAAAATTAATACAATCATGTAGGCCTGTGTTGATGTCATTCTAACGCCTCAGCTAGCAATAAAGGCTTATCTTAACTGTTTTATTGTTCGCCAACCGCAGAGAAGAATAGAGAAAACATTAGTCAGAATCGTAAAAATAAATATTATGTTGATGTCATTATAGAACTGGACTGTGGTACTTCGCTGTTCACCAATTCTTCTGGAGTCATCAGCTTACCTAGAAATCCAACGAACTTTCTAGCAAAAGTCAACTGCATGTATACCATCTCGATAAATAAAACGAGTGTTATTTTACTCAACACTAACCTCAATACATTGATTCCATTGCTTCAATCATTCCAAGACTGCAATAGAGAAACTCTGACGGTAAGCTGACCGCATTTTTACTGAATTGAAAGCCAATGCGTATCTTCTACCGCGACTCGTCTCGTTTTTTGCATTTCAAGAGTGAACGCCATGAAGCTTTTAAGAGTACAGACCACAGCATTGACTGCCAACAGAACAGTCAAAAACGTCCAAGAATGGGTTTACTAGGCCTATATGCTTTTGACAATGTGTGCAAGACTGCATTTCTGTCTGTTTTATTGCCTTCAGTCCTTGCTGACTTCAAGGACGTATTTTTCTCTGCCATGTTTTCTGTCTCTTTCCTTTTCAATTAACATACCACGGTGCCTTTTATGTAGCTAGTCCTATACTCTGGTCGGCACCCCGGCAAAAAAGCGCTTGACAAAAGAGCGCCGTTGTCATGAAAAGGATTATCCCCCCTGAAAGCTATCCGGGGGGATGAATTAATCTATCCCCCCGGATGGAATTAACCGGTCTAGACTATCCGGGGGGATAAACCATTCTATCCCATTTTTTGAAAAATGCGTATAATTAAAAAATTTATACTCTAAGCAAAATTTAAAGTCACTTTAATTGTTTTAAGTGACCTAAGCAATGCTCAGAGAAAGGCAACTCGAAATTATTTAGTGTCTCCGAGTGTTTTTAAGCGTTTTAAATGTTTTAAGTGCTATAAAACCAAAGCAAAACAAATTATCTAGTAGGAATAAACATACCTGTTAGTGTCATTGTTCAAAACAGAGCAGATGAAAATTAATTTGCAAAAATAAATGCACGCGGAAGTGTTATTTTTGACTTTTCCTCATTTTGGGGGGATACTATTAATATGGGGGATACTCTATTTCGTGACACCGTCACAATTGGGCGAACGCCAGTTGAATTTCATTACATGGAGTGCATTACAAATAATTATAGTGTGCTAAGGATAGTATGAAATAATATAATAGACTACCTGGAATCATATCTTTTCTTGTGTGAATTTCCTCCGTATGCCCTTCTGTTTCGTCTGGTATACTAACTAATAACCTGACTCGCCATGGTCCGCGTGATTCAGTCGCGAACATTGATCTGGAAGTTCACCTCTCCTCATTCAGTCGCGAACGTTATAAGTTGCTGATTAGGCCTATACGGGTTAAGATATGAAGTAAAGACATTTGCACGCAGTGCGTTTAAATAAATTAAATATAGTCTAAACTTTAAAGCAATAACAAGACGTGATTAGACTAGTGAGAAGCGCATGCTTAGAACTCAATTCCTGTCTGTTACCGTAGATCGGTTGCGCATCAGAAGGACAGACAGAACTGAATCCTAACACATCCAGGACATTCTGTCGCCAGGAAATACTATCGCATGACGATGGGTTTTATCTGTATGATGACGATGATGATGGTGAGCTGTCTCTGTATGATGATCGGCGCTCTCGGTTTTCTTCTTCTTTCGTATTTACCGACTGCCATGCACTGAAGTTGATCATCCGTTCAAGCACATACGACTATCGATATGCGTTCCAGATTCCTTTCTCTGTTCTCGGACGAGGTATGACAAGAAGATCAACCTTGAGACAAATCTATTAATCTATTCGTTTAGACTTTAGAGGAACTCTATATAGTGACTGTCTCTCTGTATACGCGCTTATATAGAGTAATAACTAGACTGTTAGAGTCGGAGTATTACACGGTATACCGTAAATTGATGTTCGTTCACGTGATGATGGTCAGTGTTTAATCTAGACGTCTCTGGAGAGGAAGCCCCGCCCCAAGAATAACATCCTCCCAGAAAAATTTGACAAGACGATAATAGTTTTTGGTTGCTATTTACATAATCGTTTTGCATAACGTGTTATAATATGCCGTGATATTTTTTAATCTGATATGATTACTAGATGGGGTACCCGGCGTTGCTCGGGAAATTTAGATTGTTCGTCCCCAAACCCAGGTTCACCCGCCTCTGTGGTTTATCAATGGTAATTTTATGCCCCTCTGTTTGGAAGGTATTTCGCAATTCTGCTGGTTAAGCTCATGTCTACATGGGGCGCCGCTTCTCTTAGTATATAGATTATACTCCTTTGCTTACACGGCATTTATCTTTTCCCAGGCTTATTTCACTTAGAGCGCTTGAGTTTCATGTTAAGCTTTGCCGAAAATGACGTAAGAATTACATAAAAAGCAACGTGCATTCGTTATTACAAAAGATTACAATATGGCGTCGTTTACTTCAGCGATAGCGTAAATAACACGGCGAAATGTAAAAATGTCTATATATCCGGATCTAAAGTGCATAAAGAGCTGAAAATAGCGTACTGGAATGGCTCTGGTGAAAATCTATTTATGTAAAATCTTTCAGGTCAGTAGCTGCAAAACTGAGAGCGTGCATTCTGGACAAAGTCATATACATACATACATACATACACACATACATACATACATACATACATACATACATACATACATACATACATACATACATACATACATACATACATACATACATACATACATACATACATACATACATACATACATACATACATACATACATACATACATACATACATACATACATACATACATACATACATACATACATACATACATACATACATACATACATACATACATACATACATACATACATACATACATACATACATTTATAGGCTACATCCTAAATTATAGATAGAGTTAATGCTATTATTTACTATTATATTATATGGTGCTATCACATTACAATGAACTTGACGTATACATGTATATTTGTATAAATACTTTTTTCAACTATAATAGCATAGATGACATTCCCTTCAGAAAAATTTGACATAATGATAATTTTCACGTGCTGTTTACATAATTGTACTACATGAACTGTTGTAAAATACCGTGATATTATCTACTATTATGATCAGGATTATGATGTTTTTATTTAATATTATAATCAATCAATCAATCAATCAATCAAATATTTTTATTTTGCAACCAGTATACATGAAAGGTTCACACATCGTTCAAATTGGCTACAAAAAAGGGAGGCCCTAAAGGGATTTTTAAAAATCCCGCTGTCTAGGGACACCAACTATTAATGACTTGACGATGCAAGGTGGCCATGACGAAGTCTTTGCAAAATCAACACAGTGACTGACAAAAAAGATAAAGCAACTTATACTAGAGAACGGAAGAAAAAACAAAACACAAAAACAGGAAACTGAAAACCTCAACACTGCTGAGTCACAAACAATAATGAAAAAGAACAAAAAAAATCTTAACTATAGGCTACTGAACTGTACTGTACAGAGACCAACTGCAATGCACATACTGAGCGAACACTACTTTAATTTTATTTGGTAACTTCTATTAGAAAGGCGCTAAATTTCTTCTTAAGTGTCCAAATACTGGGGCTCAATTTTATTTCCCTTGGAATTTTTTCCCAAGTGGTAACCCCAGTAGACTTAATAGAAAACTGGCGCGTGTTAGTGCGAGCATAGGTTCGGTGGTACAAAGAAGAGTATCTTGTAAAAATAATGAGAATGAACCTGGGATGAAAGCTGAAAATAATTTTTGTATATAGGTGGCAGAAGGCTTCGATCAAACCGGTACATAAATTCCCCTATTTGCAAAGTCCAAATCTGGTCGAGTTTTAAAATTCTAAGGTTGAGAAATATGGGGGCAGTGTGAGAGCCGTATGGAGCTCCCACAATAAGACGAACAGCTCTTTTTTGCAAAATAATAACTCTATATAATCTTGTGACATAAGTACAAGCCCACACTATGTTACAATAAGAGAGATATGGATGTACTAAGGAATAGTATAGTTTAATCCTAATACTAGATGGTAAAATGTAAGCAGTTCGAGCCATTACTCCAATATTTTTTGCTATTTTTGAGGCGACATGAGCAATATGTTCATTCCATGTTAAATGGCTATCAACATAAACTCCCAGAAATTTAGTAGATTCTACAGAAGCGAGAGAGATGCCGTTAATTTTTAATTGAAATTCACCAAGTGGAATTTTTTTCCTATGCGATTTAAACAGGATGTAGTTAGTTTTTTCCAAGTTTAAAGACAATCTATTAGCTTTAAACCAGTCGGCAATAAGTTCCAGCTCCACATTTATGATCTGAAATAGCGTATGTAAGCAAGAATGTGAATAAAACACGTTCGTGTCATCTGCGAAAAGGTTGAAGAACAAGCGGTTAGAGACGTTCGGGAGATCGTTGATATAGAGGAGAAACAATAGGGGTCCTAGATTTGATCCCTGTGGGACACCATATAGGATCCTTTTTAAAGTGGAACGTTTGCCGTTATTTTCAACACATTGGCGTCTCCCATCCAAATAACTGGCAAACCAACTGAGTTGCAGACCACGTATGCCATATGTTTCTAATTTATTTAATAGAATTTTATGATTAACAGTATCAAAAGCTTTCGCCAAGTCAAAAAAAATACCCAAGGAAAATTCATTATTATCTATTGCATTAGAGATTCTATCTTGCATAGATAACAGGGCCATATATGGGGTCGATAATAATGTGATACTATCGTGTTACAATGAGTATGACTTACTTTTAACATTTGTACGAATAAATGTTGTACAACTAAATGGCTTTTCTCCAATGCCATCTTTCAAATTTCAAAATTATGTCAAATTTCTAAATGTTTTGTTCCTTGAACACCTAGTAAAATAGTATTATTAGGCCTACTACATGGCTTCCAGATTTTGATGCCGGTAGTTTATTATGTATTGGTTGATTTGTGAATCAATTGGTATGATTTCTGCAAAGTGTGTTCTGGTCAGAAATTCGTCTTTGGAAACAGGGATAAGCTGATTCCAGTGCTCAAAAGTCAGCTTACATAATTATACTCACCTCTACATTAATTCATTTATAATAACCCAGCAGCAGCAGAACTGAGTTGCTCAACGTTATACACAAAACAGTATGTATTGTAGTTATAATAATATAAATTGAAATCTTAAAGCACTCTTTTTACCAGTACTGAAATAATTGATTAATTTTGCCAAAATGACATCTAAAAATTTTACCATTACAACGTGGAAGCTCAAAAAGGAATTATTATTGCAGGTACAGGCCTAACCTATATTTACCGAAGTCTTATGCCACTCTTATCAGTACTGAAAATGTACAGCAATTTTGTTAAGATGACCGCTTAGAATGCTATGATTGCAATGCGGAAATTCAAAAGGTTTCGGTTGAGAGGGGCACATCCCCGCCCACACCCCTCCCCTCTCTGCGCCACGCGCCTCGGCGATCGTCCGCCGGACGCTCGACTGTCTCCCCGCCCCAGTTGCCTGGATTCCCTCCCCCAGACGGGGACTATATTAAACACTGGGGAACGTTGTTCCCTGAAACTTTCAAGAAGAAGCTGTTTTGAAGGCAACAGGTTTCTTTTCGATCCTTGACAGAAAGTAGGCCTATATGTACACAATGAAGGAACATGTATATAATTATTCGTTGTGTGTTTGAGTATTGTGAAAAATTTAATGAGAGAGCACCCAACCGGGCCAACCGCACCAAGAAAATCATCGGATTTGGAGGAATTAATTATGTAGTCACTTCTAACACTTGGGTGTTCAAAACCCCAGGGCTCGCCTGGTTGAGTTCCTGTAGATGGCGGCTGTGTTGATGGTTTCTGCGACTGTGGTGGTTGTGGATTCGGTGGCGAACGTGTTGGACACGGTGGGCACGTTGTGCTGTCTAGAACTCTAGATTGTGGGAAACCGAACGAAGAACATGGTATTTGTTTTGTAAGGTATAATTTATCTTAGTTTTGCGATCTTTGCTGCATCAGTTAGTGTTTAACGTCGCTGCCATTCAATATGGAGTGACTGTTATATTCTCTGAGAACAGTATTAGTATTGAGGAAGACATCCTAAAACAAAGGCATCATGATATTCGTAAGAATTTCTGGTGGATTCAAAACAAAATCTTTTCCATCTTTGTTATTTATTCTGCCAGATGACTTGTGCGGCAATACGTCTTTCACAACTCCAAATGGAACTGTTTCCTCTCCGCGATTACGATTTGAGTTGTCCAGACGAGTCAACTGTCAGTATACCATCGACATTGGCAATGTCAATTCCGTGGTCCTCAGTATAGATCGTCTGTTCTTTGGATACCAATACTACCTCAACAGAGATGATTCGTGCCGCGGCGGATGGTTGATAGTAAGTAGTGAAACATAATATTTTCTTTTGAACTCACCGTAAACACTGAACACCGTTGTAATAATCAATCGAAATTTATATATCGTCTCTTCACCATCCACACTGTATGTATGTATGTATGTATGTATGTATGTATGTATGTATGTATGTATGTATGTATGTATGTATGTATGTATGTATGTATGTATGTATGTATGTATGTATGTATGTATGTATGTATGTATGTATGTATGTATGCATGTATGCATGTATGTATGTATGTATGTATGTATGTATGTATGTATGTATGTATGTATGTATGTACATGTATGTATGTATGTATGTATGTATGTATGTATGTATGTATGTATGTATGTATGACATTTTGTATGTATGTATGTATGTGTGTATTTATGTATGTATGTATTTACGTATGTGTGTATTTACGTATGTAGCCTATGTATGTAAAGGGCTGTACATGAGTAAACAGGGTAAACAGCATCTCACCTCACGAAATTTTGGCATCGTGTACCTAGGTATAATGCTCTTCCAGATTTTATCCAATGCCTTTAGTGCTGTCGTTGCCTTCGCGATTCTCGCCCATACCTAGGTACACGATGCCAAATTTTTGTGAGGTGAGACGCTGTTTACCCTGTTTGCTCATGTACAGCCCTTTACATACATAGGCTATATACGTAAATACACACATACGTAAATACATACATACATAAACACACACATACATACACACATACATACATGTACATACATACATACATACATACATACATACATACATACATACATACATACATACATACATACATACATACATACATACATACATACATACATACATACATACATACATACATACATACATACATACATACATACATACATACATACATACATACATACATACATACATACATACATACATACATACATACATACATACATCTACAAACAAAATTAAAAGTACTGAGAACCTGCGTGTTCAGCAGTATGCTGTATGGATGCGAGGCCTGGACAGTGGACAGTAACTAAAGAAATGGAGTCAAAGATATTAGCCTTCGAGAGAAATTCCAACAGAAGATTGATGAGAGTTGGATGGATGCAGAAGATGACAAACTCAAAACTGTACGAACAAATAGAAGCAGCAGAAAACCTTATGCAGATAATAATAACCAGGAAGCTGGAGCTATTTGGCTACCAATGCAATGAGTGAAGAGAGAAAAATAAAGAGGGTGGTGTTTGGAAGAATGGAGGGAGCCAACAGAAGAGGTAGACTACACAAGGAATGGCTGGACAACATAACCGACTGGTGCGCGGCCCTGGAAAGACAAAAGTGGCGAGGAATAATGAGGATGGCAGCGGGCACCTACGGGCGCTGGTCCCTTGGTTCTTGATGATAATGATGATGATGGTGGTGGTGGTGGTGGTGGTGGTGGTGGTGGTGGTGGTGGTGGTGGTGGTAGTGGTGTTGGTGTTGGTGGTGGTGATGATGATGATGATGACGATGACGACGACGATGACGATGACGATGATGATGACCTAGTTCTGAAAACGAGGGTATACACAGGTACAGCGTGTAGGCCCTACGTATCTCACAAACAGCTAAGTAAAAATATATAAATGTAATTACGAGGAGAAAACAGCAGAAGATCGCGATTTTAGAAGAATAAATCAAGAAATTAGATCGTTAAATAACAATAAATCACTTTTATGCCGCGGTGAACGTTTACCGGACGAAAAACCCTACGAAAAACATCTATTGACTAAAGAGATCCCCTGAGATCGTCAGAAAAATTTTGTCGACTAAAAAAGGTCGTAAGAAAATCCATTTTTCCGGCCGCAGCGTCTACTCACCTAAATATTTAGGCCTACCAGTACAGCCCTGTGTAATACGAACGTATCTGGACATTTTATGTCGCGCCTTTCAATGATCTTACGAAGGCAGTGTAAGCTTATACATATAATGTATAATAGGCCTACAACCGTTTAGTCATTTTTTTTAAATCGCTCTCTAACTTAACCTTTCTTCATGCATTCCAATTCAACGTAAGCTGATTGTACGCTGAACAGATAACTTGCTTGGTCAACGGAACATCAATGGCTCATCCCCTTGCTGGCAGAAGACTGTGTGAAACGTTTGAGAGTTCAATGACAGCGCGATTACCCGCTTGTCAGACCGTCTTAATTCATTTCTCCAGCAACGCTACTTCCATCGATAAAGGGTTTTCTATAAGCTACAGGGTTGGAGATTACGGTGAGCCAAAGTATTAGCCTACCAATAACTGTGCCTTGCGGCTGATAGATTACGGTTAGATGCCATCCCAATATTTTGAAAATGTATAGGTTGAAAACTTGAAACACTATGATCTTTATAGTCTGATTAATTTTATACCTGAAAATTTTAATTTCGAAACAGTAAGCTTAGTCATCGAAGTATTATCAGACTTCTAGCGATGGTCTGTTATTTAACGGAATGGCGCTAATAAAATCGCATATCGACCTGGTTTCATTGTTGAATTATGACTTTCACTACGGTTTCAGTTTAAACTTGTAGGAATCGTCTCTTTGAGACCGTGCGCTAAGACTTTGTATTAACGGCACTATAAATTCTGTCGGCGAGCCTGCCTGCTGATATGATATGACTGGTGCCGCACCATTGGTGTTTTATCACGCGGAGAATACTTCTGATGGATAAATTCTCTAGAACTGCATTGGTAGATGCATTGCCTTCTAGATTCACATATCATAGACATTTAGAGGGCCATAGTAGATGTCGAGATTTCAGAGGTGCTGCCATGAAGAGAATCCCCTAAAAGTCGCTGGGTCTCTGGGCATTTGCCCCCCTTGCCCCTTTCTCTCGGCGTGCTTGTCAGCAGCTCGCGTAAGGGTCATGGGAGTTATTCGGCACGTCGAGGAAATTCAAAACAAATTCAGCAGGTTCTAAGGCAGGTCAAGAGTAATATATATATAGGCTGTATGTCAAATGATATGATGCGAAATATGGTGGCACCGCTACTGTAAAACACTGAAAGAAATGTACGTGGTAGGCCTATTGTTGCAGAGCTCGACTGTGGTTCTACGTTCTTAAGCGGTTCCTCTGGAGTCATCAACCTACCGAGAAATCCCACGAACTATCCTGCAACAGTCGACTGCACTTACACCATATCGACAAATCGCACGGATCATATTTTTCTTAATCTATATTCCATCAGTGGTGACTCGAATCAATTTCTTCAGTCATTCCAAGACTGCAGCACAGACAATCTGACGGTAAGCAGCGTGTCTTCTTCATTCAAGAACTTTAAATCAGTGTTAAGATAGACGTTTTATTTTATTGCTTTACCTACAAATTTTGGTAGACATTTCATTGCGATGCCTCACAGAAACGCCGACACAAGGTAAAAATCACGCTAATTGCAATTTGCAACGAAGTACAAAAAATACGTCAGAACGGAAAGCTATGAGTAGGTCTCTTGACTAAGCGCTATATAAATTCTCGGAATGATTGAATGAATGAATGAATGAATGAATGAATGAATGAATAAATGCAACAAAGTCGTCTATTCAGGCAGAAACACTGAGTTCCTAAACACGTTAGAGAGAGGTCGGAGTTACTACTGTAGATCAAGTTGTATGGGTAGCGTGGAGCGAGCCATTACCTAATTCATGTATTGTATTGTATTCTTTCTAATCATTTATAGAGCGCCTCTAGCAGGGTGATCCGTTCAGAGGCGCGCCCAGTGCGCAATGGCCCGCGAGAAGAAACAGGTTTTGAAAAGAGACAAGACAGAAGAGAGACTGCCAGATAGAGGTGTAGAGCGAACAGAAGGAAAAAGTGACTTCGGCCGCTTCTGATCCGACAAGATAAAAAAATCATCCAGGTAGCCTATTTACGGCGTACGAACATAGTATAGGCCTACAGATAAGTTTAAGTATCAATAGTTGACATGGGAGACCATCCTTCATCATGAACGCCACGTCGACAGTCTCGACATGCAATGTAAACATTTTGAAGGCCTTTTGCCAACATCACTTGAGATAATCAAAAATTAAAAAAGCAGCACTCGACAAGAATATTATCGGCCTACTTGGTGCAAACGCTTCGTAGGCTTCAACTTCTGTCTCCTTTCACTGCAGGTCGGTTGTGTATCGGAAGGAGGGACAGAACTGAATAAAAACACGACCAGGGTATTCTGTCCCACATCGCAGTCAAATTCTGTTTCGGAAAGTCATCTGGTCTTTTATGACTGTCGTATGCTGAAGATATTCGTCCGTTCAAGCACTTATGAATATTATTCTGCATACACGTACTCGCCGCCCTATTTTTCATTTAGCGTCTACGGACCAGGTATGTCGCAAAGTGCTTGTTTCGTATTAAATCGTATTTAAAAGAAAATAGTGTCGATATAGGCCTACATACAGGGTGGCGCATAAAAAGTGAGACCGCCTAGCATAATGTCAAATAATAAATTATTTTAAAACTTTTTCTTCCACAAAAAACAAGTAAATTGTTGCCAAATGTTTATTCGTACAGAATCAGAAATAAAATTAAAGTGTCCACCTCGATTCTCAGCAGTTTTTGCCTAAACGTCGACATCACTGGTCAATGCTTCTGTTTATAAACCGCCGAGGGAATTTTCGCCATCGTTCAACTAGGGCCAGTTTCGAATATCCAAGAGCAATCCTTGTCTTAAGACGTGATCACAATAGGTAGCCTACCGTACACTCACTGTTCACCCTAGCTCCAGGTTCAACAATGACCACACTGGTTTTCCTCATCCGAGACACCCCGACTAAATCCCATGATGCAACGACTGAAATGTTCGCCGCCGCGTATAAATGACGAGTTCGTTGCTGGAACATTTTTATTGCATCAGAATAAACACGATCATTTTGAGAATTAACCCATTGTGACAAGAGTAATTGTCTTTTCGTCTGTAAACTAAATGCTTTGCACACTTTTCGCTTTTGAGATACGCCAACTAACTGTTGACTTCGCTGCCGATGTTTTAATTTGCAGTTTTCGTTTATAACCTGCCCTATTACGCGTTTGTATTCGGTTGAAGTTGCAAACTTTGCTCTAGGCTATAATGCGCTGCACTGTTCTTCGTGATGTGCCAGTTTCTCCTTACATTTTCAGTTGACTCTTGTGACTGTGAGAATCATCATCCTGGATGAAAATCAGCTCACTTGCACACAGAATAGTCCATACCATTTTAACACACTTCGGGTAGCCGCTTCTTGATTTAAGCGCTGTCGCAGCCTACCATCGGCATCAATTTGACATAAAATATAAAGATGGCGACCGGAAGTTCTGGAAATACTGATGTCACACGCTGAGTTAATGAGCAGGGATAATCTTACAGTTTAAAAATCGCCAAAAACATAATTTAATATTATTGTACAAAAGATTTAACGAGGCTGTCTCACTTTTTATGCGCCACCCTGTATATACACTGTGTCCCAATAAATCGGGACCCCGTATTATAATTTGAATAAAACTGGCAAATATTTATCGACTTTCAAAATTTCAAAACTGTTTTTATCCTGAGATAATTATCTACAAATTGGTAATTTATGAACGGCCATCACTAAAAAATTACGTCATAATGACGTCGTTAATTTACATATTGAAACCAAATGTCAACAAAATCGTTGTGTTCGGTACTTAACATTTGAATTCTCTGGTGCAAATGACGTAATTGTGACGTCAGTATTCATGCCAAAAACTTCATGTTTGAAGCAGTGGAAGATAATTATCTCAGGATAAAAACAGTTTTCAAATTTTGAAAATCGATTAAGATTTGCCTGTTTTATTTACATTATAAAAAGGGGTCCCGGTTTGGTTGCTGGTTTTGGGATAACACCAACACCAACGGGGGTTCCGCGACAACTCGTCTAACGACAACTCGTCTACCGACAACTCGTCTCCGGACAATTGGTCTAACGACAACTGGTCTACAGACGAATAGTTTTGATGAAATAGAAGCTGGATCTACAAAAATGGGTTTTTTTCGTAAATGGAAGCTGGATTGATGATTTTAATTCATGTATTCCGACATGCACCCATTTCTACTTCAAATCTAAAAATACCTCCATCCAGCTTCTATTTCTCGCCTGTTATTTTAGTCAATCCAGCTTCTATTTCAGATATAGAAATACCCTCATCCAGCTTCCATTACCTAAGCGGTTTTCTTATCAATCCAGCTTCTATTTGAGATCTAGAAATATCTTCATCCGGTTTTTATTTATCATGCGTTATTTTCGTCAATCCAGCTTCTATTTCACCTGTGAAAGAACCATCATCCAGATTCCATTTCTCTTGGGCTTTTTCATCAATCCAACCTCCACTTCACCTCTAAAAACTGTGATCCAGCTTCCATTTCTCAAGCGCTGGATCAGTTGCCAGTAGACCAGTTGTCGTTAGACGAATTGTCCGGAGACCACTTGTCGTTAGACGAGTTGTCGGTAGACGAGTTGTCGTGACACCACCAACGGGTATGTTGCGTTTGCGAGAATTTCACTGGTGATATTGATGGTGGCGATTCGTGCTGACTGTCTATGTCAGACATCTTCAACAGTTCAACGTCTCCATGACGTGGCTTTTTGTGGGCGCTGAGATATTCTCGGAGATTTACATTACATGATTACTGTAGCGAGTAGAAGACAAAGCTTTCAATTAGTAAACTTAAAGAGAAAATCTTGCTGTTGTTCACCCAGATGAGATATGTGGCAATACGTCATTCTCAGCTCTGTCTGGAATTGTCTCCACTCGGCGATTGCCTTATCAGCATCGAAGACTTGTCAGTTGTCTGTACACCATCGACAGCGGTCATGTCAATTCCGTGGTTCTTAGCATAGACCGTCTGTACCTTGGATCCGGGTACGACAGGAGTGGATCCTGTAATAGCGGGTGGCTGACGGTTAGTGGTCTATAGCATAGTTTGTTTACACTTCTGGTTTTCACTTAACTAAAAAAACACTATTTCGGTTCCTCCACCATAATTGTCAAGCGTCCATCTTCATCATCTTCATCAGGCTCCTCTATCCATCACCTGTCGGGCTTTCCACTCAAAGTGGATGTCTCACCTCTAGTAGTGCATATGATCGTCACCTAACGAACTAACTGTTCCTGCTTAATTACCTTACCAAAGCCATTTCATTGTCCCTTGAACAGATAACTTGCTTGTCCGACGGTGGAGCGTCGGTGGCTCATCCTCTTGCAGACAGAAAACTATGTGGATACCATGAAACAACTGTTGCAAGATTCACCGCTTGTCGCAGCGTCTTACTTAATTTCTCCAGCGACCACACGTCATACAGCAGAGGAATTACCATACGCTACAGGATGGGAGATTATGGTAAGCTGTGGTGTTTTTTATCGCCCCCTAATTGCAATTGGCTAAAAGCTAAAACTACCTCGTAACTGAAGTTAGTTTTATTGTAAAATTCTTCGTTATTATAATATGCTCATTAGTAGGCCTACAACCATGTCAAATTACAAATTGCCGTACCTAGAATTGATATTCCTTAACAAGGCCCATTTGCTACTATGATCCTCGTGCAGCAATTTATTAGGCATAGGGCCTACTATACTTCTTGGCTTTGTGATTTTCAGTCGGCCTTATCCATAAATATCTCTTTGCTTATTGTTTGTCTTTTTGTTGTATAACAGTTGTTTCTACAATGATTATTGTTAATGATTATTTATTAAAAACATCAAAATTCTTAACCATCGATAAAGTCGTCATCAAAACTGAAAATCGCATTTTGAATTGGATTCTCTAATGCACCCATTGGACTGACTGAATTAGACTTTGATTTTGCTTGAATGATAATTAATCGATTAATATCCGTTGGGCAATAATGGCACTATAAGAGTCATTAGATAAGATTAGATTAAGCAAACCATTAATTAGAACCAGTGAGAATTTTTAAGCGTACAATAAATACATGGGATTTAATACTCACAATATTTTCATAATTACTGTGAAATATCATGCAATAATGTCGCTGTCTGTTCTTGCTCCATTAGATGCAGAATGTGGTAATACATCGTTCAGTGGTTCAACTGGATTCATCACATCACCACAGTTCCCTCTCTCCTATCCACACAACCTAAACTGCTTGTATTCTATTGCTGGCGGTGAAAGGACAGCCATCACCTTGTCTTTCGATTCATTCAAACTTGGCGGAAGATCGAACACGCCTTTGATGGACAGCTGCAGCTCTAGCGACTATCTCACTGTGAGTGCAATGTAATTTAAAGTATGCATACGTAACGTCACTTAATGTGATAAGTGTACGCACATATAGGCCTATAGTTAAAGACATGCATGGGCCCCCGTAGACCTATATAGTGCAAGAGCGGGCACTTTCCCTCTGGAGAATTTACACCTATTTTAACTACTACTTTTGGTTATTAAGAAATCTTTAGTTCTTTACGCACTAAAGCAATAATCATTTGATCCATGTCAATTGATGTTATCCTGTTGCCATTGGAACCTCTGAATCGATTTCCAATTAACTGCTTTGAAGCATCTATAGGTTAGATCAGCGGTTCCCAACCCGTGGCCCGCGGTCCAAAAGTGGCTCGCCAGGCCTCAACAATGGCACTCATCTCTCAGAGAATTTTTTAAAAATATGAAAAAATTGACAATTTGGATAAGATAGAACATATAATTATTTTCTTTTACAAATTATTTTATTTTGAAGTCTATAAACATCAAACATATTCTACTTTGAATTAAGTATAACAATTTTATATGCTCCTAGTTAATTAAATTTTAGCATTGTGGCTCCCTAAATGCCCTGGAACATAGTGGAGGGTAAAATGGAGGGGAATAGGGGAAGAGGAAGACCTAGGGAAAAGTTCTTGGATTGGATGATGGAGGATGGATATGGAAAACTCAAAGAAAAAGCACAACATCGAGTAGAGTGGCGTCGTTGGGCATCTGGACCTGCCGAGAGGCAGCTTACCTAAAGAAGTAGAAGAAATGCCCTAATGTCCTTTTAACTCAGAAAAAGTGGCCTTCTTGCCCTCCAACTTAGAAAAAGTGGCCCTATAGTCAAAAAAGGTTGGGAACCACTGGGTTAGATCAATTTTATTCTGTACTGATTTGTTTGACATCACACCTCTTTATAAAAAAAATTGCATGTTCTTGCGCGATGTTGTCGTTCTACTTTCATGGACTGTTTTGACGGGTCTATTTCGACGTGGCTATTTTGTCGGTGAGCGATTTTGACGGGACTGTTTCGTCGGTGGGCGATTATGACGCTGTTTTGACGGGGTTATTTTGACGGGGTGCCGAGTTATCTACATTTAAAGACCTTCGTGCTAAACGCCCACGTTATCAAATGCCTGCTAGGCATTTAAAGAAGGTATTGCAGACAATTTTAACCGTGACCATTGTGTTTTCCCCATCCTGCAAAAATATCGCCTTGCGACATGGATATTTGCACAACTGCTATAAGTTTAAAACCTTCATTCAATCAATCAATTAATCAATCAGTCGATTAATCAGTCAATAATCATTCCGGTTTTCGATTTTTCATTCTAGTATTCTCGCATAGAGTAAGTAAGTAGGCCTAAGTCAATCACTACGCCATTCGCACTCTAGACATAGAAAAGCTGAAATAATCGTTTGGTTTTATTTAAAAAAATTATATTTTGCACAGGTAAGCTGCTTATCGGACGAATCTGTTGTGGCGAATTTTTCTTCAATGAGAAGATATTGTGGAATAAAAGCGGCGCCTCTTACATTATCATTTCCAAGTTGCGCTGCTGTGGTCCTGAGCTTTAGAAGTGATTCGTACCGGCACAATAGCAGAGAAGGATTCAGAGTCCGTTACACAGTAATCGACACAGGTAGGCCTAGATGGCAAGTCACGAGATGAATTTAAATTATAATATAATTATAGTGTGAGTCCGTCAGCGTCCAGTGTCAGTTTAATTAAGTGAGAAAGGAAACATTTTGTGAGATAGTAAGGAATTTGAATGTACAGGGTGGCTCAAAAAAAAACGTACCACAGGATAAAATGCGATAACTTCTCAACCGATTGACATTTTTCTCCGAAAATTTTCCAATTTGTAGAAGAATGAATTTTCAACAATCCCTGAAAGTTTCAGTTGAAACTTTTTATGTTTGCAAAAGTTACAGCTGTTCAAACTTAAAATTTTGTTTTTTCAAATTTTCGCTGAAAATGAACGTCACTTGTAGATTTCCATGTCAAATGATATCACTTTTCACTACGACCTCAGAATTTCGTTTTACACTTTATTGTAAGGTATAATGAGAGTGTTCACTCCCTGCCTTAGCACAAGCTCAACTTCTTTTTGTGAAGCTCAGTATGGCCTTGTTGGTCGGGTCCTGCGGCAACTGACCCCACATTAGCAGCAAGACTTGCTTCAGCTGGCCAATGTTCTCCAACTTGGGATGAAATGTCTTGCAGCGTTCCAGAATAGTTCACCAGACGTGATAAGCAAGAGGACTAAGGTCTGGCGAGTTTGTTAGTCACCTTTGCCAATAAATTTACTGCATTTGATGGCAAAAATAAGGTAGCGTCATCATAATCAGCCTTGCCGTGCGAGCAAGCAGGCGCACCATCCTGCTGGAAATTAAAACCAGATGTTAGAGCATGCCTGGTCTTCAATGAGTCTGGGTAAGAGAGTTCAGCGATGAGTTTGACATTTAGCCTACTGAATGGTATTAAATGCAGTCTTTTCTTGCAGCTGTAACACACGCCAGCATAGCTGATACTGAAATCATGATGTGCTTTGCAAACGTAACCCTTTCGAATACCAAGCGAATTTCCTGAACATGACATTTTCTCCCGTCAGACCAAATGACAACTTCCTGCCTCTCTTCCAGCATCTGACCTTCGTTACATAAACACGTTTGCAGATAGCCTTCAAAGTGCTTCAGGCTTCACTTTTCACTGGGTCTTTTGCTATGACCGCGCGATGTCCCAGTCTCTGTTCATGTAACGTCCGAGTTCCCATTTTATCCTCTGCAGAAACTTTGCCCATGACATTCAGTAACGGATTCACAAACTGAGGCCTTAATATACAAAATATGACCATATACTAACAGCTTACATAATAAACAGCTTATCTACAGCTCTTAGTGAGGTTGTATGACATTGTCATCATTTTATGTGTTGCAATTTGCCAAAAAAATCGTAATGAAATCACATGTAATGGAACAAGATTCTCCGGATATTCAAAAAAACGAAATTTTAAGTTTGAACAGCTGTAACTTTTGCAAACATGAAAAGTTTCAACTGAAACTTTCAGGGATTGTGGCAAATTCATTCCCCTGCAAATTGGAAAATTTTCGGAGAAAAAGGTCAATCGGTAGCGAAGTTATCGCATTTTTTCCGGTGGTACGTTTTTTTTTAGCCACCCTGTAGACCTGTAGACAGCCTTTAAAAGAAAGGGGCTCTAAACCTAGTGCGTGACCGGACAAAATGGTAGCGGACAAAATGGTATGGACAAAATGGTATTGGGGCAAAATGGTATTGGACAAAATGGTACGGACAAAATGGCACGGACAGAATGGTAAGGACAAAATGGCACGGACAAAATGGTAAGGACAAAATGGCATGGGACAAAATAGTACTAGGACAAAATGGTACGGACAAAATGGTGAGGACAAAATGGTATGGACAAAATGGTAGCGGATAAAATGGTACTAGGACAAAATGGTACGGACAAAATGGCGCGGACAAAATGGTATGGACAAAATGGTACGGACAAAATGGCAAGAACAAAATGGTATGGACAAAATGGTACTTGGAGATAAAGATTCTTAGACTTAAATCATATCATACATTTAAAAATCTGTACGCGGCCCTTCAAAAAAGCCAACTCATTAACTATTCTCTCTCTATCTTTCTCCCTCCCTCTCTTTCTGTATAATATTATATATATAATATATATATATATATATATAATCCTGTTCAGAAGGGTTTGAAATAGTGTGACATAGGGCGCAAGCTAAGCCGTTTAGGGTCCAGACGCGCTAGGTTCGTGCCTATATAGTGCCCCACGCAACAGGGGGCTGCGGCGACCCATTGTAGCAGTCAGCAGCATACTACTAAACCAATCAATGTAAAAAATGACCAACATGCACATGGCACATAGATGGCACGAATGCAAAACTCTATATCTGAGACAGACAGATTGAGGCGGAAATCGGGTTACGTTTAGGCGTCTTTGTTGAATTTTGACTTTCACTGTGGTTTCAGGTGAAAGAATCTTCCCTTTAAGATTTTGCTATAACAAAACGGAAAGTTAATAAATTAATTGAGATACAGTCTCTACCAGATATACATGTAGATGTTCTCTTCACAGTTGGCTATCTACAAATTAATTCACGGAATTTGTGCATAAGAAGTATACTCCGCGTAATAATACAGTGAAAGAGTGCGCGTGGGTATTTTTGCAGAGCTCGGCTGTGGTTCTACGCTGTTCAACGGTTCCTCTGGAGTCATCAACCTACCGAGAAATCCCACGAACTATCCTGCAACAGTCAACTGCACTTATACCATATCGACAAATCGCACAGATCATATTGTTCTTAATCTAGACTCAATCAGTCACTCAACTCAATTTCTTCGGTCATTCCAAGACTGCAGCACAGACAATCTGACGGTAAGCAGCGTGACTTCGTCATTCAAGAACTTTGAATCAGTGTTGAGATAGAAGAGTTTTTTAAAATTGCTTTGAATACCTAAGCTTATACATTTACAGAAGTGCCCTCGACACAAACTTAAATCGTGCTAATTCCATTTTGCAATGAAGATTTAAAAATAAAAATAAAACGTTCGAAAACAAAGCCTCTGAGTAGTTATCTTTGAAGAAGCGCTGCATAATTGCACAGAATGAATGAATGTATAGGCCTACCCGGTATACAAATGAGCCGTCTGTTCACGCACACACATGTGCAGATTAACCATGCAGTGGGTTTCAAAACCCATTCGAGAGAGGTCGGAGTTTCTATAGGCCTAGATCAAGCTGTATATAGCGTGGGGCGACGGCAATTCTTGTTCCATAAAATTATAGCCTACTGAGGAATTTGTTCATTGTTTATTAGGCGCCGATGCACCTCCGCCCACGGCCAAATGACTTTGCATTACCACCGAAAGGCGATGAAAATTTCATCCCATGGCAAGAACTCTCTATAACTGTTTCTCAACAAGGGCCTCCCGTATAACTTACAGAAATTTCTGAGTTGTGAACTTGTCACCGTGTTTTTTCTCAATAAGCGAATAAGTATGATATTAGAACTCCATTGATCATAGCTAGCGAACTATTTTCCAGAAAATTCCCCCAATCCGTCGCATTACAGTCGGCAGGAGGAGGAATAACCAAACGTGAGTCCGTTACTGAGATGACCAGAGCCCCGCTCCTGATGCGCCAAGACGAGAGTCATCCAGGCACGTTCAGCGTAGCCTACGTGTATCAGTATAAATAAATCTGAACAGTTGACATGGAATCGTAATCGTAATCGTAAACTCCTGATTTCTAAAGCGCCTCTTGAAAGCCAAGCGCGGGGCACCGGCTTATTCACGAGCGCTGCGTTAAGTCAAAAGGGTTATCCGTAAGAGTAGTCCATGGTGGTCCGGGTCGAGTTTCCGTAGGATCAGAGGGGTGGAAACAGCTACTAAGGTGGGTGTCGTCTGAGCCGGGAATTGGAGGGTGGAGTATCAGATGAGACAGGGTAAGATTTCTTGAAAAGTAGTGTCTTTAGTTTCGAATGAAAGCCCGAGGTGTGATAGGTAGAGGAGCTTGAGGAAGGTGATGGTGTGTGATTAGTAATGATGTGGATGAACTGAAAGGATCGGAACTCAGTAGGCAGATCATTCCAAAGGCGTGGTGCTGAGTTGGATATGGCTCGGTTGGAGAACTTCAGATGACTAGTGACCGGTGGTCGAGAGAGTGTAAGGCAGGCGGATGATCGGGTAGAACGGATAGGCTGGATGGTGAACAGTTCGCGAAGATATCTGGGCTGAGAGCATTGCAAGGAGTTGTAGGTTAATTAAGGAGAGAACTTTGAAGTGGATTCGCTCTGGAATTTTCAACCAGTGAAGAGACTTGAGGATGGGGGTGATGTGATGATGTCTGGGTGTTCTGGTGACGGCTCTAGCCAGAGAATTTTGAATGAGTTTGAAGCGCTTAAGTTGTGTGGAATCAATGTTTAACAACAGGGAATTGAAATAGTCAAGTTTAGAGTGGACGATATATGTAGCTATGGTGGAAGCAGTTTTGAAATCAAGCATAGGTCGGATGCGTCGGAGGTCCCGGATGTGCATGAAGCAAGAGCGTGATAGGTTAGAGATGTGGTTTGAGAAGGATAGATGTGAATCAAACATTACACCAAGATTGCGGACATGGAAGACCATCCCTCCTCATGAACACCACGTCGACACTCTTGACATGCAATGTATATTGTATATTCGTTTTTTCCAAAATCACTTGAAATAACTGCATTTAGTCTAATACAAAATAAAACATCACTCAGCAAGGATAGACACTTTTGGGGAACTCGAACAATTTGTGTATTTTTCACTGCAGATCGGATGTGTATCAGAAGGAAGGACAAAACTGAATCCAAACACGACTAGGGTATTCTGTCGCAACAGCACATCGCTTTCTTATATTTCGGAAAATCAGTTGGTCTTTTATGACTGCAGTACGCTGAAGATATCCATCCGTGCAAGCACTTACGGCTATTATGCAAACATCGCCGCACCGCCCCGCTTTCCTTTTAGCGTCTTCAGATCAGGTATGCCCAGAAATGGTTGTTTCTTATTTAATTCTATTTTGGAGAATAGTAGTGTTTTTTCGGCGGTAGTGAGATGATATTGTAAAGAGATGTTGTTGTTGTTGTTGTTGTTGTTGTTGTTGTGATTGTTGCTATGGTGTTGTGTATTGCTGTGCTGGTTTTTGGATAGTGACAGCGGGTATGCTGCGTTTGCAATGGTGACGATGATTCGTGGTGACTGTGATGGCAGGCATCTTCAAAATTAATAAAGTTGATAATCGTAGCGAGTAGAAGCCAAAGCTTTCAGTTAGTAAGCTTAAGAGAAAATCTTGTTGTTAACCCAGATGAGATATGCGGCAATACGTCACTCTCAGCTTTGTCTGGAATCGTCGCCACTAGACGATTGCCTTTTTCCTATCTGAGACGTGTCAGTTGTCTGTACACCATCGACAGCGGGGATATCAATTCCGTGGTTCTTAGCATAGACCGTCTGTACCTTGGATCTGTTCACGACAGGAATGGATCCTGTAAGAGCGGTGGTTGGCTGACGGTCAGTGGTTTAAAATATTTTGTTTACACTTCTGGTTTTCATTGAACTAAAGACAACTATGAATTATAAAAACACTATTCGGTTTCTCCACCATAATTGTCAAGCGTCCATCTTCATCATCTTCATCAGGCTCCTCTATCCATCACCTGTCGGGCTTTCCACTCAAAGTGGTTGTCTCACCTCTAGTAGTGCATATAATCGTCGCCTAACGAACTAACTGTTCCTGCTTAATTACCTCACAAAAGCCATTTAATTGTCGTTTGAACAGATAACTTGCATGTCCGACGGAGGAGCGTCGGTGCCTCATTCTCTTGCAGAGAGGAAACTATGTGGATACCATGAAACAACTGTTGCAAGATTCACCGCTTGTCGCAGCGTCTTGCTTAATTTCTCCAGCGACCACACGTCATACAGCAGAGGAATTACCATACGCTACAGGATGGGAGATTATGGTAAGCGGCGGGTTTTTATCACCGCCTAATTGCAATTGGCTAAAAGCTACCTCGAAACTGAAGTTAGTTTTATAATAAAATTCTTTGTTACTATGTTCATCAGGCTAACCATGTAAATATTGCAACTTCTTGTACACCTATAATTGTTATACCGTAACAAGGTTTCTTTACTATTATATGATCATCATAATTATAGCAATTTATTAGGCATACCTTTTTACTATGTGAATTCTAGTCGGCCTTCTCCATAGATATCCCTTGCCTGTTGTTAATAATTTTGTTGTGTAGCAATTATTTCTGAATAATTTTTTCCTTGTTAGGACCATCAAAATTCTTAGCCATCGTTAAAGTCATCATCAATAATCAAAATCCCATTTTGAACTGGTTACTCTATTGCACCCAATGGACTGACTTAATTGCTTAGACTTAGATATTTTGCTTGAATGATAATAATCGACTAATACCCGTCTGGCAATTATGGCGCCATAGAAGTCATTTGATAAGATTGGATTAAGCAGACCATTAAATGAAGCCATTGAGGACTTTCAAGTGTATATAGACAAAAACAAGTCGGATGGAAGACTTGAACGCATTGGGGCATGTTGTCTATAAAAAAGCACTGGTAGGAAGGAAACGGTAAACCGTCTCCCTATTTTCCCAACAGGATGATGACGACAACGGAATCTTGGGCCAGCCTATTGCCTAAGGGCAGAACACTGAAGAAATGTTTTTAGAAACGTCTTCTATATTTTCCAGTGTCTAATGCATAAGGAATTTAACATAATTCAGGGCTTGGCTTGATGCGCCATACCACATTATATAATGCACCTGCGGCGTCCGACGCGATACTAATTACACTTTCAAATTTTTAAGTAGAATACAGTTACAGCTACAGTTAGAATTGCAATTACAATGTAAATTTGCAATTTCAGTTTACAAGTACACTAGTACAGTTCATGTAGGATTTACAATATCCCACCTGCTCCGTTCAGATGGTCAGCTGTTGCCTTATATGGTATAAATAATTTATATATAATATATACCATATAAGGCATCAACCGATGTCATATAAACCAAGTGGTAAACAAATAAAGAAGATCGATCATGTCATTCATTCATTCATTTTAGACGTTTAGTCAACAGTCGTATGAGTTTGTTAGAACGTGGTCACACGGGCTCTAGTCATTAAACAGGGAGCTCATTCCAGATTTCAGGGCCAGCAGCAGAAAGACACGGCGCTGCATAATAGAAGTGAGCGACCGGAGCATAAGAAGCTCCGTCTGCCTAGAAGAGTGGAGAGAGTCACGGTGCTGGACGTTTATTGTGGAGTAGCAGAGACTTCTGTAACTAGACAGTGATGATCATACCCGCGAGACAGAGCCTAACCGTGGATGAAATCCGGTAAGAGATCCTCTGTGGGAAAGGGAGTCAATGCAGGTCATCCCCCATATATCCAGTTATATGGTAGAATCTGGAGATGCGATCAAAGCCAATAAGAGGCTTTCGATCGAGAACAAAAGACAATCTGCATTCATACATGTAGCATTAATACTCACAATATGTTCACAATCGACAGATATTTTTCATGCATGCCTCTAGCTTCATTCGATTGGTCTAATAAAGCAGTGATCATGGACGTGTTAATGTGAAATATCATGCAATAATGTCGATGTCTGTTCTTGCTCCATTAGATGCAGAATGTGGTAATACATCGTTCAGTGGTTCAACTGGATTCATCACATCACCACGGTTCCCACTCTCCTATCCACACAATCTAAACTGCTTGTATTCGATTGCTGGCGGAGAAAGGAAGGCCATCACCCTGTCTTTCGATTCATTCAAACTTGGCGGTAGATCGAAAACGCCTTCGATGGACCACTGCAGGTCTAGCGACTACCTGACTGTAAGTACAATGTAATTTAAAATATGCATACGAAACGTCACTAAGTCTTGACGTTGTACGGGTACGCACATAGGCGGCTAGGCCTATAGGTAAAGACAGGCATGGGCGCCCGTACGTAGTGCAAGAAGGGGCACTTCCAAATTTGGATAATTTACACCTATTTTTATCTGTTACTTTTGGTTATTAACAAATCTTTTCGCACTAAATTAATAATGATACAACAAGTATAACTGTGTTAATTACATTTAAAAAGCTCTGTGCAAAATGCCCACGCTATCAAATTCCTGCTTCGCATCTTAACAAGCTATTGAAGACAATATTTTAACCGTGACCATTGTGTTTTTCCCCTCATGCAAAAATATCTGCGTGCGTCGATGAAGACACGTCGGATATTTGCACAACTGCTAGATGTCTAAGCCTTCACTCAGTCAATCAATTAATCAATCAATAGATCAATTAGTCAATAATTAATTATTGATGAATTGGGGAATGGATTGTTCTAACACTCAGTCATTTACTCATTCATTCATTTAGTCAGTCAGTCATTTACTCATTCATTCGGTCAGTTACTCATGCATTCATTCAGTCAGTCATTCACTCCGGTATTCGATTTTTCATTCTAGAAATCTCGCAAACTTTAGGCCTATGTCAGTCAATCCACTACTTGTGCGCTAGTTATAAAAGCCGTAATAGTCGTTTAGTTTATTACAGTTATTTTTAAATTGTGCACAGGTAAGCTGCTTATCGGACGAATCTGTTGTGGCGAATTTATCTTCAATCAGAAGATATTGTGGAATAAAAACGACGCTCCTAACATTTGAATTTCCAAGTTGCGCAGCTGTGGTCCTGAACTTTCGAAGTGATTCGTATCGGCACAATAGCAGAGAAGGATTCAGAGTTCATTACACAGTAATAGACACAGGTAGGCCTAGGCCCTAGATGGCAAGCCGCGAGATGAATTTCAACTGTGATATAAATACAGTGTGATTCCGTCAGCGTCCAATGGATGCTTTCTTTTTGTTAAAATCATCGTAATTTTAATAAAATTAATTAAATAGATTCAGAGAAACTGGTGGACGAACAAACGGACGTAGGCCTACAGTCATTTCACTCGCTACTTTTAATTAAATACTCTTTTTAATACCCTTTACAGACTAAAGTGTAGTAAATTGTGTGGGATATCCCATGCACTCCGTTGTTAAAAGGGTTAAATTGAATTTTTACTATCAACTTTATGCCTCTGATTTATTTTATCTGATTACGAGCATTACGGTTTGCTGTTGATGGGTTATCAGCTGTCGTTTTCGGAGAATACAAAGTAAATCTGAAGTCTCATCTCTTCAAAAATCATTCCCAACTCATCTGATTATCCTCCACCTTCCAATCCTAAACGACACCCGCCTTAACAGCATATCTAATACTCCATCTGACGGTTTCTGACCCTATGGGAAACGGACTCGGGCTTCCTTCTGACTGACCTTTCCCGCTACTTCAAAGCAGCGCTCGTGAATAATTCGATGCCTGAGAATTCTAGTGACGCTTTATAGGCCTAAGTCTTGGGCGTGCGAATACGATTACTACTGCAGTCTTAATAATTCTTGATTGTCAGCTTGATATTAAAGGAAGATTATTATTAATACCAAACAGATCAGCTCAATTAACACAAAGTTCTTGAACTAACTATTACTCTTTAGCAATAGAGTCGTGTTTTTGTTCATGAATGCCAAAGCAAGGCAATTTGGAACGCTATTTGCGCTTTCTTTGAACGCACATGAATGAAACTGTAGCCTATTAGGTTTATTGCTCCATGCAGGAATCTTAGCCATAGGGATTTGTGGTTCTAGGCATGCGGTGTAGTAAAATAGAGCACACAGTCAGCAATCTGCTTGCGATTTTGCCTACTCGGAGCGTAGTCTTAATTATTTCATTGATCCCTTTCGTGCCTATCCTTGTGGCCTTCCCAATAATCAACAATGTGATTTGCAATTTACATGTATAAACTGCAAAATGATTGCTTGGTTTCACAAATAAAATTTAATTGATTGCCTGATTAATTTTCTTTTTTATTGACTGGCCAAGACACTCGGACAATACATAGCACGCTTTCATCCTTGATCTGCTGACAAACTTAGTTTGAAATAATTTGAAAGCATTTTGTGGAGCGCGGTGGTGTAATGGGTATATTCGCTGCCTTGCAGCCGGAGGGTTGCAGGTTTGAATCCACCTCAAGTCGCTGCGTAAAGACCTTGGGCAAGTCCTTCACTCGTGAAACTCCGATGCGGTGTCCGCGCTGCAGTCGGGAGCGCCTCTGAGTGGTGAGCTTGAAGGGGCGCTATAACAAGTGCACATACAAAAATTTTCAATAATTGCAATATATATATCTTAAATGCTGTTGCTTGTTGCGACTGATTCTTACTTTAGTAATAATGAACTTTTAAAGCAAATAGGTAAGTAAGTGGCTTTTTATTTACATCTGATGAGTGCACTTGCATTAGATTGCATGAAACGATTTTACACATTAGACAAAGCTACAACAGAAATTTGTAAATTTTAAGTCACTCCTGCATAGCTAAATATTACTGAAAATGCAAAAGTTGATCAAATTAATTTTAATCGAATTTGATTTAACGAGAGGTATCACGAAAGGATGTCCTCTCTTGCAGAGTGAATACTTGTCCTCACGAATAAGTGGCAAAAGGTGATCGATGCAATTGCGAAAGAACTGGTTTTTTCAAGAGCTTCGTGGCAGATCTAGTGATCAGCTCTTCCGCAAGATAAATCTTTTGAATTGTTGTTTTGTAGTCATTTTAAAATCTAATTAGCTGAATAAGAATTTTTATTCACTTGAAGATACCAGCCAAGCCCCAACAATTTCTGCATCAAAGGAGATTCCAGCCACTGAGAAGGCGAAGTGCGAAGCTGATTGCAAGTTAAGTGCAGACGAGACCACTTGCGACTGCTCAACTCTGTCATCAGGTACTTTGTTTTAGGATAGAAATAATATTGAGATTTCAGTTGCCCTGTGAGTATAATTTTACTCGGCTAGACTTAGGTTGAACTATGATTACTAAATAGGTTTGATCTAGATTTGAGCTCATAATGGAACTCTCTCTTCTACTCAGAGGCATCGTGTTTGTGTAGAATTCTGCCTATTTGACAAAAATCATCAACTGAGTCAGTCTGAGTGTCCCCAGAATTCGACAAAGACAAAGAGACAGAGAAAATCTGAGAGAGAGACAGAAAGAGATCTCGACATAGAGAGAGAGTGAGAGAGATAGAGAGAAGACAGAGAGAGACAGAGAGACAGAGAAGAGAGAGGATATAGAGGATTGCGAGAATTGGTAGAGTAGATGGGATGGAAAACGGTGGCCTTGGATGGTTAGGCCTACCCACGAGCTTTAAATATTCTTTAAAGTTTTTTCCACTATTAATCTCAGCCAATCTAATTTCTAATTTTTCTGTAGCGCCATTGTTGCGAAGCACAATGCTGCAAATTCTTTCTGAGGACAGTGATTATTTATTAAGTGATCACTTTTCATCGTATTATTTTGCTGTGTGTCTTATAAATGTCTAAAATTAATTAATTCTTGCATATCTTGCTTCCATTTACATTGTGCCATTTGTCCTTGACTGATGTCGTATATAACCATGAAATTAACATCTCAGTATGATGGGAATTGTAGAAAAATAGCTGAGAGAGTCAGACGGTGATTTATGTGAAGTTGCGGTGTGCAAGGAATACTTTAATATGGGTACCAAGAAAACTAGGGCTATGGGCTGAATCCCCCACGGCAATTCTCACCCTGAATCCCCTCTGATGTTTTGTTTCTTTCAGGTGATTTTGTTGCGTCGAACTTGAGCGGCCATCGCGGGCGCGAGGCAGGAATTTCGGTATCCGTCATCTTTCTGGTGATCACTGCCATCTGCCTTGCTGTCTTCGTGTTTTTGAGACGACAGCGAAAGAGGAATCTACCACAGGATGAAAAAGCTCAGGTGGAATTGGAAGATGACTCTACAAAAGCAGGTTGTAATCAGATACGTGTTTGCATGCAAAAGAAAAACTATGCCATTGCGTACACTTTGGCAGTGCCAGTCCCAAGCCTGAATGAAGGAGCAGGTTGACGCTAGTGATCTCTGCTATCACACAGTGTTGTTAATTTGTTAGTCTAAACTGAAACTACCACTTCCATGTACCGATAACATAAAACCTGTGCAGCGCTTATAATACAATCTGTAAGCTTATAGAAGCCACTGAAGAGTAAGTCTGGGTCTACGTTCAACCTGTATAAAAGTCACTGAAGACTGAAGAGTATACATAAGTCAGGGTCTATAAAGCGGTCCGTGAAGAGCTGAAAAAATCTTGATATCTTCTAAGATCTAACTTCTCGGTCTGAAGAGAAAACTGTTCTGGAAGTAGCCTACTTCTATGTACAGTAAAATGAAAACCTTAGCACAAGCATTTGTGCCAATTGTGCGGAAAGCGATCTCAATTGTTAGACCTGTTTAATGTTTATATCACAATTTCCATCGTCATTCTTCTTGTTCCATAATTATGGTAATACAGGGTGGGCCAAAAGTATTTGTTCAACTTTGAAGGCCTATAACTTAGGCAGTTTAGCAAGTAAGTGTATGCTTAATGCATCAAATTAAAGGTCATTATATCAGCTATAAGTCCGACAGATTTCATTACGGTAGCTTGCACTACGCGCCATATAATTATTGTGTACCGCACCTACCTTGTTTCTGACGTAAACAATAATTTCATCATTGCGCCGTTAACAGAAGATGACAGCTTTGAAAGCCTATAACTTAGGCAGTTTAGCAAGTAAGTGTATGCTTAATGCATCAAATTAAAGGTCGTTATATCAGCTACAAATGGTCAAAAATGTACATTTTTAGCTTTAATAATAATTGCGTAAAACTACTGTACTGAATATGTATCAGTTTACAATGATTTTAATTCGTCTATCTTGCAAAACACAATACTTGGAAAATTAGTCTTTGCAAGTTTGCATTATTGATAGCCATTAAGAAATCCAAGAATTGTTTAGTCAAATAAATATTCAATGTGTCTTCCACAAGCTCGAATGACTGCATGAATGCAACGTGCCCATTGATCTATGGCTCCATTGATGAGTTCCTGTCTGATCTCAGTTCAGCAACGAGTGATGACGCGCTTCAGATGCTCGACGTTTACTATCCGTTCCCGATAAACCCGTTGTTGCAAGCACCCCAGATTGAGTAATCAAAGGGGTTTAAGTCAGGGCTATTAGGCGGCCAGTTATGTGGTTCGATGACTTTTGCTTGTGCCTGGATTATCCTCTTGGCTACAGATCAATTCAGCTACACGAGCGATGTTGTCAGCGGTACGTGCCGAACGAGGACGGCCAGTAACAGGTTTACGTTTAGAACTTGTACTCGCGTCAATTTGTCTAATTAATCGGTTGAGATTGTTTTTACTCCAGTTTCTAGCAGGAAATTCATTCATCATTTGATATGCATTTAAATGTTTTTCAATTCTTAAAATTCGAATCAAAGTCCTGTCATCTTCTGTTAACGGCGTCATGATGAAATTATTGTTTACGTCAGAAAACGAGGTAGGTTCGGTACACAATAATTATATGGCGCGTAGTGCAAGCTACCGTAATGAAATTTGTCGGACTTATAGCTGATATAACGACCTTTAATTTGATGCATTAAGCATACACTTACTTGCTAAACTGCCTAAGTTATAGGCCTTCAAAGTTGAACAAATACTTTTGGCCCACCCTGTACATAGATCATTGGCGAAACATATTGCCACATTGTCAAAATCAATATAAAATGAATAAAGAAATATGATATTGTCTCAATAACTCAAAATTCTCTATGCGATTCTGTGTTCACGACTGCGTTAACACAGCCTCTCTATCGAACACTGCCTACATTTTAAGCGAATTTTATCAGTTTAATCCCAATCAGTGAGTCGTGTCGAGTGATTATCCAATGTCCAGGTAGGACAATATAGGTCCTACCATAACAAGTGATCAACCGAGTCCCGAGAAAAGGAGTAGCCAAGACGAGTGTCGTTTAAAACGATAGATATTGGAAAACGAAGACTTGGTGAATCGGTGTTGAAACTCCTGAAGGGCGGTCGATGCCTTTCGTCGGAGAGCACGAATGATTCTGAGAGTGGAGATTGGAGTATGTGTTGTCAGGCGCGGATTTAGAGGGGGGCTGAGCCGGCGTACGCCCCCCCTAAACCTGCCGAACTGACCCAAAACTAATATAGCCTAATTGCAATTTGGGAATAGGATGTTTGAAGTAGCTGGACCGGCAGAATGGAGCTCTCTTACTGGAGCTCTCTTAGCTACTTACCTGAGTTGCTAGCAGACGTTACCCACGTGACCAATGACTTTTGCCGTGACGTCATTCACAAAGTTCATGTACAGACAAAATTGACGTGAATAGAAATTGGTCAATTAAAAAATATGTCGAGTGGTCCGACGTCAAAACGGCTTAAATAAGCAGTTTTATCATTCGCGAATAAGTCGACTGCCGTTGGTAAGACATAAGCCTATCTTAGGCCTAAATCTCAAAAGATGGCGTATGATTATCATTATAATTTTGAAATTCGTCGTGCTGATTAGGCATATAGCTGCCGAAAGCGTTCAGCTGCCGATATTATGGACAAAAGCAAATCAAGGATATAGAACTAGGCCTACTCCAGGGCTTAAAGTGTGGCAGGACGGTCATGGACGGCGTCCTGGCACTTATTTTCGAGGCAGGACGCCGTCCTATGACTTATTTGGCCAGCACGGTCGTCCATGACTACATGGACGGCGTCCATGCAGTTACGGACGACCGGCCATGACTGCTTAAAAATGGCTCCATTTGAGGTCGACACAGCCAAAAATGCGCTGGTCGCTGGGGCTCCGCCCCAGACCCCGCTGGGGGAGCTTACGACGCTCCCCAGACCCCCTAGTCGGGACGCGCTTCGTGCCTTCGGCACTCGCAACTTCGAGCCTTCCGCGCCGCCATTGACGACCAATTACAATACAGCGTCCTGGCACTTCTGTTTTTACACTTTAAGCACTGGCCTACTCATATAATCATTATCTTAACCCTTTAATGCCGTAGGGTATAGGATTTCCCATACCATTTACTACCATCTCGGCATTAAAGGGTTAACGCTCACTGGCGTGCGGTCCATGGGTGAGGCGCATCCACATTGTGACAAGGACATCAAGTTAGACATTGATGACATTATCAATGCCTACGCCAGAAAGCATCCAAGGAGATGACACTGCTTAATCCACTGGCATGTGACACTTAATTATTTCCTTTTTGGATCAAGGGTTGCATGATCAAAACCGATAACTGATTTATAATCGTTTCACTGTTAACCTTCAGTGGAGACCAGTGGTTTTATATGAGAAACTATATTTTTTAAAGTTTCATAACATTTTCTATAAAAAGGATCATTAGCCTATAGATTTGCGTGATCTAATTTCATATATATATATATATATATATATTTACGGGATTGGATTGGTAGTATTTACGCCCCCCCCTAACCAGAAATCCTGGATCCGCCTCTGGTTGTAGCAATGGAGCGACGTTGGTTAGTGTAGAAATTTAGGATTCGAGGGTTTCGGAATGGAGACTATTCTAGATTTAAGTTGCAGCGTGAACTGATTGGGACATATATATATAGTTAGAAACTTACTGTTGCACTGTTTCCTTGAGCCTGTACCATTTTCTGCAAATAAACTGGTGTAGCCTAATAATCTATATTCTATAGCCTACGAATCTATTGTTACACACTTGTGATACTGTGTTACTGTTATGCTAGTTGTTAATGTGTATAGGCCTGTACAAATAATTTTATATTTTAATATGTTGATGTACATCATAGGCCCATATAATAGATAGGGCCTATTCGAATTAATAATCAATCGGGATGAACAAACCGCAGCTGCTACATTGCAAACTGTACAAGCGCGCAGTAGGCTACATGTAAATACAAAGGTTATTAACTTATTATCAATAAACACCATTGTTAACTGTTTTCTGAAGAATCGATTTCTGGAGTTAATCGTAATCAGGACCAAGCTAGCTCAACATTTCTTCCTCTGACACCAATATCTGTCGGGGAGAAACCATCATCATCCAGCAACAGCATTACCAGAGAGATGGACGAAGACATCCGAGAAAATCTCTAGAATGCTTCATGCCTCGCCTCATAAAGGCATCGGCCTGCATGCACTGGGATGAACGAAAATCCCATCGGTAGATTAAAACTGACCGTGCATATGGATGCGGTTCCATGTCTGAATTCGTTAGAAATTCTTATCTTAGTTAAGTTGATGATAATTATTTTTAGAACCTATGCTTTTAGTTGTGCCAACTGCGAACTATATTTATCGGACTTAAGTAACTCATTAGTCGTAGTTTCATAAAGAAAAATATATACTCACTTATTGACTCGTAGCAAATTATAATTGCCTCTGTGATAAGCGTAACTCCAGCACCCTACCCTCCCCATACCCTCCCCACCCACACCCCGACCCCACGATGAAATTAATGACGATACTTTGCACATGAGACATTGAGTCGACGATGGAAATGACTGCGTTGAACTAGCGATCATTGAGAAGCAGCTTAAATAAATTATTAATAAATAGAAACTGAGGCGGTGCATTTAGGGGAGTGGCAGCAATCTGACACAAAATCAGAAGATCAGCAAGAACGTGGGGTCGATTCCCGATACCCCCACCAGCATGGGCGTCCACAGGAATTTTTCTAAGGGGGCGCAAACTTTTAAATAATTGCCACATGGTCAAAATTTAATGGGTGACAGTTTGAATTTCCATATTACCACGAGAGAATACTATATCGTATTATACCTATACGTTATGCGCTCAAAGAAAGATAAATAGGTTCAATTTGTAAAAGGAATCGATAACCACATTGAAAATCGCGCTGTAACAATCACAACCAAAATAATAATCTAAATTTATGTGCAAACTTTGCAAAAATTTAGAGGTTCGCACTTGCGCCCCCTTGCGCCCCGCTGCGGACGCCCATGCCCACCAGGATCCGCTCAACCCTCCATTCGTTTGGTGGCGTTGGTAAAATAAGGTGCATGAGAGTTTGACGCACTGAACGGCTGCCATGCAGTTAATTCTACTCCTGTTATAACTTGTAATCAACTATTCATACTTTTATTTGTAACCAAATTATTGCCATACGTCAGTTTGAATCAACAATAAACACGAATATACATGTAGTCTGTGAAGTTTGTGTCTCTCTAAGATGCCTTGTGTACCATTCTGAACATAAGTTGTGTGTTCCTCTGGCGGTATTTTGATGATACTTTCAAAGACCTATCGTTCATCTTCTGAAACTGCCTGTTGACGGCTCTTCGTACCACATCGTGATCTGGAGTTGTAACCGAAATTGGAGATATCTATAGGCTAAGAAGCAGCAGTTTAAAAAATTTCAGAAACATCCTCATAATAATATTAACTGAGTAATGATAAATAAACAGCCGAGCCATTGTCTTTATTTAAATAATAGCAGGATAATAAAAGAGGATATAAAGACTGGAGGCATTTGAAATGTAGATATGGAGAAGAAATGGAGAATATCATCTGGACATAGAATAAAACAAACGAAGAAGTGCTGGGAAGAATTGGAGAAGAAAAGACATTGATAATAACGATAAGTGAAAGGCAAAGAAGATGGATTGAACACGCGCTGAGACTGAGAGTACATGTAAATTCGCTGTTAAGAATGTTGATCGAAGGAAAAATGGAGAGGAAAGAACAAGAGAAAGGCCAAGACGGATGACGCTAGACTGGATGATGCATGGACGACGAATACGTTCAACACAAGGAAAAGGCACAGCGGAGGATGGTGTGGCGACATTAAATTCGAACCGGCCCTATACGCAGAGAGCCTAAAGAAGAAGAGCCAGCCAGGTAATGAGTGTATAATGGGAGTACAGATATTGAGGACCATAGTAATAAGCCTAACAATAACTTTCTTTCCTTTCAGGCAGCCTCGGATTAATCCCTCTTTGCAATTATTGGTCAGCTCTTTTTTCCCCACATGTCACTGTAGACAGTGTAGAGCTGACTTCACGAAAACGTGCGTTTTGATTTCTGGCAAGGTTTGACTAGAAACTCTTCTTTCGATTCAGGCTAAACTTGAATCAATCCCTCTGGCGAGGATTCAGCCACTCGGATCATTCTCTTCCACGTCTCTCTGTCTCAAGCGTCTCGTTAGCAGCGAATATTGAGAGTCGCGAAATATATATATATACATATATACATATATATATATATGTACATTATACATTTTATACAAATAGACCTACATATACAGCGGCCAAGCAAAACAATCCACACGCTAAGAAGCATGTGCACGCAGCTTCCGACAAGCCTAACAAAGGCTTCTCTTCGTCGAAGAAGCAGAAAATCTCCCCAAAAGCAACAACAGGGTCAACGTTCCAGGAGCCTCACAAAGAACGTCGAATACGCCATCGTCCTTTACCCAGGCTTGGGATTGGCACTGGCAGAGTGCAACCAGTGGCGGGGTTCTCTTTCGAAAACGAGCTTTATGCTGTTTATCGACACTGTCATTTCAGAGATGATAAGTGTCGCCCTCCTCCTTTATCCAGGCCTGAGACTGGCATTGACATGGTTGCAACGAGTGACGGAGTTTCCCTTTCGATAAAGCTACTTCTTTTTATAGTAGCTCACGTGAGTGTGGCGCAATGCCACCCCCCGCCCCTAACCACCACTCTCTCTGACGTGCAAACCGAGACAATGTCCAGACCTACATCTGAGACCGTCACGACGGCACTCAGATAGATGCGGATGTTTGAGTGCGCCACTAACGTTACGAGCGTACGCGTGGCAACATACAAACATAGATACGCACATCATAATACTATAAGCTTACATAGGCCTACATAAAATCATACATATAGGCATGCATGCATAGTTGCATATATACATGCATACTTGCATACATACATGCATACATACTTGCATACATACATGCATACATATATACTTACATGCATATATTCACACACCCACATTCATTCATACATACAATACACACTTGCATACATACATTTCATACATACACATTGCATACATACATTTCATACATTCAAGCATGTGTACAATGTACATGCAGGGTGGGTTAAAAAGACCCCTAATACAGTATTTTGCAAATATATCGCCAGAAGTAAGCTTATGTGAATTTTTTAATCACATTTTACAGGCTTCTTTGAGGTGGGGTCACGTCCAGAAGACATCTTGATGCTACGGTGTTAGTCGTTGATGATCACAGTGGCAGTGTGATGGCACATGCAGAAGTTGAATCAGGATACGATAATTAAGAGAATTGAGAAGTGGCAGAGGAGAGTGCAAGCGGATGAGTTAAAGCCATTACTGTTGTCCATTCCAATCCAATTTCTCTTCCGTCAAGCGCATGCTGACGATGAGGCCTTTACAAGACGTCTCCAAGTTACTCTGTCTCTGGTCTTATCCCTGCTCTTCGTATGTCCAAGCCCTTCATTTCTAGGTCCTCCATCACGTTCTTCATCCATGTCTGTTTTTGGTCTTCCTCTGCTTCTTTCTCCCTCTGTTTGTCCATATAGCACTGTCGTTTCTCCTCCATCCGTGCTTACTGTTGTAAGCTGTCTAAACAAACAACTGCACAGTAAATAAAACATTATGCATTTAAATCAAATGACGTATGAAGGGATGCACCAAGGTTCAACTCTTTAGGCTATGTGAATGCATCCGCTCTGACAATGCTCCTGAATATCCCCCACAGTAAGAAATAAATTTGATGTTTATGCTGGCGTCAAAACATGTGATCCCTCATATCGGCAATATCTGACCTTTGATGCACTGACTGTTGAAATTTTCTCCACGCTTTCGAACTTAACGACACTGCATCGCGTGACACAATTCATCACATTTATCAGAGCTCACATTAGGCCATGTTTTATTTAGTAGGCCTACCAGTTTCAACCATTCATTCGGAAATTTCAGTTAGGAAATGAAGACCTATGTCGTGGCACGTGTAGGCTAACTCCGTAAAACCATTTTTGATAGAATCAGGCTTAAACGTTCCAACTTAAGGATTTGAGGAGCTAGGCCTACTCTAGTTTAGTAGGCTGTTCTTTACGATCATTTACCATCATTGGACCCTCCTTGTGGAATTCTCTTCCCCCCACTCTGCGTGGGATTCTGATTTCTGGATCGTTATCTACATAGGCCTATCTCTCTTCTTAAGACCTATTTTTTCTCTAGAGGTTATCGTATACTGGGAGCGCTACTGAATGGCCTCGACAGTGAGCGGCGCTATAGAAATTACAAAATACATTACATACTTATCATTAGGCATGGGTGCCCGCACATAGAGGCAAGAGGGGCCTCCATGGAAAGTCGATTTCCTATTCCTTAACTACTACTTTTTGGCTTTTAAAAAATTTATTTGCACTAAAACGCTAAAGTTACTAATGATAATTATGCCTGCACAAAGTGAAACTGATAAATTGGCATTTAGAAACCTCTTTGTAAAATAATCTTCTTAATTTTCTGATTTGCATTTTCAAGCTAGGTCTTAAAAAATTAGCCGTGACCATTGTGTTTTGCAACCTACTGCAAAAATTTCTGCGGGTGCCCAACTGCCCATGTCATTAGGGTATGGAGAAACACAGCGGCGTGACTTTCGTATATACATGTACATGTACGCTGGACCTTTTGCTGGTCACATCCGAAACTGCAACTGCTGTTCGGAAGTTATCTCGCGTATTTTTGTTCTGACCAATCGTATTCTTACAAGGCTTATCCTTAAGAATAATCCGTTATCTGCTACAGTAGCCTCAACGCACAGCTTAGTCCGAACAAACGCATTGTACGCAACTCGCAGTCGCTAAACCTGGATAATTTTTTTGACTGAGTCTTGATATAGCAATGGCATGAGCTCATATGCCATCTGTTACTTTCTGGTGATGATGATGATGATGATGATGATGATGATGATGATGATGATGATGATGGTGGTGGTGGTGGTGGTGGTGGTGGTGGTGGTGGTGGTGGTGATGATGATGATGGTGGTGATGATGATGATGATGATGATGGTGATGATGATGATTATGATGATGATGATGATGATGATGATGATGATGATGATGATGATGATGATGATGATGATGATGATGATGATGATGATAATGGGTCGGGTAGCAAAAATACTACCCATACTACAAGCCCACTCTGTGCATTCGCAAGGACCTTAATCATGATGCAGAGAACGAAAGCGTGAGCTAACAATAATTATTAGTGCATGGTATCATCTTCATATGACTATTTCAGTTTCGAAGAAACTTCAATTGCTTTGGCTGAACAAATTCGCAACAACAAATTTCAAGTAGGCTATGTTCTTATGATCGAACGTTTGGGACAAAGATCCATTGTTGCATGCTTTCATGTTCTAGTATATAACAGGGGCGGATACAGAAATTTTTGAAGGGGGGGGGCAAATTTTTTTTGGCTTGGGTCGGAAAATTTATCGTTGATCTTTTTTAGTCGTTTGGCCGAAACCAGAGTTTAATTTAGTCCCTTCCTTTGGGGGGATTGAGGTTTCGGGAGTGGTAGATAATTGACCCTCTGGAGGAAAATCATGAGGCACGTAACGCCAAGAGTGGTGGGGGAGGGGTGTGGGGAGGGGGATACCCCCCCACCAGAAACTTTTTGAATTTTCACATTGCAATGGTAGCATTTTAAGCTGTTATAATAAAATAGCTGTACTTTTCAGTGCTTATAAGAGTGCCATAAGATCTCAGTAGGCTAAATATAGACTGTACATTAACAAAGATTTTTTAAAAGCTTCCTCACTGCAACAGTGCCCTTTTGAGATGCCATTTTAGCAAAATTACTCAATTTGTTCAGTACTGATGAAATATATATTATGTATAAATACAATATTAGTAATATCTGTGTGTTTTGAGTTCAGCAGCTCAGTACTGCTGTTGCTGGGTTATTATAGTGAATAACTTCAGACAAGTGTAGCCTATAATTATATTACATAAGCACTTTTCAGCACTAGAATCAGCTTATCCCTGTTTCCTAAGATGGTCCTGAATTGCTGATCAGGACACACTTTACAGTTAAATAATAACAAATGGCACACAAACCAGCCAAGAACTAATAAATTGCAGGGGCCAAAATCTGAAAGTCATGTAGTAACGATGTTGTTTCATGTTTCACTAGGTGTTCAGGTGTTCAAATAACATAACCAAAACATTTTGAAATTTGACAGTTTAAAATGTGAAAGATAGTGCTGGAGAGAAGCTATTCAGCTGAACAAAAATAGTATTTGTGCAAATATTAAGAGTAATTTACACTCATTTTAAACAGGATTGTATCAGATTGTTAAAAAGAATTCAGTATATGCAGATAGCCTACAAGAAATGCAATCTTATAGGCATGGGCGGAGTTTATCAGGGCTAGGGGGGGCTAAGCCTACCCCAAGAACGCACAGATTTAAAAATTGGCCGTACATTTTCAGGGGCTAGGAGGAGCTTTCAATCAAAGTTTTTCTATCTTTTGCATAGGCTACTTTATTTAACTCTGGCTAAGGGGTTTAATTCTTGTGCAAATATCTAAACCTAATCATGTATAAGCCTATGTCTAGGCCTACATGCAATTTGGCAGGAAAAGCTCTAACTTTATCCTGCAGTCCTCAATGGCCAGGATTTTTTAACAGAAGTTGAACATTTACCATCGGTAGGCCTATAAAAGGCAAATTTTGGATATGCCCATTGAACCTGTTGAACTCTTAACATATATAAAAACATTCTTCAGAGTTATTTCCAAATGTGTGTCAGGTAACGCATGGGCTTACTGTTGACAATTCCATCAGCGGTATATATCATCTGCAAAGAGATCATTTGGCAAACACAAAATGATAGATTGAAATGTTTGAAGGCCTATAAATATCTCATTCACATCTTGTGGATTTGGCCAGGGGCAAACAATTTGAGCAATTTGAGTATGATAGCCTATTGCTAGAACTATTGATTTTGAAACTGTCACAAGAATTTTTTTAGAAAAAGGTGCCAGGAATGCTCCTTTCTTGAGAAAATAGGTCCATTAAGTTTTTTTAAAAGCATGATCAAATTCGTGTTCGTGAAAGTGGTTTCCAAAGTTTTTATTTCACAATGCAATTGTGCGAGAGGCTTATATTTGAGTCTCAGATTGAAGTGAAGGCACACACTGACAGTGGACAGTTGGTTGACAAAGTTGCATTGCAAAAGTTGCTTGGTAGACTGCATATATAATATTATATATATATAATTAATTATATATATATTATCCATGACATTATGGCTATGTTATGGATGTATGTTATACCTGGCTTAGGGCCATAACCAGAGACTTTCCTGATAAATAATAATAGTGAATAATAGCTATTGTAGGGCTACTGCATACAGCATGCAACATTGCTCCTATTAGCTGTTATTAATGGCAAACAAAAGTATTTTTAAAAGTATTTAATTTATGTATTTACAATATGAAGCACACAATGCTCAAAACATTTCCAAGTTAAAGTATGAATAGACCTCACTGTATTATATTATTTTTAAGACTACACCACCACTGAATGAAACATAGTAAGAAATAAATAAGAACAAGAAGTAAACATGTGTGATCATTCACCGCAGTTTCTTGCACATATAGACTAAATTCAAAACTTAACAAGTTTTGCCTCTGAATTTTTTTGCATTTGGAAAAAATTAATTAATTCCTAATACTGTTGTTAGTGTTAACTTGCTTTGTAATTAATAGTTAGTTGCTATTAGTTATAATTGTGTTTATTGGTGTTAATATTTTTACATTTTACTATGAATATATCGTCTGTTTAGAGTGCAAGGGTTCTAACTCCACTTTTTCAAATTGTTCAGGAGAGCAAATCTAAACTTTCGATGATTGCCAAAAATCCAATTATTGTTGTATCATAGTGATTAATGAAAATTTAGATAGCAGATTATATCCTTAGTTGGAATAATATAATCTTTAAAGAAACTTTTGTGCCGCCGCGCCTAAAATAATAAAGTTTGTGACGAACAGGAGGCAAAAATACAGCAATAGAACCTTTGCACATTTCGAAATAATTTCGTATCTGATGATAGATAATAATTTATATCAATGTGATTTGTGGGTTTTTGGAAAACAGATCATTTCTTTAGTTGGAATGATGAAACCTTTTGAATATTTTATGTCTCCGAACCTATAAAATAAATGTTTGTGAAAAAAATACGCAAAATCACAGCATAGGCCTACGACAGAAGCTAGCCAAGGCCTAAAACCTCCGCAGATCTAAAATATTTTTAGATCTGAAGATAGATCGTTTTATAACAACGCAAATATGCTTCAAAATTATCTTTTAAATTATTATCAACTATTACATGAAAATAATGTGGTTTCAGCCTTTTTTTAGTAAAATAATAATAACAAGCGAAAAAATGCGCTATAACAAACCACTCATTAAATACGCGTGTTATCGCTTACAGAAATTATAATGAAATATTCCTTTTAGTTATGACAATTCTCTTATTGAAACATTATAATATACTAAGAATAATTTTTCAGACTAAAGCAACTGTTACAGATTGTTGGAAAAGCACAATTTTCTTTTAAAATACTTTTAAATCACATTGTAGAAATCTATGCAAGCACACCACCGTTTAGCAATCATCGCGTGCATATATAATTAACTGCTGTAACGCAAGGCAAGGAAAGGCGTTGGTAGATAGAACCATTGCACATTTCAAAGATAAGTCCTAGGAGATAGCTCCAATATTCAAATAGCTTATTTTCCACTATTTTTTACTTAGAACGACATAATCTTTGTACAGTTCAAGCATAATATTGGTAGCAATAAAATAAAACAATAAAACGGTTTTTGAAAAAATTGGAGTTAGAACCCTTGCACTCTAAACAGACGATATATAGCCTACACGAATAACATACATGTACATTGTATGCCATAAATCATAGTCAGATACTGTTGAAAGATTATTTCTTTTCGTTGCTTTATATTAAGACAATGCAATTGTCTGAGAGGCTTAGATTTTAAATACATTTATATATTAATTCTCCTGGCCAGGACTGATCCCCTGCAAAAAATCTTTTGGGCGACCATGGATGGGGGGGGCCACGTCCCATGGAGATTTGGAATGGGGGGGGCCATGGCCGGATTGGCCCCCCCTGGATCCGCCCCTGTAGTATAATCCGCGGAGACTTAGGGGAGAGCAATATTTAAGAAAAAATAAAACTATCATCGTAAATTTTTACAGTGTTGAATTGGTTTATTCTGGTAACATTGCAAGAAGTTAAGTCTATAAAGAAGAGTAGAATATGAAACACGACTTTTAAAAAGGTCATCAGCTTTTTTCACAGGGAAAATGATATGTTTTCATTAAATTTGGACCAAATGACTAAAAAATGTAGTCAGAAATTTTGGCCGATGGAAATTGGAAATGGAATTTCTTCGGCGACTCGGGCGGCCACCCACAATGTCGCGCCTTGGCGATCGTCTTTCGGGCACTCGTTCGTCCCCCGAACTTCTAGACCAAGTCTCCGCCAATGTCTAATATGCACAATTATGTCTGAATAATCTGTAAGTATCCTTGAATGCACGGAAAACGACATGCAAGCGAAATTATAATCTTTTTAATTTACAATAAATCTAGCTTACTTACAGTGGCCCAGTTGCGAAGAAAATCTGTAGGTAAGAAAGAGTGGTTTCCTAAGCATGCGACTGTGCCTGCTTGTGTATAATGTGTAGGCCTACATGCGTTAGTGTAGGCTACATGTATAAGCTTACCCTAAAATATGTGTGGCCTATGTGTGCGCAGTTTCTTTGGTCCATTTGTACTGGTCATGTGAGATGATATTCTGCAGATTGTCAAGGCATATATGTTCACATCTTTTCTGATGCAACTATGATCGCGATGGTTTCGGGTTCTTATTTCTGCACATGGTTTAGGTATAATAGTATGTCACGTGAGGCAGTTATTCCGTAATCGAGTCAAAAGCCTCGTCGAAAATCCTTCGCGTAGAGACAACGCGGGTTTATATGACCTTTATTTAGACGCAAGTGGATAGTGATATGGGTTCAATTTTAGATATGCATTAATTATTGTTATGCGCCTACACACATACACACACAAAATCACATACGCACACAAACTTACGCACCTCGAACACGGTTGTAGACTGGTTAGAGGTTCTATTGGCACACATTCATGCAAACATGCATACATACATACATATATTACATTCGTACATGAATATATGTGCGCATGTATGATGTATGCATGTATGTATGCATATATGCATGTATGCATGTATGCCTGAATGTATGTATGTCTGTATGTATGTATGTATGTATGTATGTATGTATGTATGTATGTATGTATGTATGTATGTATGCATATATGCATGTATGCCTGTATGCCTGAATGTATGTATGTATGTATGTATGTATGTATGTATGTATGTATATATGTATGTATGTATGTATGTATGTATGTATGCATGTATTTATGTATGCATGTATGTATGTATGTATGTAGGTCCTACAATGCCGCTTTTTTACAAACGATAATTAGGCCTACTTTTGGGCCCCGACGTGTCAATGCCATCGTAGGGTTGTTTCGAACATTTATAGTTTCGCTTCCGGATGCTGCCACATAGACCTACATGGTTAACTTGTGATGCTATAAGTCAACACATCAAAGTTCTTCATAGACTCAGATTGTAGATGATGTAGACATAATAAAGAGTTCGTTGATTGGTGATATTGAAAGTAGCTCAAAAACTGGTTTTCAGCTATTGCGCAGTGTTCCTTGCGTTGCAAAAGCAGCGATTTGTGCGAGATATAAGCATAAGGCTTTGATTGTTGTCGAACAGAAGCAGCAGGACACCGTAGAAGTTGGATAAGGTGCTTCAACGATACCGTCAACGATGTGGACCCTGCTTCAATTGACGATGGTTTTCGTGTTCGTGAACCACCGAGTCGCCTTCGCCCAAGACGGTTGGAGTAACTTACTTTTGAAGCATCTATGCATCTATGATAAGCCTGGTTATCGAAATGTCATTGAAGTTATTCTCGCCATGCCGAGCGATTATTACAGCTAGTCATTTTTAAATTCAGCTCAAACTGTGCTTGTTTCCATGGCATAGTCGGGAAAGCATCTGGGTAATCCCCTTGAAGAGGCACTGTTGAAATTCTTGAATGAATTAATTAATTAATTAATACGGTAATTACATAATAATTTAATTAATTATATATACATATATATTAACTAATTAATTAATTAATTATGGGCTGAAGATGCAACTCACTCACTCATGCAATGTGCTGTTGTCTGTACGTTCAATGTAGACTGTGGCAACACTTCTTTCTCTGGGAATGACGGCGTCGTGTCTTCTCCAAACTTTCCTCTTCCCTATCCACACAACATCAGCTGCACTTATTCCATCCATGTTGGTCAGAATAATTCCGTTCTACTCAAGTTCCTCGACTTCGATTTGGAGCCGCCTAATATTGCTGGCAACTGTACTAGCGACTGGCTGATGGTAAGTAGAAGCTATGACTACTGGCTCCACGTCAATTAGCAAATAGATCTGAAACTTTTCGTTCTCTGCTAGGCCGCGTTAAGGCTTCTGAGAGCCCGGGTGCTGTGATTGCTCAACAATAGTCCTCTTCATTCTGAGAGCCCAACGGCCCACCACGCACATTATTTACTACAGCGGAGGCTTAAGGCAAGTTCAACATTTTCGGCCAAACAGGGCCCTCAAGATGCACTTTTGGGCCCCACTCTTGCAAAAGAAACAAATTTCAATAGGCCTTGTCGTAACTTTATTCTAATCGCTATTAGGCATCTTGGTGGAAGCCACTCATTTTTCGCACACGTGTGGACCACATCTGGCTTTCAATTGGGCTATCATGTAGATTTATCTCTAAAACAGTAAGAAATTTCAAGACTTTTTCCTTTATGTAAACACTCACTAGCCTACCTCGCCTGACAAGAACTCAAATGCTATGCCACGCATTATAAAATGACGCAATTTTATTGTGTATACTATACGCTCGTAGTTGGCAACAAAGCGCACGTGAGTCTTTTTCCGTTTGATATTTTCTTATAATTATTGTACATAATATCCTAAACAATTTACAAAAGTCCATGTAACTAAACTAATAACGTAGCAATTATAGTGTTTGTAGAACAGACAGGTATCGTCATAACACGGAATTAGCCATTATTCTAGCAACATAACACTATGGACCCACACGTAGCTAATGAAGTAACAATGGTGTTGTAGACCAAGAAGATGTCGTCATAATAGTGCCGAGCTGTTGTCATAGCAGCAATTTGTCTATAGCAAAGTTAATGACGGAATAAAAAAAGTGCATAAAAAATAAAATCCGTCACAATACGAAGTCCGTAGATCACATTGATAATGTAGCACAATCATGTGCCATAAAATAAGTGACGTAATAAACGGTAATAAATTATGAATAGTGTGCTTAGAACCAAGTGATGTCGTCACAATGGTTCAAAACCAAAATTATACGCTGCATGACATTGTGTCCCTTTGTTGTGATTCTGCGTTCACAGTTTTCAGAATAATTTTTCGCTGATCAGGAACATGGCCCCAACGTTTGGTAATCCGGCCCTGTGCGGCCCTCAAAATTGGGAACCCGGTTGCTGAAGAACCCTTAGCACACACCTTAATGCGGGTCTGGTTGACTTACAGTGTTAGCACGTAAATGCAAATTGATTGTCAATGGGCCTGCATATAAAATAAAAATTTTAAAAATTAAATAATAGTAAATTCATAATAAATAAATGCAGCCATACATATGAGGCCAATCAATATAAATCAATAAGCAATGTAAATCGTATTCAAATAAGTGCAAATTGTGCAGTGTGAAAATTGTAGGGTTAACCCATACAACTCTGTAGAGAGTTAGCATTTTATTCTATTTTGAACAGTAATTTACACTCTGTAAGCTTACTGATTTATTAACATGTTTAGATAACGTGCAAAGAAACGGATGATGAGAACCTGGATTTTAGGAAGAGATACTGTGGTACGACTGTTCCAAGGACGTCCTTACGCTTCTTCAACTGTCCAGTTGTTGAACTTAAGTTCTTCGCAAACTCATTCGTTAGCGGGGGAGGATTTTCAATAGAGTACAACGTGATCGGTATGTTGATTAAATTCCTTTTTACTACCAGGAAAGAAGTTTTTGTCTTGACAACGTTGAGTCATTTAGTTTTGAGTAACCCAAGATAGTAACGTGTAAACTTTAACATTATTTCTGTCATTGTAGGCCCGTGGGCTACTAGGCCTATATGCGTGGAATGCTAACTAAGTTACATTATGCAATCTTTCAAATGTAGGCCTTTGTAGCCAATTAATGCTGCATAGGCTATATCTGGTCATTCGGGTTTAAACTGACAGGAAACGGCGTGCACCTTTGTATAAAGACGATTCAATTAGCCTACCAATTAGGCCTAAATGTTTTTTCGGTCGCGTTGCTCATCCTATGTATTAAACCTGGTATTATAGATCTAACTGTGTGTTTTATCTATGTTTTCAGAGAATTCAACATCTGCAGATAGCGTCACCGGTAAGATTTTATTCTATGGTTACCCTTTGATTTAGCGCCTTTTTAGTTTGGAATAGGGTCATGGACAGCTATTGCCACCTCTGTCGCATAGAATTAAATTGCACTTTGAAAGACATGCCGCTTCAAGGCTGCGCTTACCAAATGTCGCATTGCTTACTATAGGCCTACAACTACTCTCTATAGATAGCCTACTGTTAAGCCTACTACTACTGATACTAGCATCACAGGCGGAGTTTATCATGGGCTATGGGGCTAAGCCTCCCCCAAGAAGGTCCAGATAAATTTTTACCGTGAAAATCGTATTTTTTCCCGGGGTTAGCCCCCTCCCCCAAGAAGGCCGAGACCCGAAAATATATTCGGAGAAAATGGCTCTTTTCACGAACGCAATTTCAATCGAATGACTAAAAAAGGTCATCAACCTTTTGGCCTAGAAAATAGTATGGTTTTTATGAGATTTCGGCCCGATGACAAAAAAGGTCATAAACTTTTTCGGCATCAACTTTCCGCCTTTCGGTCTGGACTAAAGTCTCCACCCCGACCAAAGCCCAAGCTTTGAGACCCCCCAACAACGGAAACTAAACTCCGCTCATGATTAGCATGACCTATTACTAACAATGATCATGATAGTTATAAAATAGGCTTAATAGAAGTAGCCATTATGATTCCAGCATAGAAATAATAACGATCATTATCGCTGTTATTTATTTATTACCAATCTTCATCGTCATAGTTACAGTTTTTAGCAAGAGCTTGAAAATGCATATTGAAAAATTAAAAGCATGTTTTTTTAAAAGATATTCCTGAGCGTAGATTCCTTAGTTCCACTTTGTGCATCATTAGTATCCTCAATTCTCTCATGTGAACTTCTTTCAAACCCAAAATTAGCAGTTAGAAAAATAGGTGTCAATTGTCTGGGGAGGGGCAAGTGCTCCCTTTTGCCCCTAGAATGTATATATGTGCGGGCGCCCATGCATGTATGTTTCTCCTGTCATTAAAGCATTGTATGTTTGGGTGCGTTGAGTCGTGCATGTATTTGGATTTATAATAAAACGAATATGATTATATGTGCATAATGCATGTACTATAATAGGTCAATTGTACATTACATAGCAGTTAATTTCAATTTTAATCGACTAACAATTTAATCAATCGTGCCATTTTTATGGCGTTGTTTCGCCGTTTTGTTCCTCTTCAGATCTAAACTGTGGCGATACGGTATTCACCGGTTCGTCGGGATTAATTTCATTACCATCAAATCCGACTGAATATTCAGCGACTGTCAACTGCACCTACACAATTTCGGCAGCTCATGGGAGCACATTCCTTCTCGGTGTCGCATCCTTGCAACTGCCAGATTTGTTGGATTCATTTGAAGACTGCAGCAGAGATTACGTCATGGTATGCTGGGTGGCAACGCGATCAGTAAATTCCTGTACTATGTTGAACTGGCACAAACAAACTATTGCCTACACTCTACACTATTATTTTAACGTCCCCTGGAGATGGTTGGTTTTATTGAATAATTAGTGATAGTATTAATCAACTTGCATCCGGTGCATGATAATCCTCGCAGTATTGCCTCGTGTAATTCTTTTCATTAGACTAAGATTCAAGAAGACATAAAATTCTTTTCACAACGCATCATTAATTTTTGTGAAGCTGAATGTAGGGTATAGAAGAATGTTCTTCTATGGTCTAGACTCTAGACTAGAGTCTGCCACAACGGTGCAAGTCGCTGACTTCAGTAGACCGTGATTAAATCTAAGGCAGATTATATCTCAGGCAGATTATATCTAAGTCAGATTATATCTTAAGTCAGATTAGATCTAAGTCAGATTATATCTAAGTCAGATTATATCTAAGTCAGATTAGATCTAAGTCAGATTAGATCTAAGTTAGATAAGATCTAAGTCAGATTATATCTAAGTCAGATTAGATCTAAGTCAGATTAGATATAAGTCAGATTATATCTAAGTCAGATTATATCTAAGGCAGATTATATCTAAGGCAGATCTAAGTTAGATCAGATCTAAGTCAGAATATATCTAAGTCAGAATATATTTAAGTCAGATTATATCTAAGTCAGATTAGATATAAGTCAGATTATATCTAAGTCAGATTATATCTAAGGCAGATTATATCTAAGTCAGATTATATCTAAGTCAGATTATATCTAAGTCAGATTATATCGAAGGCAGATTATATCTAAGGCAGATTATATCTAAGTCAGATTAGATCTAAGTTAGATCAGATCTAAGTCAGAATATATCTAAGTCAGAATATATTTAAGTCAGATTATATCTAAGTCAGATTAGATATAAGTCAGATTATATCTAAGTCAGATTATATCTAAGGCAGATTATATCTAAGTCAGATTAGATCTAAGTTAGATAAGATCTAAGTCAGATTATATCTAAGTCAGATTATATCTAAGTCAGATTAGATCTAAGTCAGATTAGATCTAAGTCAGATTATATCTAAGTCAGATTGGATCTAAGTCAGATTGGATCTAAGTCAGATTGGATCTAAGTTAGATTAGATCTAAATCAGATCTAAGTCAGATTAGATCTAAGTCAGATTGGATCTAAGTCAGATAAGATCTAAGTCAGATTATATCTAAGTCAGATTAGATCTAAGTCAGATTAGATCTATGTCAGATTATATGTAAGTCAGATTGGATCTAAATTAGCTAAGATCTAAGTTAGATTATATCTAAGTCAGATTAGATCTAAATCAGATTAGATCTAAGTCAGATTAGATCTAAATTAGATTAGATCTAAGTCAGATTAGCTCTAAGTTAGATAAGATCTAAGTCAGATTATATCTAAGTCAGATTAGATCTAAGTCAGATTAGATATAAGTCAGATTAGATATAAGTCAGATTATATCTAAGTCAGATTATATCTAAGGCAGATTATATCTAAGGCAGATCTAAGTTAGATCAGATCTAAGTCAGAATATATCTAAGTCAGAATATATTTAAGTCAGATTATATCTAAGTCAGATTAGATATAAGTCAGATTATATCTAAGTCAGATTATATCTAAGGCAGATTATATCTAAGTCAGATTATATCTAAGTCAGATTATATCTAAGGCAGATTATATCTAAGGCAGATTATATCTAAGTCAGATTAGATCTAAGTTAGATCAGATCTAAGTCAGAATATATCTAAGTCAGAATATATTTAAGTCAGATTATATCTAAGTCAGATTAGATATAAGTCAGATTATATCTAAGTCAGATTATATCTAAGGCAGATTATATCTAAGTCAGATTAGATCTAAGTTAGATAAGATCTAAGTCAGATTATATCTAAGTCAGATTATATCTAAGTCAGATTAGATCTAAGTCAGATTAGATCTAAGTCAGATTATATCTAAGTCAGATTGGATCTAAGTCAGATTGGATCTAAGTCAGATTGGATCTAAGTTAGATTAGATCTAAATCAGATCTAAGTCAGATTAGATCTAAGTCAGATTGGATCTAAGTCAGATAGGATCTAAGTCAGATTATATCTAAGTCAGATTAGATCTAAGTCAGATTAGATCTATGTCAGATTATATGTAAGTCAGATTGGATCTAAATTAGCTAAGATCTAAGTTAGATTATATCTAAGTCAGATTAGATCTAAATCAGATTATATCTAAGTCAGATTAGATCTAAATTAGATTAGATCTAAGTCAGATTAGATCTAAGTCAGATCTAAGTTAGATTAGATCTAAGTTAGATTATATCTAAGTCAGATTCGATCTAAATTAGATTAGATCTAAGTCAGATTGGATCTAAGTCAGATTGGATCAAAGTTAGATTAGATCTAAGTCAGATTAGATCTAAGTCAGATTGGATCTAAGTTAGATTAGATCTGAATCAGATCTAAGTCAGATTAGATATAAGTCAGATTAGATCTAAGTCAGATCAGATCTAAGTCAGATTAGATCTAAGTCAGATCTTAGTCAGATTAGATCGAAGTCTTTCTGTCAATACCAGGTTCACTTTCTCACCTCACGCTGAGACTCTTGGCTATTACAACGCATTCCTTGCTACCTTTCAAAGCATCGGATGCCTCAACTTGACTTCTTACTCAGCGGTGCATCTCAAAGTTTGGTCAAACTGTTTGTATGCTTGCACATGCTGAAAGAAAAGCATTCGGTATGATAATTGTAGAAAAATAACGTGGTCTAGGGGCGGATCCAGGGAGCAATCCGGCCATGGCCCCATTTAGAAATGCCCTTGTATCGTGGTTTCCCCCATTTGGTTTCAACTTTCAACAAGCTTTCGAACAATGTATAATGGTATATTTTGAGGACATTTGGACTGGACGACTAAAAAAAGGTCATCAACGTTTTTGGCGGACAAAATGGTATACTTTTCCCGAAATTTCGGCCAGATGACTTAAAAAAAGGTCATCAATATTTTGGGGACGGATACGAAAGAAAAAAGTTTCCAGACCCAAGGCCAAGAATTTTGAATGTTTGCCCCCCCCCCCACCCCGTCCAAAGTTTCTGTATCCGCCCCTGACGGGGTCAGACATGAAGAGAAGCCTTTTAGTTATGGGCCATAAGAAACACTGAGGGGTTGACCCCTCAACTCCGGCAATTCTCACCCATATCTGAAACGCTAATCATGATAGATGCCGAGGTTCGATTAGATTTCACGATCTGCCGTTTGAAATGGCGGTGAAACTCATTGTCAACTTTCAGGTAGGCCTATGTTCCGCACTCTTGTCACATGCCAGAGGCCACATCACTTATATAGCCTACGTGTGCATACAGCTCCCTCCCTTTCTCTTTCTTCTCCTCTGCCTCCTTTGGTCTTTCTAGGCCTCTTTAGGCCTATTTGGGCTTCCTGTCCTCGCTCTTCGCAATTTCACTACACCAATTTACCAAACAAAGTACCCAAACGTGCGCTGTACTTGTAGTGGGCAACTAGGCTACAGTATGCTCGTCTTTCGCTGTAGGTTGGTTGTGTTTCTGACGGAGAGACGGAACTAAATCCGAGCACAAGCAACACATACTGTCGTCGTTCATTCGATGGCGCTACTATCCAACACAGTCGTTTTGTTTTCTCCAACTGTAACATGATGAAGATATCCATTCGTTCATCTGACTACAATTACGGAGGAACCACCAGCATTCCGTTTAGAGTTCATGCATACGGTATGATAGGAAGAACTTATTATTTATGTCTGCATTAGACCTATAGATATTGGAAATATGAAGATATGCTCATTACACAAGAAAATATATTTTTACCTGGACATCCTAGCTTTACGGCCCTTACTTCGTCCGTTATTGCTAATAGACATCGGTTCCTGCCTTCTTCTCTGAGAACAGCATTAGTAGCATATACTAATGTGGTATAGGCTACTAATACGAAGCGTTCCTGGCTCAACCTCAGCTAAATAGGATGATCTGAATTCTATAATAGAATCTGATGCTGGGCGAAATGCCACAGAAAGCCCATGAGAACGCGGGGTAGCAAACGAAAAAATTAGGCGCTGTTTTGTGGAGGGACACGGAGTTCAGCATGTCAATACTTTCACTAGATACTTTGTTTCAATCCATCAGAAATTGTTATGAAAATCATAAAAATGCCTTGTTATGGAATCTACTTATTAAATAGATAGATTCCATAACAAGGCATTATTATGATTTTCATAACAATTTCTGATGGATTGAAACAAAGTAGGCCTATCTCCAATCCTTGTCTTGTGCTGGAATCTAGAAACTAACTTATGGACGTTGTTGTCTTTATTGTTGCGGATGTTGGTGTTAGGAATACAATGGTAAAATAAGCTTATATAGGAGTTGAGACGCTGGTCATTAGATGGCATGTTTTGTTATGTCTTGCAGATGTGGATTGTGGTGCTGCATCCTTCACTGGATCAACTGGTATCATAACATCTCCACGGTTCCCTCTCGTCCATCCACACAGCTTAAACTGTCTCTACTCCATCAACGTTGATCGAACTAAAACAGTATCGCTGCATTTCCTTTCACTCAACCTTGAAGAATCAGAGCAATGCAGTTACGATTGGATAACGGTTGGTTAAAACAAAATATCAGCTACGACTTGGAATTAAACTGTTTAATGCTTAGAAAAACGGATTCAATTTCAATACACATTACCGTATAAGCCATTCAGCGCAGCCGTGGTCGCCAATAATTCTAAAAGCATATCCGGGTTGTTGAATAAATTAATCGTTAAAACATTAAATCTCGCAATAATTAATTTTCTGGTAAATAACTGAATACACCATATCTAATCACGAGGCTGATTTAGGCCGTCGGTCAACGAGTTAACCAGTCCGCCCGTTAATCAATACAGCACACTCTATAGGCTTTGCGTCTATAGTTAGGAGACTAAACTGCATGGGCGGAAACCTAGGGGGGACAGGGGGACGGTCCCCCCAATAAAAGTGTTGGGGACGGCCCATGCATTGGTCTCCCCAAACATTGAGAGTGAAGACTAAAAAGGCCAATTTTTATATATTTTTGGGACTTTGGCGGTGAAAATATAGGCTACATTTTTCTTTGGTTTTTCGACCGGATGACTAAAAAAAGGTCATCAACTTTTTTGGCGGCGAAAACAGAATTTTCTTTGACTTTTCGGCCAGATGACTAAAAGAATCTCGGGTCTTTCCTTCGGCCACACTAGTTCGTTTCCCCCCCCCCCCAAGTCTCGGCCCAGGTTTCCGCCTATGCTAAACTCCACAGGCTTTGGTTCTATAGTTTGGAGACTAGACGCTGTAGACTTTAGTTCTATAGTTACCAAACCATTCTAAAGCTTTAAATTGCTGCTTTGTTTTCACAGATAAGCTGCTTATCTACGGGTTCCGTGTCACCGGCATACCCATCTCAGAACCAAAAATACTGCGGATTAAACACAAAACAGGTGACGTTGACCCGTTCCAATTGTGATTCTCTGACACTAAACTTTGTCACTGACTCTTCCGTCACCAGAGGAGGATTTGCAATTCAGTACACAATAACAACTTCAGGCAAGCGACCAATTTTCTCTGTTCAGCAAGTTTCTTATTCTCATTTCTTATTCTCATCCATCCACCGCTCCACCCGCCCAACATTAGCATACACGTCTTCTGCACATTCGTTCATCAATAGATCCATCCACCAACAAACCAATCGATCCATATATCCAATTATCCATCTCTGCAAGACTTCATCTATCCATTCACTCATCTATCCCTCCATTCACCCATCCATTTATCCATACATCCACCCATACATCCAGCAATCTCTACAGCAATGCAACCAATCGAACATCCAGGAAGTACGTCAATGCATCTGTCTGAAAGTCAGTTGTACAGAACGGATTATTATGATTAAATCAAACAATAATAATTATTATCGACATCTTATAGGCCTAACGTCTTTGCAGATAATGATTGCATTTCAGTTTCTTTCATCGACTTTCTATCATTTCAACCGACGATTGGTGTATGTTGGATGCGAAAGTTTGTATGCATGTCTGCTTGTGTGTGCTGGTGTGAGTGAGCATGACTTCAGTACTGTATGGGTGTGCATGCTTCTAGTCTTAGTTGTGAATACACACTCGAAACTATGCGCATGTGCAAGCTCACAGTCTGACTGCTTCATAAAGCTACTCTACATCGTATATGCTTGTTTCAGAAAATGCAACAGCTTCTACACCAGGTAGGCCTATGACGTTCTTCTCATTCATGCCATGCTCTGAAGCTACACAATTTAAAAGAATCGATGTAATAATAACTATTATCCCAATCTCCACCTGATTCAGAACAAGTACGCAATTTTATTTATAAAACTAAGAGTAGCATAGTTTGGAGTTTTTCGATACTTTGCATTGGCTCCAATTTTAATTTTAAAATTGCGATTTAGATTCAGGATTGCATAAAATTTGATATTAGGCTCACAGCTTATATATTTCAATGGCATTCATTCATTCATTATGAAAATTTTCAGAACGCTCATTCAACGTTGCTGCACAGAAGCGCTCCCGACCCACCCTCGACTGAAAAGTATGCAGATCATGCATGCTACTTCATAAGTAGAATTAAAATTTCATAGACATTTGTTTTATATTGCATGCAGGCCCCATGGACAGTGGTAGTTATAGATGTTTCGAAGGTAGAGAACACTTCAGGGTAATATGTATTTGAGACATAGATCGTGGCAATGCGTCTTTCACTGGTGTCAATGGATTCATAACCTCGCCTCGATTCCCTCTGTCCTATCCAAACAACGCATACTACATCTACTCTATCGAGGTTGATCGATCGAAAACCGTTGGACTCTATTTCTATTCGTTCAACCTGGAAGGATCTTCCCACTATTCGTATATGGACAGCTGCAATCACGACTGGCTACTGGTTAGTAGTTCTCAGATATTCAGTTTTTGAAGGATTTTGAGCTCTCTGAATTAGAATTTTGTCTCACAGAACTGTTTAGAGGAACTGTGAATAATGGACCATAACTTAAGCAATAGAGGAAACTGTGAATAATGGGCTAATAGACCATAACTTAAGCATTAAATAGTGTTAACACATTTCCTCCCATGTCGTCTGAGCCACTACCCATCAACCACGGTCCCTCCAATCCCCTTCCTTCAAATTCTGCAGCCGTTCACCTTCATCTATAGGCCTAACTTGATTTAACTATTTCGAAAGATCCCAATTCTCACCTGGCAATCTGAACTCTCCTGCGCTACATTAATTATAAGTAAAAGATTCAATTTATCCCAAAAATTATGATAGTTAGCCTATAATAATTATAGATGAACGCAGCATATATGCCTACTAAGGTCAACAGGACGGATTAACAAATGTGGGGGTCCCAACCTTAAAGAAGGATGATAAAAATGACACAAAACGTTCGTGTTGTAAGCCTATTCAACGAATCAGCATTCGTCAATTATTAATTCATTCCTTCTATTTTTTACAATATCAACATGTCTTTTAGTATTACAGTCTAGTGTTAAAGTATAGCCTACATCTTTTACGGAATAAGAATAATAATTATTGTGATTCATGGTCAGACATTTTTTTCTAACCAGGGCATAGCGAGTGCACTGGTACAAGCAAACAGCGCAGAAGCGATTTTATGCCCCAAATAAATTCTTGGCAGAAAAAATTTCGGGCAATCTTGCGGCAGGACAACGACCATGCATGCATGGCGTGACAAAGATTTTTTACCATGGCATTTGAACTGATTTGCCCTGCATGGTGTAGCACTAGGCCTACCACTTAATACAAACTAACGTATATTTCCGCGCTTGCTGTCTCTCTGCATAGACCGCCTTTCACTGCGCTCAGCTACCCGTGGAGACTTCCTTGCCCCATTTTCGCGTAGCCTACAGTAACTGTCACCGTGCATCAAAGAGCATTCTTGACAGTGGATCCAGCTATCGAAAATAACCTCTCTGTGGGTCTCCACTCGCTTTCCCATGACTCTGCAGGCTCTTTCTTTCGTGTTGGGAGCGCCTCTGACTTGTATTTAATAGGCGCTATATGCATTTATTTGATTGATTGTTTAAATTCGTAAAAACAGAGTAGGCCTAATTGTTGAGTCCCAGCGTACACAATAATCATAATGACGCCATTTCATAATGCATTGCATGGCACCTGAGTTCTGATCTGAGGAGGTATCAAGTGTTTACATAAGCAATAAAACTTGTAGCTCTTGTACTTTTGCTAGCATTTCTGACTGATTTCAAGATCAATCTGCCTGTTAATGGAAACTCTAATAAGGGCCCCCACACATGTGTAAAAGTTGTATATGTTAAAATCAGTAGTTTTCGAATAATTTTGCAATTTGCTCAGACATTTAAACTCATTTTTGCTATTACAATATTATTAACAATGATGAAAAATTCCTATTGTATTTGTGGGGCCCCTTAAAGTGGAAAAGGGCCGAACATGTTGAACATGCCTTAATCCGGCCCTGAAGGTAAATATAACACTCTAGCATAAGCGGAGGCTTGGTCTAGATGTTGGAGGGACGAAATAGCGGCCGAAAGACGATCGCCGAGGCGCGACATTTTGGGCGGACGGTTGTGTCGCCAAAGACCTTTTCCATTTTCATCGACCAACATTTTTTGTCATTTGTTCCATTTTTACCGGTCTTAAATTCTACATGACCTCACATTGTTGAAATTTACGCTGCTACTTAGTAATATTCTTAAATATTGGGGACATGAGCCTTGACCCAAACACTCACACATTGGGTGTTTGGGTTCCTTTCCCCATAAGACTTAGTCTCCGCCCATAGGCCTACACTCTTGCGATGATAACATTGGTAATTGGTTCATCCACCAGTCATTTTGTCTGTTCATTACAATATCCAATCAGTGAGTAGTTCATCCATCAGAAATGTCCGATCACTGATCAGTCTAGAATTAATGTTATGTTCTGCTTTTACAGATAAGTTGTTCTTCTTCTTCTGCTGTATCGAGATATTATCATCATCAAAACAGAAAGTATTGCGGAACAAAAACAACGCCGATGATTCTAAGCTACACCAACTGTGAATCTATGACCTTAAACTTCGTCAGTGACTCTTCCGTCACACGTGGAGGATTTAAGATCTGGTACTCGATATCATCGACGGGTAAGTGACTAACTTTTCTTAGTGTGCTTTGGTGGACAAAGTCTTCAATGTTACTTGGTCAATTTAGAACTCAGAACTTCTGTTCTGACTTGCGAGCACACCAAACTCAAGATTGATCTTTCAACATCATCGATGGCATATAGGCTACATCAAGAACAGTAAAGAACTATTTACAGATAATTTTCCATTGTATAGTTCACGTCCATGATCCTCACTGTCTTGTTCAAAGCACTTGGCTATTTGTGTGACGTAGGCCTACTTTCTTTAAATGCAAACACTAATATCCAATCTTCATTCGTTGGCCAGCGCCAGAAGCGAGACAATATCGCGCCATCCCGGCTCTCCTTATTTAATCCATAATAATAGAGAATATTTTGTGAGCTGGTTACGTAGATCTTGTTTGTTGGATGCTTCATAATTATAGCCTATTATGTTAATGACTGTTTAGGCGAATCGTCCTGTGGAAACACTTCGTTCTCTGGTCCGAACGGTGTCATCACGTCTCCCAACTTTCCTCTCCTGTATCCATACAACTTTGGCTGCACGTATTCAATCAACGTTGATCGCAACAGTTCCGTTCAACTCAGATTTAAATACTTCAACATGGGAGTGCCAAATGCAGAGGGTTACTGTACACACGATTGGGTGAAGGTCAGTGGTACAATTTTTTCATTTAGTGCATATTACGAGTATTATCTATACCACTGCTGCTACTGCTATTCCTTTGTTGCACAGATTTGTTATCACAAGCGCAAAGAAGTTTTTTTAAAACCTGAAGTTTACCGACAGGACGTCGGCCTAATGAAATAATCGTCTAATAGACCAATTGCATGGCTAAGGAGTGAATCAAAGATGTCACTACAAGCAGAACTTTTTAACGCTGCCATAATGTTGACACAGCTATTGCAGAACACGATTTTTTGATACCAATAGTGTTTTAAAATGTTAGGACTCACATCATTAAACCTGTGAAGCTATGCGCAAAATGTGAAAAGCGCAGAAACTATTTGATGTTTTGTGATCGCGACTTGGGATTCAGACCAACATTTTTATCAGTTTGTAACGATCAAGGAAATTGTTCAGATTTAGATTTTGCAGCGAATAAAAAATTGCTGAATGTCAAAACTGGAAAAGGGAAAGGTTTTAAGTGAAGGTTACATTGAAAGTCACCATCGGTTGTTCCGTGCCAGTTCCCCCATCTTTAGGCCTACACGTATCATCGTCATCATCATCGTCGTTGTCACTAGTCTACTACCCCCACCACCATCATCATTATCATTATCAGCAGCAGCAGAAGCATGTATGGTGGAGATTAGAAGCACACTGATAAGCGCATTTCCAATGTAGAGCGCAAACTAATTGGCTTTCGCACTAACTTACAGAATCGTCATGTTGAAAGGATAGCGAAGCATATAATATTTGGTTTTCATCTTTCAATGTGTTACGTAGATCACGTGTAACGTAACAACGAAAGCGAATCCATATAGCAACAGAAAATTTTGTGGCGATATACAATGGACTTCTTCAATGAGATTTGTCGACTGTCAAAATCTGAAGCTACAATTCTCTTCAGGCGCATCAGCCAACAGAGCCGGGTTTATGATAGAATACACCGTGGTCGGTTAGTTCGTAACTGATGGTTTAATATGGGGGTCTAATCTTTCCTGCAGTGATGATGCATGTTTTAAAAAGCACTTTACTGCTTACGATGGCAAAACACATTTCCCATGCTGACTTTAACGCTGTTCTTTACATTGATAGTTTGCCATGTTTAGCAAAGCAAAACATAGGCTAATCTTCACAATAGCAAAAAGTCCATGTGAGCGAAAAACTAGACATGATGCCTCTGTGTCGATGCAGACGATCTATATGCTGCTAGACTCATAGTAGGCCTAACATAGAGAAATTTTTAGTGATTGAAATTTTATTTTATTTATTTTATATTTATTTATTTTTCCTGAACCAAACAAACATAATACAATTAATGGCAGTGAGCATAATACTTTAACATAATTTGGTTTAGAAGGGGAGACCCAGAAAGGATGGACAATCTCGCTAATAGGTCCACCCATTAATCGTGTAAAATATAAGCTTATAATTATAAAAAAAGGATTGAAGTGCTCAAGTCAAGTTTTCATCCCAGCAGCGCCTCTAGCCCCACTGAAAGCCCAATCAATTCAGAAAACGAGCGTATACGCGAGTAGGCCTATACAGTGTGTACTCACCAAAGCATTTTTGGAATAGTGTAGGCTTCTTAATTCCGTAAACGAGTGTTAGGCCTATACGTGGGTGTAGTGTTTTAGGCGTACGGGAGATTTCAGCAGTGGAGGGGCAAAGATTGAACTTCTGCTCGAAAAATACATCCGTGAAAAAGTTGACTGTTTTGCCCGAAAAACGACAATTGCCCAAAAGTTGACGACCTTCTTTTTTTTTTTAGTCGTCCGGGTCTGTGTTTGCCCGAAAAACGACACTTGCCCGAAATTTGACGACTTTTTTTTAGTCGTCTGGGTCTGTGTTTGCCCGAAAAAACGACCAAACTTGCCCGAATTTGGGGGGCAATTGCCCCCCCTGCACCCCCGCCTCGTACGCCTATGTGTTTACTTAGGCTACCTCACAAAGAGTAATCATCTTCATCATCAAGAACCAAGGGACCAGTCCGGTGCCCGCTGCCATCTTCGTTATTTTTCGCCATTTTTGCCTTTCCAGGGCCGTATGTATCACAAAGAGTAAAATAACAAAATGTGATAAACAAAATTCTGACAAGAAAACAGCAGAAGATCGCGTAACATAACAAATAGAAGAACTATAATATGCTAAAAGAAATGAAATTATTGAGTCTTACGCCGCGATTGACACATACATGTAACGAGGTCAAATAATATCATTATCAGAAAATCATCTGGTAAAAAAGGTGAACCAAAAATTGATGACTAGTAAAAAGGTCATCAGAAAATTTAGCGATTAAAAAACGGAAAATGTCAATTTTTCGGCGGTAGCCTATAGCGTGTACTGACTTAAAATTTTACCAACAGAGCCCTGCCCAGAACCAAGTCAAGGGTGAGTGCGGCTGCCCTGACATTTAAGAACAATGATATTCATTCCGAAAATTTATATAGCGCTCCTTAAATAAGACTACTGAGAGGCACTTGATAAAAATGTTGATGATTGACGACTGCGATTTGCGAATGCAATTAGGCCTACTAAACATGTAGGCTATCACCTGGTCCATACATGTGTGTTTTTGTTTATAGATGGTTCAAACGCTACGGATAATAACTCCGGTATGGATTCATTTTGTGCTTCGAAATGTTCACTAGCTTTATGAGAAAATAAATGGGACTCTATTGTGAGAAATAAACTTAAATTTGAGTGTGAACAATGTAAACAGTATATTGCTGAAGTAAGATGTAGGCTAGGCCTACAAATTACGGCTGCTTGCGCGCCTAAATCCAATGACGTCGCTAGTAGTCTATAACTTAGTTCGAAGCAGGTCATTTGACCGGCCTACTTTACTCTCTGCCTGTTTTATGACTTGTTGAAAATTCTGTGAAATGTTCAAAAATCTTCTTTAGGACCTACATAAGCCTAGGACGAATTCTTCAACCTGCTAAAAACCCAGACGATCGTGTCGCCACCTGTTGATATTGTAGACCTAATAGCTGCCCAAATCTTCCAGTCTCCAGAAATATCAATTAGTGATGAAACGTAAAACAGAACCTGTATGAGCAGATAGGCTACATGTAAACTTGTAAAGTAAACCGGTCACCGGTCTTTCGTTTATTTAATAATTTATGTAGCGCACGTCTAGGGAACTACTCAGTAAATCTCCCTACTTTAGCGCGGCAGAAGCGCAGTTTTAGTAAAATAAAATGAATGCTTGAGTAAGAACCTTAGAAAGCAGGCGTAGCCCTATGGGAACCCATTTCCGATCACTGTGTCTAGTGATCCACCACAGAAAAGAATCGATTCTGAATAGTTCGTGCGAAAAGAACCAACAGTACCCCCTCTGTGCCAAACAGAGGGCCGGGGCCTTGTAGGTAGTCGGTACCTCTGGGACGTCACCAAGCTTACATTGCCGAACCAGAGTAACTATCTGCCTCGCAGTCGAACTTGACGATTATTGTCCATAACTTTGCAACCTGCATGCACTGTGTGCAGGCAGAGTAAATTTACAAGTTTTATAACTAAGAAAATTCCAGCAGCGGTAAACGCTCATAGATGTTCATGTCATTATAGCTCCTCAACTTTAGCAATAAAGCTTATCCATCAGACTGTTTTAATTATTGCACCTGTTGCAGAATTACCACAGATACCCTCAGGGATAAGAATATGGCATGAGAAAATTTATCCGAATCGTAAGATATAAATATGGTTATGCCATTCTAGAGCTCGCATGCGGTACTACGCTGTTCACCGATTCTACTGGAGTCATCAGCCTACCAAGAAATCCAACAAACCTTCTGGCGAAAGTCAACTGCACCTATACCATCTCGACAAATCAAACGAGTCTCATTTGGCTCAACACCTACTTCTATTCATCGATGGAATTGCTTCAATCATTCCAAGACTGCAACAGAGAAAATTTTATGGTTGGCCACTTCTCCCTATTGTAATCTAACAACTAGAACAACATCAGTCGGGTACATTTCTGACGGTGGCCGATTGTTTAAAACGCTCGCCTGCTTATCCGGTCATTGAAGAATTCACTCAAACTTGCTCAGCACTATCAATTGATGCTTAGCCATTTGTAGTGGCGCTTAATACTTGCAGACTGATAAAAAAAAGGTAAACTAATTTTAGTTTTAGGCTACTGTAACTGAACTCTAGGCACTCATATTTAAAAACCGTCCCGGCAAAGGATCAAAGCCAGTCCTATGCAAAATGCGTTCTATAGTGCACACTAGAGTTCAGTATACGATTTGAAGCTATCATAAGTCACATCTTTTAGATCTATATAACATTTTAACGCCTTGCGATGTTCCCGAAAGACAATAAAGATTTAAATAAATGCAAAACATACGCACTTGCATGTAGCCCATCCCGAAACGAACAGAGTTGAAGAAGAAATTTCGAGCCTCCTATAGGCAGAGCAATCACAGGTCCCTAGAACCATCTTAAGGCACTCTGAGAAAATGTTTATAAACACATTCAAATAATAGTTAGACCTACGATGTAATGTTTATTTTTTAGAATGATCAATCATTAGTAGGGTAGTCCCAAAATCACGAATTCACGGAAATCACGGAAACCGTGAATTTCGCCGTTTACCGTGATTTCCGTGAATTTTGCCTTTTCCCGTGATTTTCCGTGATTTTCCCCATTTTCAGCACTTTTTCTATAAAAAAAACAAGTCAAAAATGGCGCCCACGACCAAAAACAGCGCGGAACCATTAAATTCATTTAAGATTTTCTGTGCGGAACCATTAAATTAATGTAGGAATTTCTGTTTTGGGGAGTGAATTACGTCGCTGACAAGTGAATATTCATTCATAAATACTCGTTGATGCTAAATTTCATAATAAAAATCGACTTAATACAGAAATTGTGACTTTAAAAAATTTCGCGGCACCGTGAATCACGGTGCCGTGAATTTTTGGATTTTTGCAAAAGTAGGCCGTGATTTTTTCACTTTTTGACCGTGATTTTGGGACTACCCTAATCATTAGGTATTAGAGACAATAAGGAAACATTTGATTGAATCTGACAGAAAATTGCTTGTAAACTGCAATTTCGGCATATGAAGTTTAAATATTCATATCTTTTTATCCGTTCAACTTTCTCTCGTGAAATTTTGGAATCATATTCTTGGTCCGATTCTCTAAATAATTGGAAATTTTTTGCGTGATATGTTATTAGGCATTAGAGATATAAGAAAAACAATTTGACTTAGTTTTTTAAATCACAGTGTATTTTTTATACAATAATAACCTAAGTCACGTTTTCATTTGAAGTATTGAAAACGTGACTTAGCCATTTCATTTGAAGTATTGGGGAGGATGGCATCCGCGTTCAAGAAGCCTGGGTCAATCCAGGCGCGCCCTCCCTGTGAGTACCTTCGGGGAAACTAAGGATGCCACCAGCTGACCGAATTCATCCGAATCCCGGTCCACGCTCCGACAAGACCTGGAGCAGTAGCATACGCGAAGAAGAAGAAGATTTGAAGTATTAAACTGATTGTAGTAAAGTGTTAGCAACATTATATTTAAATAGCATCGTCTAAATCATGATTGTTGCATGTAGCCTATAGGTATCCAGTCTGGGCCCCTAAAAGTCGCCGATTCCCTGAGCATCTGTCCTTCTGCCCTTCCTCTCTCGGCGGCACTGTACATGAACGCAGGCACATTGCAAGATAATAACTGAAACCATTAATGCACTCAAACATCCATTTGTATGTTCCATTGCAGATCGGATGCGCACCAGAAGGGGAGACAGAACTGAATACTACAACAACCAGGGTATTCTGTCGCCGTGGGTCATCAGCGCCTTCTATTCCGTGGGGTCCACTGGCATTTGAAGACTGCCGTACGCTGAAATTGTCCATCCTGTCAAACACTTACGACTACCGAGAGACGTTCCCCATTCGCTTTTCTGCTATTGGATCAAGTATGACTTCAAGTTTCTTTTCTATGTAAAACGTAAATTTTCATTCATTCATTCATTCAATCTTTAACTCACTCATTCACTCACTCAGATCATTTATGTAGCGCCTGGATGACACATGTCAACTCAGGCGCTCCCACAACAACTACAACGAAAGAGCGTGCTTTTAAAATGCTTGCGAAGGTCTAGGCCAGTGGTTCCCAACCGTTTTTGGACCTTAGGGCCACTTTTTCGAGGTTAAAGGACATTAGGGGGCCACAATGCTAAAATTTAATTTTCTAAAGCATATAAAATTGTTATAATTGATTAAAAATAGAATGTTTGATGTTATTATTTTATAGACGTCAAAAGAAAATAATTTGTAATAGAAAATAATAATGTGTTCTATCTTGTCAAAGTTGTCAATTTTTCATATATTTTTGTTAATTCTTTGAGAGATGAGGACCATTTTGTAGATATGGCGGGCCATTTTTTGAGTCCACTTTTGGCCCGCGGGCAACGGGTTGGGAACCGCTGGTCTAGGCAGATTCTTCGGTTAAAGGAACTTGCACAGCTGTATGAAGGTTATGCCAAGTGGGCGACATGACAACTGAAGCGGCATAACTCTGCTCCATCTTAGTACATTGCATACAGAACATTGCTTCACACTTGACTCCTCACTCATCTTTAAGGAGCACATATCTAACCTGATCCGCTCTTGCTTTTTCACTTGATGCGACTCAGAGCCATTAGACGATCTGTCTTTCCCTCAAGCTTTACTAGTTCATGCGTTTGTCGGTTCTCGCCTAGACTACTGCAACTCGCTTCTCGTGGGCCTCCCGAAACAACGTTTTTCTCCCATCCAAGCAGTCTTTAAATGCATCAGCTTAGCTCTTAGCTCGACTCCCTCGCTTTGCCAATATTTCTACGTATATGCCTAAAATATTGATCTGGCTACCTATCACTTCACGCATTCGCCACAAGATCCTGTCTTGTCTCCAAAGCACGGCTCGGGAAAGATGCCCCTAAATACCTCTCAAAATATCTATGTTCAACAACCCTTATCTGCATCTTCATTTCGCTCAATGCATTCTGCATATCTTTGATATTTTTGTTTCCAGCACTAGGACTGCTCTTGCCCAACATCTGGCATCTGCTGTGGTTGGTCCATCCATTTCGAATGGCCTTCCTCCCGCAATACAGTCTAATCTAATGACTAGATTTTCCTTGCGCTGTCAGTGCATGTTGTGATGGCAATGTTTTTGCTCGCTGGGAATTCTTGACAAAGACAATGTTAAAAGCGTGTATAATTATAAGAGACAAGGCGTTATTCAATGTAAGAGAAACCATTGCTTTTCTATTCTGCCAGATGAGATTTGCGGCAATACGTCATTCTCAGCTCCTGTTGGAATCATCTCCAATCTACGATTACCTTTTCAGTATTCGAAAGGTGCCAGATGTCTGTACACCATCGACAGCGGTCAAGTCAACCCCGTGGCTCTTATCATAGATCGTCTATATTTTGGATCCGAGAGTAGGGATGGATCCTGTAGAAACGGTTGGTTAACGGTAGGTAGTTAAACCTATAGCCAATTTGCATTCCTGGTACGGCTGTAACGAACATCGTTGCATATATTGACCACAGAAATATTTGCCTACGGGCCGTTAATAAATGACGTGAAGCACCTGGGAGGAGGGATCACGCATCTGTGATAATTTGTAGCGGTCCCTTACTAGATATTACATTATGACTTTTGTGTTGACGCGTGACGACTCAGTGGATGGAATCCAAATATCGTCATTGTTCGAGTTACGTCATATGTGGACGGCCCCTAAATGACATTGCATGTATTCTTTGAAAGCATGAAGCCTTGAGTAACACATAGCGAGATATATAATATATAATATCAAATATTTAAATTATATGCAATGTTATGCATATTATAATATATATAATTATATAATATATATATTATATATATATAAGATAATAGGCCCGTATATACAATTTATACATGTATACACATTATAGGCTATGTGTAAATATATATATATATATATTGGCTACCTATTATGTTACTGCTGTTATTCCGATGTCAACCGAAATTGTGAAGAGACCTAGAGCAGCTTTCTGCGAATGGCATCCTAAAAGTTGTATCTATTTCACTGTCCATTCTAACCTCTTGAGGCATCTTAGTTCGTATAAGTACGCAAGTTACACTACGAGATAGCAGCTACAACGGCGTAATTTGAGACAATTAGTTGCAGTGTTGATGACATCTTGCAACAAACAGCATAGATACTGTTGGGGACCCATTTCAAGCCGTCATTAACAAGGCACATCCACAATAGCACACCAGAACGATATAAAAAAAAACATTTAAAATTTCCTTCTTCTGTGTTGTTTGTTGGAGTTGAACCGGTGTGCTTTCGTTTTCCTTGTTACGGTGACATGCTAACCATGCCTAATCCGAATCGACTGCTGCTACTACATAATATTGTGATCAAACCATGATAGGCTACTGGTGCGCAACGTCGCCGCTACATGTACATATTAGAATAATGCAGTAGTTAATTGTCCATTCTTAGTTCGTATAAGTACGCAAGTTACACTACGAGATAGCAGCTACTACGGAGACAGATCCTGTATAAACGGTTGGTTAACGGTAGGTAGTTAAACCTATGTCCAATTTGCATTCCTGGTAAGGCTGTAGCGAACATCGTTGCATATAATTATTGACCACAGAAATATTTGTTGGTTCCCCCAGTATGTTCCTAACTGCACTAATTTATCCCTGTCTTTACATCGATCAAGCCACAGGGAAACTTAATGTTCCAACTGCTATCTCTCTCTCCAGTGACTGTCGTGTCTAGCAATAATACTTGTCTTGTCTTCCTCTACGGTGAAAATCGTAAATAATGGATCATGAATAGCCTGCATGAAAATATTATATCATCATCTTTGCTCTCCTCCGTCCGGCCGCGCCGATGATGAGGTCTTTACATGGCGTCTCCACCCTGTTCTGTCCTTGACGATATCCATGGCGTTCCTCATATCCATGTTCCTTTCTTCCAGATCTTCTCATAATATTATGTACATGACCTAATTGAGTCATCTGATACAATAATGTTCTAACAACAGTGATGGGCCTACTTGCAATACTGTCAATAATTTTGCCTTCATCATGTGCTGGTTACACACGACCCAATGAAGGACTGTTCAAATTGTCACAATAAACGTGTTAACATTATTTATCCATTAATTCGTTCATCAAAATTATAATCAATTACCGTAACCACGTAACTGATTCCTGTTGTGCAGATAACTTGCTTGGTGAACGGAACATCAATGGCTCATCCCATTGCAAACAGACGGCTATGCGGAGCGGTGTATTCAAGCACCGCAACATTTCCAGCTTGCCAGAGCGTCTTGTTTAATTTCTTCAGCAATGATTTGTCCTTCGGTAAAGGATTAACCATTCGCTACCGGATAGGAGATTACGGTAAGCCGTAGTGTTTATCTGCGCCGTATTTTCATAGTCTAAAAACATCTGTTAACTAAAAGCAATCTATCTAGGAATGCCTTTTTCACTTTAATTGACCGATGACAGAATTCGTCGGTAATAATATATCAAGCGGTGTTGCTTAAGGTCAATAAAACTACCAGTTTCAGAGAGGCTCGAGTCCAAATGTTTCGTGAGACGAGCGATTTTTAGCCAACTAGATATTAACCTATATCTGACTTACCATTCAGCAAGGGCACTTGGAAATGAGATCACACAAAATCTCATCCCTCCGTGCAACCAGCAACAGGACAGTCTAGGTCTCAACTCATCATCATCATCATCAGGTACCATAGGCTCAACGCCCGTATGTGTCCACTGCCATTTTCACCAAAAATCTCCATTGCTCCCTGTCCATCGCCATGTGACTCAGCTCATGGAGCACTGGCATTGGATTTCAATCGTCTTCTTTCTTTACAGTCAGCGCATCGACACACATCTGACCGACCCCCCTTTTCTTGGTCGTCTTCGAGGATTGGAGAGGGAGCTCCATCCCGTCCAGTGCCGCCCACGTTCGCTCGCCATTTTCAGGGTTCCTGCTGAGCCTGTCCACCTCGCGTAACGCCCTAGGTGGTACTTCGGCTGAGACCTTCGCCACTGATGGCATAGCCCCAGCAGGCAATCCCATACTTGGCCGTTGTATATAGAAATAATAACTAACCTAGACTGTCTTATGGATTGAACCAATTGCTTACTTCAGTGTAAATGATTTGCTCCCTTCCCATCAATCTGGGTTCCGTAAGAATCATTCGACCGAGACTCTTACTCCGCCTATTATCTGATCTCTATGGTGCTATGGATACAGGACGCGTCTCTCTTCTGGCTTTATTTGATGTTAGCTCGGCGTTTGACTGCGTCGACCATAACATACTCCTCCAACGCCTTTCTACCTCTTTTGGCTTTGTGGATCAGCCTCTTAAGTGGCTTCATTCTTTTTTATCGGAACGTACCAATTCTGTTGTCTTTGGTACATCCAGATCTGTCTGGGTTCCTGCCCCCTTTGGAGTCCCTCAGGGTTCTGTTTTGGGACCATTGCTTTATATTCTTTATACGTCTGGCATAGGATCACTGCTGACATCTTGTGGTCTTTTTCACCAGCTTTACGCTGATGATGTTCAAGCGTATACCCACTGCCACCCTGACAATAGTCTGGAAGTAGTTCAGCAAATGTGTCATGCTATGGATAAGCTGGCTAGCTGGTTAGCCTCTAACCGCCTCCTACTTAATGCTTCCAAAACTCAATTCATATGGTTGGGTGGACGTAGACGACTGGCAAATGTTGATTGTTGTGCCGTGGCTAAAGCATTTCCCCATGTTACCTTTTTTGATTCTGTCCGAGACTTGGGTGTTATGCTTGATGAAGAACTTAGTTTCTCAAAACATGTCAACCAGCTGACTCGTGGCTGTTACTACCAAATTCGTCAGCTACGGGTCATCTCTCGCTCCTTATCAGAGAACTCTGCTGCTACTCTTGTTCATGCTTTTGTCACCAGCCGCTTGGACTACTGTTGCTCTATTCTGGTTGGTTTGCCTCTGTTATTGATATCCCGACTTGACCGTGTTCTTCGGTCTGCAGCCCGACTAATTGGTCGAATCCCCAAATATGCCTCTGTTTCATCTTACATGCGTGAAACTCTACACTGGCTCCCTATCTCACAGCGCGTCGAATACAGAATTGCTTCACTGGTTTGGCGTTGTCTCTTTGGCTGTGCTCCGACTTATCTGTGTGAACTCTGCTGTCCCATATCCGCTGTCCTTTCTCGCAGAGCCCTTCGCTCTGCCTCTAGCGGTAAGCTTTTGGTTCCGCGTGTTGAAACATCAACCTGTCAGCGTCGTGCTGTAATGAGGAGATAATTAGACATGCATAGAATTATAATGAGGAGATAATTGGGCATGGATACAGTTGAGAATATACACACATGTAGGCAGGAACTCACGACACATTCACAGAAGGAGACAAGATATGTACACCTGTCACTCAGGAGCAGCTACACACATAGAGATAGGGGAAGATAAATATTCATGCAGTGTCAGTCAAGCAACACAACGACAGGCCATTGGTCGCATACATCAGGAAGCCAAGACAACGGACCAATCACAGAACACCGTAAGAAACGATTGGCTGGCACTGGTGCCCACAGACGCATCAGGGTATAAGATAGAGTGTAAAACTAGAATTCTGTCTGTCACCCCGGAGTTGTATTAGAGTGGATAGCGTATTAGTGGGTGTCAGGAACTCGACGTTAGATCAGGGACAGATAGATAGGTAGGTAGGCTGTTCAAGAGTAAAAGATAATAACGGTGTGCATTAGGTAGGTAGCCAAATACTTAGGATTCTAGATAACAATCGAACTATAGTTTTGACCTGCGAGTCGAATAGAATACCCTCGCTGATCTGAACTAGAGTCGCAACATTTGTTTAATAATAATTTATATATAAAACCAATCATCGTGTCGTCTTTATTAGCTAGGACTCACCAGAGCGAGTTAGTAAGTAAGTTACACATCAGGATCGCCCGTACTTGATTCACGTTTGGGTCCTCTGCCCCACGGCATCAACACCCCTGCCGGAAGCATATGACAATTGATGGAGAACCGCGGACTTGACACTCCTTCTGGTGAGTTTTAATCTCTTTTGTCTTTTCTCCTTGCAAGTAATCCCTTTCTCTGTAATTGGGAATGAGTGGCTTTTCGGAGTGGCTTGAACGTCTTACCCGACAGGGAGAGGAGAGAGAGGATCTGATCTGGGCCTCCTTCAGGCGTCTATTTGACCTTGACTTCGTCCAGGAACCCCTCCCCATCTTTTCTGAGGACGAATCTGATCAACTTCAGTGGTGGGAGTCTTGGCATTTCTTTGACTGCGACTCCGACGACTGCTCACACAGAGACACCGTCATCGCAGACATTCTGTGGTGCCGCGACCCCCTCTCCGCGCTTGCAGAACTTTTTCGAGAGCCCTCTCCTGAAATCTCGGCCGAGGAGTTGGCTCAGTGGAACCCCGATCTGGAACCCCTCCACCTCTGGACCAATACTGGGACGCCGACGACCAGGGGTTTATTGACGTGGTCTGGTCATACGACTACCACCTATACTGGTCTGAGGACGAGAGCACAGACGAAGACGGACTGTGGGCCTAAGAGACGACGCGAGACTGCGGGAGGACCGCTGAGCTAAATCTTTCAGTCCTGGTGCTAGCTCAATGCATAAAACCCCTCTTCTACTTTCAGTCCGCAAGCCTTCACTAAAGCAAGCATCTGTTAATCTGTAGTCTTTGTTTAAGTAGGCCTTCTTGTCTAGTCCTGACGGTAGTCAAGTATGGGTGTATCCACGCGTTAGGTTTTTATCGCCCTATTTCGTCTATTTTTACCGGAGCGACGCCTGTCGTCCGGAACTGCCGTTTATTTATAATTATTTAAGTAGCGCTGCAAAAGAGATTTTCAATCACATAGACAGTACTTTCTTCCCGGAAGTTGCCTTTGCATGAACGATGATGGTGAACGGGCTATGAAGTAGACTTGCGTGGGTTTGGGAACCTATGCATTACGGACTTCAGCACCTGGAACGCTGGTCACGTGATCATTGGCTTCCATCCTCGGCTCTATCGCAAACCTGCTTCGTAGTTCGACGGTCAAATAGTAGCATATTGATCGGCGCTATATTAATACTAGGCACCCGATTTCGGCGCTCTTCCAGACTTGATTCGCCTACTGTCTCCGGAAAACAACGATCATCGCGACCGCTCATCCTGCAGTTCCTAAGGCAACGCAGAGGTTGGCAGTATCGCCAAAGTAGATATCCAGTGTCGCGCATCTAATCATTTTCGACGACGCGCTACGAATTTAATCATCCGATCTCCCGTCGCAGAGAGTGACTCACAGCCGAGATTCCGCTCCAACACGCTCTCCGACGGCTACAAAAGTAGCTATAGAAAGGCCAGTTCATTAGCATAGAATCCGGCAGAATAAACGAAGATATATACCTATATATATTAAACAGATAGGCAGCCAGTCGATAGATGGACGCAGGTTTGAGTATTGTCCGTAGATAACAGACGTATTTTATAACCAAGGCATGACACTGCTATACAGTTAGCAACGTTTTCTTTCGTGTTGCGACCTTGCAATTTCGCGTATATATAATTATTATAAGGGTCGTTTTCAGGGTAGGCCTATAGCCGTCCAAGAGAAGGAATGACAATGGCGTGTTCACCGTAGGCAGAGACAAACGTAGTACGTACGCAAGGGAGCGTCCAATAACTTCGACTATTTAAGACTACCGTCGGCCTAAAAAAAATTTTGTATGAATAGCTTGCAGACCTGTTGTAACACTAGGCCTAGAGTTTAGCCATAGGTTGCCTGTTGTTGTCTAGAGCTAGTACTGTTGTGGAGCAGCTACGTAGCATTTTTTAGACTGTTTGATATTCTTCATCGGCTTTTAGTAGGCTTCGTTATGATCTAGTTGGCGTGAGGTTCAAATATTAGCCGATACAATAGAACGAGATTCGAAGTATATATATGTAATTATGCTCCTTCTTTAGGCCTTCGCCTGCGTCACAAGCAGTCAGAATAATAGTTGCCTACGTATTATCATAGTGGCATAATTATATTTAGGCTAGACCAGAGTATTCAGATTTGCGTCAGGCTGGCTGCAAGTACAGTCGTAATAGCAAACGAGGTATAGACGAAGATAGACCTATCAGTTTAGTTCCCCTAGGCTCACTTCTGTGCAGGTCTAAAGTCGTACAGCTACGTGGAGGGCCACGTGACGTTCATGATTCGGATAATATCCAGTTATTGTGTGGGTTTTTTGCGATCACTGCATACGCACAGCTGTTTTGTAGACGTAGGCCTAATTAAAAAGTAGCCTATCGACTATTCTGTGCAGTTGTGGAGTAAGACGTTAAGCAAACGTGATCTCTGTTCACACTACGGGGACATTCGACAATATCAGCAGCAGTGCACTGAAAACGTTTGCCCACGAGACTGTAATTTTAGCCTAAACTATAAGGCACCGATCAATTCTCAGACGCTGGCCTAAATTGTTTTACCGCTAATCTCTACATCAACGTACAGAGTGGCAGAGCTGGGAGACCGGTCTATCAGTGAGAGCTGGCTGGGAGACGACTTGACTAGAACTGACAGAAGCTCAGTGAAGCACTTGCATAACGTACGCCTATAGGCCCTATCTACATAGACATAATTATAGTCTTTCAAGATGGCGGAGGGACAGTCAAGAATCCTGATCAACCAGGAACGACTCTATGCCTACCAAGGTGGCCCGCAAACTAGGAGCCAGACTAGTCGTTTGGCAAACCAGGAGGGCACCGCTTTCGACAATCGACGGGCGGCAGATCCACAGACAGCCCACTCCGAATCAGACGAGAGCAAACGAGCGGAAAAACAATTGGTAGACATGACCGAAAGAGAGGATAGGATTTCACAGTCGTCTCCCGAACACGGAGATGCTGAATTTTCTCTGCATAACATTAGTACAGGATCACGCTTCTTGCATGATATATGAAATGACTCACTCCCACCGACGCCAGATCGCAGAGAGGAAGAGGACGAGGAAACAAGATTAATTATGCACGCGGCCGTGGTACGCCGTTCCTCGACACCGAGGATGACGCACGAGAATAGCAATCGTGAGGAGGAAAGATTAATGACCCTGATGCCGACAGACGGGCAACGATCTCCTAGGCCGTTAATCAGGCAGAATAATGGAAGGCTGACGGTAGAGAGATTGGACAGCACGTCCCACGTCGAAGATGACCACGCACACAGTAATTTTCAGGCGAATGAAGCAGTAGGGGGGACAATGGTACCCAACCCCCATCGCTCACATTACTTTACCATGCCCCGACCCGATGGGATTAATTCTAACACAGTACGGCGCGAGGCAGAAGCGAATTCCCAAGCAGTCGTTAATCAGCCGGACAATCTCATTTACCCGACACTGGTAGACAGTAGAGAAGCCAGACGGATACGCGAGCCGGTCGGCGCCCGTCTGCTGGCAATGGCCGAGGGTGGGCACGTCGAAAGCAGATTGCGGAGTGCATTAGACGAGAATGACTATCAGCGCGCGACGGAAAGGTAGAGGGAACGAGGAATACTAAATGAGGTCACGTCTCCACGAGGGGCGGACGAGGAAAAACCGCAAGACACAGTTAATCAGCAGAAAGCCATTAATCCTGCAGCAGGAGCATTAAGGCCATCCCAGACACAATCTATTGGCATGCGGCGAGGAGAGGCCATAAACTCCGACGCGAGGCTTTGGGCGGCTTATGAGGGACGCGATCTATTAGGACCGACCGACCCGGACCAAAGACTGATCAATTACCTGAATCCATTAAGGTCCGGACCCGAAATAAGTTATGCTGACAAACGACTGGACGTTGGACGCCAACGCGGCGGATCGCTGGTAAAAGCGACGACGACACATACCGACGAGCGAGTTAATTTTATTCCGGCCACCGAGCAACCACTCATGATGTTTCATACAGAGGCACACAACCAATACCACCACCCCGACGATCATGCATTTGTTTCAGCAATGCACAACGACGACCAGTTTAGCCCACGAGCTCCAGCAGCTACAAACCCACTCACCACGCCTCATAGCGATGTTCCTCTTCAGGCTTCTCGGACAAATACGGAACATTACCAGGAAAACAAATGGATTACGCTTGGTAATTTCGACTTGCCACGCACGGTGCGGTTTGACGAAGGGACCAAGCCATTACTTGCATTGCCCAGATACGAACAACGCTCATCACGCACAGACGATATTATCCCACACGAGCCATGCATCCGTGATCCATCTTTGGGGGATCAGGGCAAAACGCATTATATTACCGATAGGAACTTACTTCCTCACTTTCCGGCGATACACCAGCAACAGCAGTTTGGCCCTGAACGGAATTCAGTTTCTCGATTCGCGCCATCTCGCGATATGACAAGTAGTGGAGAATCGCGATCGGAGCCGTATTTCACAGATGGTGGAGAACCGCGTTCGGAGTTGCACTTCACAGATAGTGGAAGACCGGGTGGGCTTCCTCAGTTTCCAATGCCCAATGCGAAGTGGGACCCCATACAAAGCGACTGTTACCCTCACCGACAAGAACCCAAGATAGAAATAAAATGCCCCTTCAGCGAAGGCAATCGTTTATATCCGCGAGTCAATGACAACGAAACGCAACGCCGGTCGGTGGCGCCAGTATACACTCTAGCGAATGACATTGCGGTACCGCAGGCAAACACGAATACGACTTTGCGGAATTCTGGAATTCAGGAAATAGGAGAGATTGGAAGCCACTCTACATGCGGCATGACTTCCCAACCGGAAGCAAAGCCAATTACAGGTCTAGAACCAAGGACTTCTGTAGCGCCAAGTAATTCACAGAACGCTTCGAAAAGGCTGTCATCAAAGAGCTCCCTATTCCTACCAGATAAATTCACGGGTTTGGGATGCTGTCATTCGTTCGTTGAAGCCTTCCGCCGGTGGCTATCTTTCCATTCTATATTCGATGATCAGTCTCGAATTGATTCGTTTTACCTACTTTTATCAGATAGTGCACGAGTCTGGGCCCGCAGCTTGAAGCTCCCAGAAGGGACTAGCTTTGATCAATTGGAGAAATTATTCATTCAGAGATTCGAGGATCCCCAGGTTTGGAGCAAAGTGGCTCAGCTCTGGAAATCCGCTCAGTTGCCCACTCAGAGTGTGGCAGCGTTTATTGCCGATCTTACAGTGAAAGCAGACCACCTTGGGGTAACCGAAAAAGATATATACCTGATTGCTTTGAATGGCATCCTACCGAAGCTTCGAACAGCTATTCTGATGAAACAGCCGAAAGACTTGGCAGAGCTAGCCCAATATGCATCCTTGATCGAAATGGCCGTTGATCCGGAGGACGGTTTTACGGAAATTGCTAGAACCTTAGCCCAGATGCAAGCGCAGTTGACTCGTTTACAACCTACTAATGTAGCTCCGTTGCGATCGGAAAGTAGTAAGCGAGTGACGTTTCTGGACCACCCATCAGATGATACTTACTCACAAAACGATCAGGCCCACAACGAAACACGCAACAACCCTTACAATACAACGCTTCCTCCATCATGGGATACCGGGCGTACACCATACAACCATCAATACAATAACTACACGACACATCAACAACAACCCAGACAAACTTTTTTGGGACCGCCTCGACTTTTTAAAGGCAGAGCGTTCGCACCGTCGTATAATCGCCCTCAGTTTCAAGGAAATCGATACACCCCACCACAAAACACATTCGGTAATCAAACATCATGCGCCAGCTGTGGATCATCGCACGAATTCGGAAGGTATCCCGCAGCCAGGTCACGTTGCTACAGTTGCTCCCGTCTGGGCCACTGGGCACACATGTGTCGAACCAAACCCTCATCGGGCCAATGACGGGCGGAGAACGCCAGGTTTCAAGACCGGGTCGACCGCCATCATGGATTCAACAAACGATCATCACCGGCTCCATACGACCCAGTTGCCGCGCCTTCACCGAGACCAGCCCATACGGACGAAGAAGCAGATCGATTCCTGCGGGATGATAACACGTTCTTCCATCGAATCGCGCACCAACAGGACAGGAACATCACCACATCGACGGTCCCCACCATTTTGGCGACGACTAAAGCGGCATCAAACAATACGCCATCTGGATCGCAAATTAAAACTTCTACGGCTGCTATTTCCAAACACGTGTTAAGTAAAGGCTGCTTAATTGGTATACGGTTGTATGGTCGCTATCACACTGCGCTTGTCGACAGCGGTTGCTCTAGCAGCTCCATCTCATTAAAAGCTTACAACCAACTGCCTAAAAATAAACAAATCCTCATCCCAACTCCTAATTTATGTCTGTACGGAGCGGATCAATTACCTTTAATGATTTTTGGTAAAGTAGAAATTGAGCTCGACCTACAAGGGTTCAAAGTTCCTTTTTGTATGACCGTAATTGATTCACTGGTAGAGAGCGTCATTATCGGGGAAGATCTGATGATTGCAACAAATTCAATCGTGAACTTTAAGGAACGATGTGTAACATTTTTTGATAATTTGATCGTCATGGATTTAAAATCAAGTCAAACGTCAGCTGGTTCGCTTCTAAGTTTAACATCAAATCTTTCAATACCGGCTAGATCCGTCGTTTTAGCCCCCATTAAAATTCCGAAACGTTTCGCAAACGTCATAAGTGTGGTGCAACCACTCGAAATAAATCCATCACAGAAATTTCTAGTGGCAAACACGCTTATTCAACCACGTTCAAATAAAACAATGATTAATATCCTTAATCCATTCAATGACACTCTGACCTTACACAAACGAACACCAATCGCACGCATACAAGAGGTTGCAGCCGTACACGAACATAACGATACTATACCAGAAAATTCTTCACAAACTTCTACGGCAGAACAGAAAGAAGCTGTCTTAATGGAACTGGGTATTGCCTATCGGAATAAGGACTTGTCAGAACTGGATGAAGCTCGACTTCGAGACTTATTGTTTGACCATCGAGATATCTTCGCGACCAGTATCGCCGACCTTCCTGGAACCAACGTCGTCACCCATCACATCGAAACCGTTGGCCCACCAGTCAGAGCGCAGGTTTTTCGGCACAGCCAACGAGCCAGGGAAGAAATTGAAAAGCAAGTCGAATCTATGTTGGAGCATGACATTATTCGGCCATGTTTCAGTCTCTGGTCAGCACCAGTCATCTTGGTCAGTAAACGTGACTGTGCACAGCCACGCTTTTGCGCAGACTACAGAGCTCTTAATGCTTCCACCACGCCTTTCTTCTACCCTCTACCGGATCTGCCTCAGGTTCTTGATCAACTCGCTGCAAAGACTCCTCGTTACTACTCTTCTTTGGATCTTCGAAGTGGGTACTGGCAACTCAAACTTGACCCAGAATCTGAGCTTAAGACTGCTTTTGTGACGTCATCAGGGTCCTATTGTTTCCAAAGAATGCCATTTGGTCTCAACAACGCCCCCGCTTCGTTTCAGCGACACATGCATACAGTCTTGAGAGAAGAACTGAACGATTATGTGCTTTGTTACTTGGATGACATTTTGATTTATTCTTCCACTTGGAACAACATCTGGACAACCTGAAGCAAGTTTTTAGCCGCCTTAGGTCAGCAAAATTACGTCTACACCCTACGAAGTGCAAATTCGCGCAATCCGAACTAAGATTTCTTGGCCATATCATATCAAGAGACGGTGTGAAGGCTGATCCGGCCAAAGTCGAGAAAATTCGCGAATTTAAGAGGCCACATTCAGTGAAAACTCTTCGACAATTCCTTGGATTATCGAATTACTACCGCAGGTTCGTACGAGGATATGCACACATTGCTACACCATTGACGCAGTTACTACGCAAAGACACCTCGTTCGTATGGGAAGCCGCCCAAGAGACAGCGTTTCAGACATTAAGAGATGAGCTCACCAAAGTTCCAACTCTCACATACGCCAAAATGAATGAACCATTTTATATACATGTGGATGCCAGTGCCAAAGCAATTGGTTACTGTTTGACGCAGATTCACAAAGACCATGGACATTTGCCCATTGATTTTGGTGGCAGAAGTCTGAACGAGACTGAACAGAAGTATTGCGTCACCGACTTGGAATGCCTCGCACTTGTGACTGCGATTCGTCTATACCACTCCTATGTTGCCGGACAGAAGTTTTTTGTTGTGTCTGATCACATCGCATTACGTTGGCTTCAATCTATCCGAGCCAATACAACCGGCAGATTGGCTCGATAGTCTCTCCTACTGCAAGGATATTCCTTCGAAATACTACACAAACCTGAGAAAGAGCACGTAGTTCCAGACGTACTTTCTCGTATCCCACACCCACCACCACCGCCCGTAGAGAAGGACGACGTTTTTCTAAATGAAGACATGTACTTGACTCACATCAAGGAACTGCTTTCAAATGAACATACGGAGTGCCATATCAGTTACGTGGAGTCACAAACCAAAGGTGATTCCATTCAAGTGATTACGACGAACTCTGACGATGGAGATACGACAGCGGATATGCAAGAGTGTTCGTTGTTCGCTGACTCGGAAATGGGGACCGAGCAGCGTCAATGTCCGGAATTCGCTCCGATAATTGCTTTTCTCGAATCAGACATTCTGCCTGAGAAAGATTCAGATGCACGGAAGTTGATTTTGATTTCAGAACAATTTGTAATGCACGAAGGTCTGTTGTATCATATGTTCCAGCCGCGCTCGAAGGATGGAGCCAGATTACATCCCCTCATCCGTCAGTTGGTAGTTCCAGTTAAATTGCGAAACGCAGTTCGAAAGCGGTGCATGACGACATCGGACACGCCGGAAGAGAAAGGTCATACCTCGTTCTGAAAGCCCGATTCTATTGGAAGTCGATGTATGCAAATCTCATGACTCACGTGGACTCGTGTCAAATCTGTCAACAATGCAAGAGGGCATATTATCCGACAAAGGCCCCGTTGCATCCTTTGGAACCGGTGGATGTGTTTGACCGCTGGCACGTAGATTATGCTGGACCGTTAGCCGTAGGAGACAACGGAAATAAGTATCTGCTGATGTTTGTCGAATCGTTGTCCGGGTACCCGGAAATCATACCGGTACCCGACCAAACAGCAAAAACGGCAGCGGATTGTCTCTACAAATACATCTTCACGAGACACGGCCCGTTCAAATCTCTAATTTCGGACCGTGGATCAGCCTTCTTGTCACAAATTATAAAACACCTGTGCAACAGATTCCAGATCAAACAAGTTTTCACAAGCAGTTACCACCCACAGACGAACTCGAAAGTAGAGCGCAAGTGGCCGATGATTTGGTCAGCTCTGAGATCGTATTGTCTGGACCAGAATGATTGGGAAGACAAAATACCCAGTATTCTGTATGCCTTACGTGCGACACCTTCCGTTTCAACAGGATTCGCACCTGCTTTTGTTTTAAACGGCAGAGACTTGGCTTTGCCACTACAAAGTGCTCTGACGCCCCCAGCAACCCACAGAGTCGGTGTAGATTCGTACATTAGAGAACTTTTGCCTAAACTAGAACTGGTGCGTGAAATTGCCAAAGACAATATCCTTAAAGCACAAACGACGTACAAAAAGTACTATGACAAAACCCAACGAGAGATGTATTACAATCCAGGTGACTTGGTATGGCTACACCAACCATTCACGCCGAAAGGAATTTGTGCGAAGTTGCATAAGCGTTACATAGGACCGTTCTACGTGATCCGAAAAGGCCTCAATGACACTTACATTCTGAGAGACTCTGTAACACATAAGTTGCAACCTGCACCCGTTCATGTAAATAGGCTGCGAAAGCATGTGGAGTCTCACGACATGTTTGCGGAACGATTCAGAGACTTATTCCCTGACTCTCAGGTAGTCGCATCAGAAGAGATTCCAGAAGCAACTTCTTCAGTAGACGAAAGTGTTGAAGTTCCGCAAGCATCTACTTTTGCCCCAGATGAAGCTGGAGCATTGCCAGTCACGATTGACACTGGGACTGCCATAGCCGATGTTTTACAACAAGCTACGACGTCCTCTGAATTGGCAACTCCGCCGACTGTTGCTGATCAGCAAACGGATGAGGTTATATCGTCTCAGACGACACAGCAAAATGCAGATGCATCCTCTGAAGACGAAGTTGGAGACCAAGCGCGTACAGATTCAGATTGGTTTGCAGTGACCAAGATTCTGGCTTGCAAAGTAAGAGGAAAGAGACGAGTATATCGCGTACAATGGACAGACGAAAGTTTTCCCCCATCTTGGATACCAGAGATTGATGTCTCCCAAGCGTTAAAAGACGTGTTTCATAAAACACATACGTTTGATGGACGAAAACGAAAACGATTTTAATTCGCACGCGAACACATGAAACGCACACACAACACGAAGTATCTGGACCAACTTTTTTTTTACTAAGATCGCCTAGGTGAGAATTATTATAATAAAATACCTAAATTTTTTTTCCTTCTCCCCATTTGTAGAAGGATCGCTACCTTAAATTTTGCGTACTAATTACAGTTCATTAGATGACTTCTTCGAGTCGGGCCCTAAATTAAGACTCTCCTAATTCCATCGAAGTTTCTTTTGAACCGATTTTAGATGACAAAATTATTCTACATACCCGAACCTTTAATAAAAGTTTATTATTTGTACAGCTTGCAATTATTCTGATGTTAACATTGTAGCGGGACTTGGATTACCAGGTTACGATATAGGGCTGACATTGCCATGACTAGGTAGTGGAAGCGAATGAATTAAAGTAACTATTAAAGTATATACGAAACGAGATTATTTTAATGTGAACAGTCAAACAATCATATAGAAAACACAAAACACAATCGACAGTTGCGAATTTATCGACATAATCGCGAAACAAAAATTGTGGCGTTTGACTTGTGGTAGATGTTGTCTTTGGTGCAATACTTACGCGACACAATGCGTAACATTAGAGTAGAAGAGTATGTGGAAGAGATTGTATTTTTTCTTGTATGGAGAAGTCGTGTGTTTATAGAAAATATAAAGTTCTCAATGACCATTTTATAATATTTATCGTACTGTTTGTTGTTGAAAGGACAGAAATAGTAACTCGTACATTTGTGAATCAAGTGATGACTTGATATTTTAGAAACGTAGACATTAATACAATGTTTTATTACAAGTGTGACATTTCACGCTGCAAGGTGTTATGAATGTTAATATTGATAGATCGATCATTGTTTAGTAATAAGATTTGGCGTATAACAGTTTTGCGGTTCTAAGGAAGTTGACACAATTTACGATTTTAACAATATTTTTTTTCTCTCTTCTCTTTATTGGTATTTTAGTATGAGGACACCGAACGCTTTAGTATGCTTCTTGGTGCTCTGCAGCATGACGCTGACCATGGCTCTGAAGAACAGGAGAACTTCGACCATCAGGCGGTACAATTACGGGGTTTCTTTCCAGACTAAAGGAACGACGTTTCCATATTCAGGAGTGTGGAAGCACACATTTCATTATGTGCTCCCATCATTAGCCAACATCAAACCACTCGAACCCTGGTGTGCTTTTACCAACTTCCAACGTATTTGTACTGAATTTCCTGGATTAGCACAGATAATGCTGAACTTTTCGCTCGCCACAAAGAGACAAGTACAGAACGATCTCAGAAAAGCTTTTGCAATGATTCCAAATTCACCCTTGCCGGCAAACTTTACTAAATCAAAGAGGTCACTGCTACCCTTTATCGGCCAGCTGAGCAGTTTACTTTTTGGCACAGCTACGGAAGAAGATGTGAAGCTAGTAGCTTCACATGTCCAAGCAATTTCCAAATCACAATCTGAGTTATTAGCTGGTTTTCAGAAACATACCAAGTTAATGTCTTCCTTTGCTTCCTTAACACGAGATAAAATGAACAATCTAGAAAAAGCAGTTAGTCTTGATTTGGATTCCGTAATTGCAGCAATGACAGAAGACAGGCAGTGGATCAGGAGACATGGAACAGATCTTGGTTTTTTGATTTATTCTGCACTTTCCAAAATTCACGAGGCAATACCGTTGACGAATCAATTGCAGAATTTGTATGGTGGAATTGAACAGCTTGTCTCTGGGATTTTGCCATCCATTTTTATATCACCAGCAGCAATCGAGCAAACGATATCCGAAATAGACGCGGCTCTGAAAACCACAGTTCCTAACATGCAAGTTCTGTACCGACACCCAAGCTATTACTACAGGCAACATGATTTTGTTTACATCCGAAACCATACAGATTTGTACATAACTGTTAAGTTTCCTGTCACACAAGATGAACAAATGACATTGGACATTTACAATGTTGTTATTTTTCCTGTCCATTTCCACAATGGTTCAGATTACTCCACAATCTTGAAATCAAACGCTCAGACATTTTTCATATCCCAAAATTTAGAATACTACGCTGAGTCGGCAAACCAGTTTTCAACAATTGATGTAGTGACTATCGACAGTCTATTGAAAGCGAGACCTCAGTCTTGCCTGCTTTCCATTTTCAAAGACGATAGCGTCAACATAAAAACATACTGTGATTTCCAAGTTATGACTTCCACCAATGTGGACACAGACTTATATATTTTGGATTACCCACAGATCTTGATCCGCAGTAACCAACCAGTTCAATTGGAATGCCCTACAGACACGAAAACTTTGATGAATAGTTCCTATTTCATTTATGATGTCCCCTGTGCATGTGCAGTCAGAACAACACTTTCATATTTACCTCCAAGGATCACACAGTGCGACTTTGATCACAGAGCGCAAGCCGAACCATCCCCTCAATTTCCATTAAACCTGGCCTTACTTCAACATTTTTTCAGTAACGACACTCTGGCCATTTTCAAAGGAGACTTTCTTACTAATCAGTCTCTAGTAGTCCAACTTCCAGAAATGAAATTTTTTAATCACTCTTTTGACCAAAGACTTGCAATCGACAGTTCCATTTCCTATCGTTTGGATAGAGTAGTCAACGCAACCAAGGCAGAAGAACAAATTTTTAGATCCATGGTAGACCCTTTGTTAGCAGGAGATATTACAATACCGTCAGATTTCTTTTCTTCAGCACCTGGTTACCTGACTATAGCTAATGCAGTGTTTGCAGGAACAAATCTAGTAATTGGAACTTATTTGCTGTATAAAGTCAGAATGATAAATGCCATGCTGATAATGATTCCTCAACAAGCTAAAGCTTTGACCTTACCAAACCTTGTCATTACTACACCACCCACATCGACATATACCCCATTCTTCAACTTACCCCAATCGACAGACCCCATGACTGGAATAGCTTATTTGCTTATGGTAATTCTCGTGATATACATACTGAAGAAGATTTGCAATTTTAAGAAGACCACTTTTGCTTCTAGCCCTGATTTTGATATTTGCTTGGAAGTTAAGTCTCGAGGACGCTGCTTTTTCTTGAACCTCCAAACCGTACCAGGTTGCCCTTCTGACTATCTCACAACTGGAACCAATCTCTGTAGCCATATTTCTGTTTCTGGTTGGTTGATACCCCATGTGCACATTGCTTGGGATGACTTTGCCATGGTCCACAAACAATCAGGTCGTCCAGTTCCTTTAGATATAAATTTTAAGCTTTCATGGATACAACGTTTTAAACTAAGATATGTGTTTGCTGACTCGTATGTTTTGTTGTTGTTCTTTTCACATGCGGGAAAGGGAATCTATGTAACACTGTGAAAACGCATGGTGAACGGCAGCAGATTCGCGAAGATGCAATCTTCTGCGAACGAGACACCAATGTAACGAGATGACTTCTACACTTACTCAGGAGTCATTATCGGAATTCTCTGTCTCCATGCTGCGATCAAATTTCTTATATCAGGCCATGTCGTAAAAATATATGTTATATGTTGTAAACTTGGTGTTGTCCTACATATTAGTATGATTAATCTTCGTCGTTAAAATTACTCTTCCATGTGGAACAATGATTATGCTTATGATGCTGACATTCTTTCGAAACGAGTATTAGCAGGTTCTTTAGCAACACAGTGGACCTGGATGAACATTTAGATATTCTGAATCGTAACTGTTGATGTTGTGCTTTTTGTGACTTTTCTTATATCGTGCTATATTATTGTAACCACACCGTTCTTATCTAAGCAAAATTTTGGACGGGACCTTAATCGTACACATTTAATTCATACACTAGGCAACCGAGGACGGTTTTCGTCTTCATCACGGTAGGGGAGTGTGTAATGAGGAGATAATTAGACATGCATAGAATTATAATGAGGAGATAATTGGGCATGGATACAGTTGAGAATATACACAATATTGCACACATGTAGGCAGGAACTCACGACACATTCACAGAAGGAGACAAGATATGTACACCTGTCACTCAGGAGCAGCTACACACATAGAGATAGGGGAAGATAAATATTCATGCAGTGTCAGTCAAGCAACACAACGACAGGCCATTGGTCGCATACATCAGGAAGCCAAGACAACGGACCAATCACAGAACACCGTAAGAAACGATTGGCTGGCACTGGTGCCCACAGACGCATCAGGGTATAAGATAGAGTGTAAAACTAGAATTCTGTCTGTCACCCCGGAGTTTTATTAGAGTGGATAGCGTATTAGTGGGTGTCAGGAACTCGACGTTAGATCAGGGACAGATAGATAGGTAGGTAGGCTGTTCAAGGGTAAAAGATAATAACGGTGTGCATTAGGTAGGTAGCCAAATACTTAGGATTCTAGATAACAATCGAACTATAGTTTTGACCTGCGAGTCGAATAGAATACCCTCGCTGATCTGAACTAGAGTCGCAACATTTGTTTAATAATAATTTATATATAAAACCAATCATCGTGTCGTCTTTATTAGCTAGGACTCACCAGAGCGAGTTAGTAAGTAAGTTACACATCAGGATCGCCCGTACTTGATTCACGTTTGGGTCCTCTGCCCCACGGCATCAACACCCCTGCCGGAAGCATATGACAGTGCTTTCTCAGTAGGCCTACTGTTGTAGGTCCTTCTGTCTGAAATAGTCTCCCGTTGCAGATGCGCCTGCTGCCTAGGGTTGACTCGTCAGTGTTCTACAGGCTTCTTAAGACTTTTTGGTTTCACCGTGGTTGGACTGGGAGCGCTTCTGAGTGGATTTCTTGAAGAGGCGCTATATAAATTCTTGAAATGAATGAATGAATGAACCACAGAATGATACACTCAGAAAGAAGAATAGGGCATGATAAAATTTATCATAATCGTAACATTAAATATGTTGAATGTTTTGTCAACCTAGAGCTCGACTGTGGTACTACGCTGTTTAACAGTTCCTCGGGATACATCAGCCTACCGAGAAATCCAACGTACTATCCCGCAACAGTCAACTGCACTTATACCATCTGGACAAATCAAACGAGTACCATTTTTCTCAACATCTACCTCTATTCATCAATGCTATTGCTTCAGTCATTCCAAGACTGCAGCAAGGACAATCTGATGGTTAGACTGAGCGCATTCTTAAGTGAATTGAAAAACCAATGCTACGGTCAAGTCTTTTCTTCGACTGCGACTCGTCTATTTCTTGCATTTTAAAGGCAAAGACCATGAAGCTGTTAACGAGCCCAGACCATGACGCTTAAGTCGCTGCATTGACTGCCCACAGAACAGCGAAAACTTTCAAGATTGAGTTTACTATATGCCTTTGACAATGTATGCAAGACTGCATTTCTGTATACTTCATTGCCTTCAGTCCTTGCTGACTCCAAGGACGTCTCTTGCTCTATCAGGGCTTCTGTCTACCTTTTAAATTAACATACCATATACGGTACTTTTTGTGGCGCTAGTCATGTACTATGGCCCTCTTTCCAGCAAAAGCTCGTTCTGTAAAATCCATTCTAGTCTTCACACCATAAGTGAGCCTTGTCTTTTCTTGAGTGAATTTCATACGGATACCCTTCTGTTTCGTCTGCAACTACCTAATTGACTCGACTTGACTCGCCATGGTCCGCAGGGTTCAGTCTCGACCATTGATCTGGAAGTCCACTTCTCCTCATTTCAGCGGAGACCGCTATAAGTTTATAGGCTACCGTATACGACTTAATATATTATCATGCACGGACATTTGCACTCACTGTGCTAAATAAAATGAAAATACGAAATAAAGAGACAAGGCTAGACAAAACAACTGAGACGTAGCCTACTTGCTATAGATCTCAATGATTGATGTATGTTACCGTAGATCGGTTGCGCATCCGAAGAACAGACAGAACTCAATCCTAACACATCTAGGACATTCTGTCGCCAGGAAAGACCATCGTATGAGCATATTCCTTTTGTATTTCATGATTGCCGTTCCCTGAAGTTAACCATCCGTTCAAGCGCTTACGACTATCGAGGCACGTTCCGAGTTCCTTTCTCCGTTATCAGACCAGGTATGACCAGAAGATCAAGGGACATAATGATAATATTTACTCGGGTATTCATTCATTAATTCATTTAGGGACACTCTGTATAGTGTCTGTATAGGAACTTATTCAGAGTAAGAACAAGACTGTTGGAGTAATGGAAATTATCAGTCGAATAATGGTGGTTCACGTGGTGTTGGTGGGTGGTGGTGGTGGTAGTGGTGGTGGGTGGTGGTGGTAGTGGTGGTGGGTGGTGGGTGGTGGTAGTGTGGTGATGGTGGGTGGTGGTGGTGGTGGGTGGTAGTGGTAGTGGTGGTGGTGGGTGGTGCTGGTAGTGGTGGTGGGTGGTGGTGGGTGGTGGTAGCGTGGTGGTGGTGGGTGGTGGTGGTTGGTGATGGTAGTGGTGGAGGTGGCGTTGGTGGTGGCAGCACAATCCTGGCAAAAAAAGAACATTTGTAACATGTTTCTCATAGGGCTGAAGTCTTGAATAATAAATGTGTCTGCTATCAATGAATCTATCTTTTTATTGAAACCATTTCTAGGCCGACTTGCATGTCTCTATGTATAACTTTTGATAACAAAATCATTTAATTTTAGACAGCAATTCGTCTAAATATGATCCGGGAGGTCTGTAATACTCTGTAGGCCTATGCTACCCCTATTAGAAAATACCTTTTTATAGGAAGTTCGAATGAATAATTTCTCAAAACATTTTCGAGCGACATAAAGGGACGAAAGATCAAATAGCTACTTGGAACGTTTTTCCATTAATAAACCTTCAACAAGAAGCTGTTTTCTGGAGTCGCTGGCTTACAGCATAGCAAATTCAAAGTTTCATCATAAACGCAGCCGGTTTTTCTATAGGCCCTACTCCTTGACAAAAAAATATTGTAGGGCCTACAGAAGAATGAACGAACATATTAGGTGTTTCTGTGTTTGTGTAGTCTGAAAAACAGGAAAAGAAAGCACCAACAACATTAATCAAACAAACATCGGATTAGGTGCATAATGCATATGCCATGTCTGAGTATAATAATTATTGTGAACCTTACTGCATCAGTTAGTGTTTAGCATCGCTGATATTTAATTTGGAATAATTGTCATCTTCTCTGACAACAGCATCCGTATATTCAGGAAGACATTATATAGCAAAGGCATCATGATAGGCCTATTCATAAGAATTTCTGGTGTTGTGAAACAAAGTTTCTTCCATCTTTGCTATTTATTCTGCCAGAGGACGTTTGCGGCAATACGTCTTTCTCGACTCCAACTGGAATCGTTTCATTTCCGCAATTACAATTTCAGATGTCCTGACCTGTCAACTGTCAGTATACAATCGACATTGGCAATGTCAGTTCCGTAGTCCTCAGAGGAGCTTCGGTTAAAGGAATTTGCACAGCTGTAGGAAGGTTATGCCAAGTGGGCAACATGACAACTGAAGCGGCATTGTCTCTGCTTCAATCGTTACTACTATAATTATAGTTCAGGCGCTTGTATGTTCTCGCCTAGACTACTGCAACTCGCTTCTCATTAGTCACCCGAAAGAACGTCTTTCTTTCCTTCAATCAGTCTTTAAATGCATCAGCTAAGCTCATAGCTCGACTCCCTCGCTTTGCGCATATTTCTATTTCTACATAATTATATGACTGACTACCTGTCACTTCACGCACTCGCTTCAATATCCTCTGCCTGGTCCTCAAAGCACAGCTGGTAAATGCCCCTAAATATCTCTCAAACTATACGCAAAAGTCCTCATCAGCATCTTTATTTCGCTCAATGTGTTCTGCATATAGTCCTGATCTTTTGTTCGCAGGACTAGTAGGACTGTTCTTGTGCAACACCTGGAATCTGTTGTGATTGGTCTCTCCATTTAGAATGGCCTTCCTCCCCGCACTTCAGCCTGCAGGTCAAACTAAGGACTTGTTTTTTCTTATCGGTCTCACGTTCTTTAAAAAAATCTTTTTTCTCAGGGTTTTTTCGTCCTGAAGAAGAATCATTATGTGAGACGCGATATATATAAATGCATAAATGCAGTGAAATAAATTCACATCGATAAGTAGAACAACAAAGCTGACATCAGGCATAACATTTCTCGTCATGCATTAAGGCACCATCTTGACTGACACCAACTTAATCACACGGAACTCGTGAGAAGCTTTTAAAAATGGTAGCAGTTTACAAAATGGTAGTTGCGGTGGCTTCGGTGGTAAGGTTTGTGGTGGCAGTGGTAGAGGGGTTGGTGGCAGCGCTGCACCTTTTGTTGCTTGCGGTGTCGGTGCAAGTTGGGATGGCAATGTTTCTGCTCGTTGAGAAGTCTTGACAGACACGATGACAACAGCAAATATATATATAATATATATACATATATATATAGATATATATATATAGGAGATTAAGTCATTTTTCTAAGTAAGAGAAACCATTGTTGTTCCATTCTGCCAGATGAGATTTGCGGCAATACGTCATTCTCAGCTCTGGTTGGAACCGTCGCCACTCCACGATTACCTTTTCAGTATTCGAAAGGCGCCAGATGTCTGTACACCATTGACAGCGGTCAAGTCAATTCTGTGGTTCTCATAATAGATCGTCTACAATTTCGATCCGATTATTCACATTCAGACGGGCGCTCTGACAGATCCTGTAGAAACGGTCAGTTAACGGTACGTATTAAAGTCAAACCCATCCAATTTGCATTTCTGGTAGTGGTTATATCGAACATCGTTGCAAATATTGACCTAAACATGTTTGCTTATTATCGGTCTCTGTTAATATATGACGTCAAGCACCTGGGAGGATGGATCACGCATCTGTGATGATTTGTGGCGTTCCCTTGTGCGATATGTTCTAGATCACTCTATGCACTGAGAATGCTTAGAACCCATGGACTGCCCTCTGATGCTCTGCACGATGTAGCTCGAGCCACTTCTGTAGCGAGGATCCTCTATGCTGCCCCGGCCTGGTGGGGGTTCACCATCAGCCCTAGCAACGACAGAACTAAACTAGAACAAAGGTTGAACAGGATGCGACGTCTGGGATTCATTTCCACGATGTTCCCGAGCATGAAGAAATTAGTTACCGGAGCTGATGCTGGGCTTCTTCGTAAGGTTACCAATCAATCAATCAATCAATCAATCAATCAATCAATCAATCTTTATTGCAACCAAAAAACACAAGATGACAGCAACAGTAGAAAATATGCATGTAATGGCTACAAAGGGATGGACATCCCGCTGGGGAAGGGTCACCTAAGTAAAAAAATTTCCACCTTACTCAATTAATGAAGCACCTCCGCAAACGCACATCAAAAGGATATGAAAACATTAAAATTTTCTTTCTACATGTATGTTGTTTGTTGGACTCGTGTGCTTTCTTTTTTTGTTGCGATGACATGCTAACCATGCAGGACTAATCTGAATCGACTGTCCCTACTGCATAATTGTGATCAACGCTTAATACTGGTGTGCAACGTCGCAGCTACACAGCTGCTACATGTATCAGAATAATGCAATAGTCAGTTGGGGGATCTGTTAGCGGGGTACTTTCACCCTATTGAGTCTCCCAGTTTGTTGTCTATTGCACGAATTTATCCTGGCCTTCACACTAAATAATCCACAGGCTAACTTACATGTAGTGGTGTCACTGTTATCTCTCTCCAGTGGCTAGGTCTAGCAATAATCCTTATCTTACCTTCTCTATAATTATGGTGAAAAATCATAGCCGTAGTGTTTACTTAAATGTGCCTTCATGGAAAAGAAAGGGATACTAACTGGTAATATGAATATGGAACTAAAGATAAGAATGATAAAATGTTTGGTATGCATGGGCAGTTGCAACATATGCTTTCCCTACAGTCAGTTATGGACTCGGCAGCCAGACTCATTGCTCGTCTACCTCGCTATTCCCAAATTTCAACCTACATCTACATGACTGATGTTCTTCACTGGCTTCCCGTTGCCTCTCGTATCCAATTCCAATTCAAAGTACTGCTCTTAGTTTCGAAAACTCAAACTAGACAAGCTCCCAAATATCGTTGTGGCTTGATGCATAAACCCCTCTCTGCAGTCTCTTCGCGGCCTCTCCGGTCTGCTGATCGACTTGATCAATTGGTTCCAAGGACAAGGACTGCCATGGCCCAACACCGTGCCTTTGCCATTGTAGGCCCTTCTTTGTGGAATAAATTCTCTCCCACTATCCATAGTAGGATCTTATCGGGGAGTGTCATTTTCAGCCCTTCGCTACTTGAAGTCTTTTTATTTCCTCGGGGCTGTCACGCTGAGAGCGCCTCTGAACAGCTAGCCTGTAAGAGGCGCTTTATAAATGCTTATATACAATACAATACAATGCTGCTGAGTGAAAAAGAATAGGCCTAGAGGCCTTTGAAATGTGGACGTGGAGGCGAATGCTGAAAATACGAGTAATTTGGAGAGACAAAATCACAAATCAGGCAGTTTTGGAAAGTGCAGAGAGAACTCCTACAATTAATAAGAAGGAGAAAGCATCGGTGGCTGGGCCACATACTTAGGTGAGAGGGTATGTTGGTGACGTATGGAGGGGAAGGCAACGAGAGGCAGAAGAAGATAAAATAAGCTATGCTGAGTGATCTTGATAACGGAGATGTATGTGGTACCACCAAGAGGAAGGCGCAGGACAGAGCAGGATGGCCGAGGTCGGAGAGGATCACGAGGTCGTCCATGTCACAAACCTGCTCAACAGCAGAAGACTGAAGAAGAGAAGTGTTTACTTGTGTCTTATTTTCATAGGCTAAAATTTATCTGTTAGTCGTAGCTCATGCATTTATGAATACATAATTAATAATTATGTGAATGAGCTAATAATTGAGTCGTCTCGGGAATTTATATTCTAACGACAGCGATAGACTTGTAATACTATCTATAAGAAGCATATAATTATGAGAATAATACAATAGCCATCTGATGAAATAATGTTCTAACAACAGTGATGGGCCTACTTGCAATACTGTCAATAATTTTGGCCTTCATCGTGTGCTGGTTACACACGACCCAATGAAGGATTGCTCAAATTGTCACAATAAACGTGTTAACATTATTTATCCATTAAATCGTTCATCAATATTATAATCAATTACCGTAACCATGTAACTGATTCCTGTTGTGCAGATAACTTGCTTGGTGAACGGAACATCAGTGGCTCATCCCCTTGCAAACAGACGGTTATGCGGAACGGTGCATCCAAACACCGCAAGATTTCCCGCTTGTCAGACCGTCTTATTTAATTTCTCCAGCAACGAAATTTCCTACTATTACGGATTAACCGTACGTTACAGGATAGGAGATTACGGTAAGTCGTAGCCTAGTGTTTATATGCGCCGTATTTTCACAGTCTAAAAATATTAATCATCTGTTAACAACTTAACAGTAATAAAAGCACTCTATCTAGAAATGACCTATTTACTGTAAATTGACCGATGACAGAATTCGTCGGTTATCAAGAGGTGTTGCTCATCATCATTCGCCGCCTACTCCACCAATGGGAGCGTTGCACAATGAGTTATTAAATGTCTCCACAGTGTTCGATTCTCAGCCACAGTGATGGCCATGCTCAGGTGCATGCCCAACCCTGATAAGTCTACATCAATCATGCCGATCTATGTAGCTCTAGGTCGCCCTCTAGGACGCTTCCAGGAAGGCGGAGCTAGCGCCAGTAGTGCCTGTCTCGAATCCGAGTCTGCTGGCATTCGAGCAAAGTGCCCAAACAGCCCCAGGCGCCTCCGTCTAATAGTACCACATACCGTTCCTTGTCCAGTTCTAGCGTAGACCGCTTCATTGGAGATGAAGTCGGACCAATAATATTGATGCCGCATAATGCCCTCAAGCACTTAGTGCCAAATGCGTCTAGGCTAGGTTGACCATACGTCCCGGTTTTCCGGGACATGTCCCGGTTTTTTGTGGTGCGTCCCGGTGTCCCGTCGACTTTGGCAAAAGGGCAGAATTGTCCCGGTTTTTGACAAGAAGGAAACTTTTTTCTTGAAAACGTCAGTTTGATGTAAATCTCGTAACAAAGTGTAAGCTTATAATTGTAAGCCAAAAAAGTCTTTATGAAAGAGAAGTTGTCAATTTATAGGGAATATTAAAGTATAGGCTATCTTTAGCAGGCTAGTGAGTTGAGTTAGGCTAATAGATTTAAAGAATAATTATCAAAGTATTAGGCCTACGAGAAAGTTTTTGCAATGGGGACATTCAATTTCAATGGCGGTGTCAGATCGACTTTGGCAGTTCACGCCAGATTCATAATGCGAGTTCAACCGCTCATGACCTCACTGAAATACAGCAATTTCTTTCGACAACTTAAAATGCTGTCATTGCAATGTGGAACTTCAAACAAAAATTGGGATGATGAGGTCCACATTCCCTATACCAACCCCATTCCCTGCTCGGCGCTGAACGCCTAGACGGTCGTCAGCCGGACGCTCCTTTGCTCCCCAGAAACCTTAAATCTTCCTCTGGACTACCGGTATAGATTACCCAATGGGCACCAGTAACGGCGCTAGCGGTTAGGGGGGCTAAGTCCCCCCTAAAGGCCATCCATTTTTTTCTATATAAGAATAAAATATTTCCACGAATAGCTCCCCCCCCCCATGTAACCAAATGACTAAAAAAAGTTCGTAAGAAATTTTGGCGCTGAGAATGGAAATTTCTACGAGATTTCGACCGGATGACTAAAAAAATGTCGTCAGAAATTTTGGAGATGAAAATGAAAAATTTCCTCTGCGAGTTCATTGACGACTAGGCCCTATGTTGTATATTTCTACACTGTGGCCTTTGCTCAGCATTAACTGTAACTGAGCCAGTGAGCCAACAGGGTTAATTAGGCCTATAGTTCAGTAGTTGAGGAATTATAGGCCCAAAATTGATGTTTTCCAAAGAGCGTCCCGGTTTTTGATGGCCAGAAAATGGTCACCCTAGTCTAGGCGCAGCTGATCCCGCCTTCCAAAGGACCATGTTTCAGAGCCGTAGAGGAGAACTGGCATGACATATGAGTTGAGTAGTCGTATCTTGGTACTGAGGCTGATACGAGTGGACCCGATGTTGTTTTTTAGGAATCCATATGCTCCGCTTGCCATTCCCAGCCGTCCTGAAATCTCCGGGGTGCTCCGACAAGACTCATGGGTGAGCACGCCCAAATAGTTGAAGCCCTCAACACACTCGACCAACTCCTCCTCAACCATGATGTCCGAAGGCCGTGGAAGGAAATCGCTCAGACTCTGCACCTTTGTTTTCTGCCAATTGACGTGTAGACCCAACTCTGATGCCTTCTCCTCGAAGATTGTAAGGGTTGATGCCAGCAGATCATAAATTTGGGCCAATAGAGATACATCGTCGGCAAAATCCAAGTCAGTGAATGCAACTTCGCCGATATCAGCTCCAGGCATAGCTCAAGACCACTAAAACATCAGTTTCAAAGAGGCTCGAGTCCGAATATTTCGTGAGACGAGCGATTTTTAACCAACTATTAATTTAACCTATAATTATCTTATGTGTCCTTCATCAAGTGCACTTGGAAATGAGATCACACTTAATCTCATCCCTCCATGCAACACATAACGAGATATAATCATAATATATAATAGCATATTATATATAGGCATACTATTTTAATATAGCCTATATATATTAGCAGCAGAGGAGTCTAAGTCTCAACTCGGAATAATAAGTAACCCAGACTATCTGGATTTCACCCATTGCTGAACAGCCACAGATGCACTCAGAAAGCAGAATAGGGCATGATAAAAATTTATCTTAATCGTAAAAATTAAATATGTTGAATGTTTTGTCAATCTAGAGCTCGACTGTGGTACTACGCTGTTTAACAGTTCCTCGGGATACATCAGCCTACCGAGAAATCCAACGAACTATCCCGCAACAGTCAACTGCACTTATACCATCTCGACAAATCAAACGAGTACCATTTTGCTCAACACCCTCTACCATGGATGGATATCATTGCTTCATTCATTACAAGACTGTAGCAGCGAAAACCTGATGGTAGACTGAGCGCATTCTTCAGTGAATTGAAAAACCAATGATACTTGTCAAGTCTTATCTTCGACTGCGACTCGTCTGTTTCTTGCATTTCAACAGCAAACACCATGAAGCAACAGCGTTCACACCACGACGCTTAATTTAAGTCACTACATTGACTACCCACAGAACAGACGTAAACGTTCAAGGCTGGGTTTACTATATGCCTTTGTCAATGTATGCAAGACTGCACTTCTGTATACTTTATTGCCTTTTGTCCTTGCCGACTCCCAGGACGTCTCTTACTCTATCAGGTCTTCTGTCTACCTTTTTAATTAACATACCATACGGTACTTTTGTGGCGCTAGTCCTGTACTGTGGCCCTCTTTCCAGCAAAAGTTCATTCTTCAGAACCTGTTCTAGACTTCATACCTTAAATGAACCTCGCCTTTCCTTGGGTGAATTTCCTACAGATACCCTTGTGTTTCGTCTTCTAGTATACCTTATTGGCGCTCTCAACCTGACTCGCCATGGTCCGCAGTAATAATTCAGTCTCAACCATTGATCTGGAAGTCCACCTCTCCTCATTCAGTCGAGAACGCTATGCGTTGATATACGACTTAATATATATATCATGCAAGGACATTTGCACTCACTGTGTTAAATAAAATGAATATACGCAAAACGAGACAAGACTAGAAATGACTTGTCAGTTGCACATGTTAGGCCTATACCTCTATGTCGTGTATGTTTCCGTAGATTGGTTGCGCATCAGAAGGACAGACAGAACTGAATCCAAGCACATCCAGGACATTCTGTCACCAGGAAAGACCATCGCATCACGATGAGTTTTCAGTATACGATGATGAACTTGATACGTATGATGATACGCCTTCTCCGTATGATTACAGGCCTTCTCGGTCTTCTTCTTCCTCTTTGGTATTTTCCGACTGCCATGCGCTGAAGTTGATCATCCGTTCAATCGCTTACGACCATCGAATCGCGTTCCAAATTCCTTTCTCTGTTCTCGGACCAGGTATGACAAGAAGATCAAGGAACACAGTATTTTTTCTGGTATTCATTCATTGATTCAATTAGCGACACTAATTATAGTATTTGTCTGTATAGGAACTTATTCAGAGTAAGAACAAGACTGTTGGTGTAATAGAAATTATTCGTCGAATAATGGTGGTTCACGTGGTGTTGGTGGTGATGGTGGGTGGTGGTGGTGGGTGATGGTGGTGTGTGGTGGTGGTGGTGGTGGTGGTGGTTGTGGCGGTGGCGGTGGTGGAGGTGGTGGCATCACAATCCCGGCAAAAAAGAACAGTTGTAAAATGTTTCTCATAGGGTAGAAGTCTTGAATAATAGACGTGTATGCAATCAATGAATCTATATTTTATTGAAACCATTTCTAGGCCTACTTGCATGTCTCCATGTATAACTTTTGATAAGAAACTCATTTAATTCTAGACAGAATTCATCTAAATATTATCCGGGAGGTCTGTATGCTACACCTATTGGAAAATACCTTTTTTAGAGCAAGTTCGTATGAATAATCTCTCAAAACATTTGAGAACGAAATTAAGGGACGAAAGATCAAATAGCTGCTAGGAACGTTGTTCCATTAATAAACCTTCAAGAAGAAGCTGTTTTCTAGAGCCGCTGGCTTACAGCATAGCAAATTCAAAGTTTCATCATAAACGCTAGGCCCTACCGGTTTTTCTATACTCTTTGACAAAAAATATTGTACAGAAGAAAGAATGAACATTTTAGGTGTTTATGTGTTTGTGTAGTCTGAAAAGCTGGAAGAGAGAGCACCAACACCATTAATTTTTTAAAAATCGGATTTGAAGGAATTATGTGGATCACTATTTAACCCTGGGGTGCTCAAATACCCCACCATCCACCTGGTTGTCCCACCCCTGCAAAAGGCGGCTGTGTTGTTGGTTTTGGTGACTGTGTTAGTTGTGGCTTCAGTGATGGCTGTGTTGGACGCGATGGTCGAGTTGCGCTGTCTGGATGGTGGGAAACTGAACGCAAACGGTGTCATTGTTTGTGTATGGGACCGTCCATAAAATGACGTCACTCACCTAGGTCCTATGAAATGACGTCACGCACATAGGTCCTAGGGATCACCGTCACATATTTGTGATGATGTGTGACGGTCCCATATTAGAAGTATGGCTTTGTGTTGAGGAGAAAGAGTCAGAAATCATCAAATATTGCGTGACATACTTAGTGAACGGCCCCTTAGGTGCATATTGCATAATGCATGTCTGAGTATATTGCGAGTCTTACTGCATCAGTTAGCGTTTAGCATCGCTGTTATTTAATCTGAGATAATTGTCATCTTCTCTGACAACAGTAGGCCTATCCGTATTCAGGAAGACATTCTATAACAACGGCATCATGATAGGCCTATTCGTAAGAATTTCTGGTTTTGTGAAACAAAGTCTCTTCCATCTTTGCTATTTATTCTGCCAGAGGACCTGTGTAGCAATACGTATTTCTCAACTTCAACTGGAACCGTTTCCTCTCCGCGACTACAATTTCAGTTGTCCAGACCTGTCAACTGTCAGTACACCATCGACATTGGCAATGTCAGTTCCGTAACCCTCAGTATAGACCGTCTGAACTTTGGAGACGAATACGAACAATACTACAGATATGACTCATGCCGCAACGGTTGGTTGACAGTAAGTAGTCGACGTAATTATTTCGTTGAACTCCAGGTAATCACGATGTAGTTGCTTAAAACGTTTTTCGTTTTTCACTTTTCGTGTCGTTTTATTTCATGTTTTAAATCTTTTTTGTAACTACACTGTGTCCGGAAAAAAAGGGACCCATTTTCTAAATATAAAAATAATTAGTAAATATTCATCGATTTTTACAATTCAAAAAGCATTTTAATCCTCACATATTTATCTAATACTGGTGAAAATATAAAAGTCCCAGTCACAATGATGACGTCAGAATGACGTCATTTGCACTAAAGTTCATTTAGCGGCTAGTCATGCATGATTTCGGCTGGTATATTGGCTCTTGGCGAAACGGAAATCCATTTAACAGAACCAGGAGTAAAAAATAAATGCAACTCATTACAGGAATTGTCTCCTCCATATAAAATTGATGTCTGATATCCGCGAATACTCGGATTAATAAACAATTCAACAAGATGGCGTCCCAGCTCACTGAATTCGTTAAACTGCTGAACTGTTGACTAAGGAGACTCCGGATTTCATTCCTCTTATAATCTTTGGCCGCCCAACGGACCGAGCTTAAATCAAGTTGATCATAAAACGTGGAGACTATTGCAGGAGATGGTTACAAGACAAGGATAAGAGACATTGAAGAACTCCGTGAGCGAATTGTTAATGCCTGCTGGGGAGGATTTTGATACGCTGGTTATCGATGCTGCTGTTGGCTATTAGCGCGACCGTTCTGAAGCTTACGCTGAGGCCAAAGGTGTACACTTTGACCACAAATTAATTCAGATATAAAACTAAAATTAAACTTACTTTATTATTGATAAATTACATCATGAAAATATTAAAATTTTTGATGATTTTGCGCATTTATCTCTTAAATTTGACTTTTTGTGCAAATGACGTCATCATGACGTCATTATTTGGACTGGAAATTTTATATTTTCGCAATTGTTAGATAATTATGTTAGGATAAAAACGGTCTTTGAATTGTGAAAATCGATTAATATTTACTATTTATTTTCATATTTACAAAATGGGTCCCTTTTTTTCCGGACACAGTGTATATTTATTTATTTAGTGTGTGGTATTATTTTCCTTAATAATATTTTTGTCTGATATTTCGTACGATTTCACTGTATTCTCAAAGATTCAGCTAGCCTAACTGATGTTATTATTTAATTGTTTAACATCATCATTTTATAAATACATGTAGCCTAGTAGGCTATGTCACTACAAGAAGTGAAATTTATAAAAGTTTTTTAAAATAAACATCTTAGGCCCAAGCTATATAAGTAAGAATTTTATGCAAGCTACTATAATTATATAATTTATTACACATCTATTGTCTTTACTTCTAAATAGAATAGATGTTGGTCCTGGGCATGACGTTAGACTGCATCCATCCTCCGCCACAGGGAACTAACAACGTCCCTGTGCCGGTCCTGAGCCCGGACAAAGGAGGGAGGTTTGCCAGATGGGTGGCGATACACTGGCAAGAAAAGACCAAGACGATAGAAATCCGCAAAAACCACGACACAAGTGACATGGCGACCCAGATGCTTCAAGTTGTCATGATGTGAAGCAGACATGCACAGGTCGGCCAGGACAGACCGATGGAGAGAGTTAATTGGAGGAGAGAGTGTGGGACACATACGGGCATTGACCCACGTTGTCCTTCATGTATCTTTCCAATGATTCTCTTCAATCGGACAAGGTGGTCTAGGTGCTCCAAGATTTTAATGGTATGGAGCAGACCTGCTGACCGGACCAGTTGAGGCTGGGCAGCATGACACGAGACAGACTCAGACAGAGAGTGGCGTCAGCACCTACGGGCTGTCAGCCCAAGGATTATGAAGAAGAAGAAGAAAGAAGAAGAATAGATGTTAATTGTGTCATGTTGATCAGCAAGATCTTATGCGAACTTCACAGTTTAAATTTGAAAGAATTTGAATAGGCTACCTTTATTTTTCAATTTCTTATTTAATCAGAGTAGGCCTATAAGAATTCTTTTTAAATGTTGTAGATTAATTAATTAATATCACTTGCAATAAAGCTGTGTTATTTGCCAATTAAGATAGCATTGCATTGCATGAACAAGGTTTTAAGTTTAAAATGCAGCTGAAGATGTTTGAAAGTCAAATTATTTTCCGTGTCCGTTTTTTTCTTTTGTTTCGTTTTTCCTTTTTTCCCAATAGGCGTAAAACGACGTTTTTCCGTTTCTTATTTCGTTTCCATCAATTTTTTTTAGATCTAGTGTAATCACTGAACGCCGTTGTAATAAATCAGTTAATCAGTCAATATTAAACATATCGACCCTTCACCATCCATACCCAGGGGCGCTCCCGATCCAGGTAAACTGGGATAGGAAAGGCGTCTAAGGGAAGCCCGTCCAGGTTCTTTTACCAACCGCGAAGAAAGAAAGGTTCTGCATTATCGCAGAGCGGGCGAATGGGACAACCAGGTCACCGAGGATCGCAGTGCAAGGAGGCCAATGCTTATTAAATGGAAGGTTAAAGCAATTGAACCATCAGGATATAATAAATGTACACTGATTGGTTACAGGGCCTTTGAGTTACCCTTCCGCATGCATGGACTAACCTTTCACATGCAATCGGTTCAGAGGACCGAATATACTCCCGTTTTAATACTGACATTCTCATTTTTATGTAGGCATAACTAGCTATTAGTACTTCCGCTGTAGACCTAAATTGCAAAGAAACATAGAAGGCTTACAGGAAAAGACTTAGAGCATCGGATATGATATTTTGATAATTTCCTGTTGCGCTGGCTATCTTTCGTGGAAACATCGAGATTAATGAGACATCTTAATCAAAGACGAGACACTCGATCGACAAACCCCAGCATAATCTAGCATATATATATATGTATGTGTGTTTGTATGAATGTAGGCTATGTATGTATGTGTGCATGCATGTATGTATGTATGTATGTATGTATGTATGTATGTATGTATGTATGTATGTATGTATGTATGTTTGTATGTATGTATATGTATGTATGTAAACCGTGTAAGCACTGGTTTTTTGTTGTTGTTCTACATGTGTGTGTTTTTAGTTAAGTTTACTACATTATTTTTCATTTCATTCTGTTTTTTAGCCTAATGTTCAATTCATGATATCAACCGTTTAGCCATCAGTTAAAATTGTACATGTAATTAGGTGTCCCTGTTAGCGGGATATCCACCCCTTAGGGCCTTCCTTGTTACCATCCGATCTTGAGAAGCATTTTGTACTATGACTATTGTTTATGGTTGGTTGGTTACAATAAATGAAATTAAATGAAATTAAATGTATGTATGTATGTATGTATGTATGTATGTATGTATGTATGTATGTATGTATGTATGTATGTATGTATGTAATGTATGTATGTATGTATGTATGTATGTATGTATGTATGCGTGTATGTATGTCTGTATGTATATATGTGTGTATGCAGGTATGTATGTATGTGTGTACGTTTCCATGCATATATGTTGTATGTATGTATGTATGTATGTATGTATGTATGTATGTATGTATGTATGTATGTATGTGTGTGTGTGTATGTATGGATTCCGACATTTATATAGCGCCTTAAAATAACATCACGAGGGCGCTATATATTATGTACATAACCGTTAAATCATCTTTAGAAAATAATTTTTGCTCTCTAGCTTGCCTTTCCTAATGTATTCCGATTCTCTGATTCAACATTAAACTGATTGTACGCTGAACAGATAACTTGCTTGATCAACGGAACATCAATGTATCATGCCATCACAGGCAGACGACTATGTCGAACTTCGCAGAGTTCAATGACAGCGCGATTACCCGCTTGTCAGACCGTCGTCTTTAACTTCTCCAGCAACGATATGTCATTCGATAAGGGATTTACTGTACGCTACAGGGTCGGAGATTATGGTGAGCCACAGTGTTGCCGTAACTGCGTCTTACGAGTTACGGCTAATAGGTTACGTTTGAAAACCATTCAAATGATATTTTTTCAAACTTCAATTTTAAAATTCCACAATCTGATTATTTTATTCCTGAAAATTTTATTTTCGAACAATAGCCTAGTCATCGAAATATTCTTAGACTTCTAGCGCTGGTTTCTCATAATTTTATGATAAAACGGCGCTAATAAAATATTGGCATTCAAAACAGGTTTTTTTAGTTGAATTAAGACTTTCACTCTACTGTTTCAGTTGAAATAATCATCCCTTCTAGATCTTGAGCTATATAATAACGGCACAATAAATTAGATAAGTAAAGGTATTCTCGTCAAAGTTGGACATTCTACAAATGCAGTCATGAAACATTTGCCCATGAGATGTATAATTCTCCACGCGAAATGAACGTGGGTATTGTTGCAGAGCTCCACTGTGGTTCTACGCTGTTCAACGGTTCCTCTGGAATCATCAACCTACCATGGAATCCCACGAACTATCCTGCAACAGTCAACTGCGCCTATACCATCTCGACAAATCGCACGGGCCATATTATTCTTAATCTAGAGTCAATCAGTGGCTCGCCTAGATTTTTTCACTCATTCCTAGACTGTAGCACAGACAGTCTGACGGTAAGCAACATGTCATAATTCGTATATTTTGAATCAGTTTTAAGATAGACGAGTTCTTTATTGCTTTAGGCCGACCTATGCATGTAATATCGCGCTTTTCAGTGTGATGCCTCACAGAAACGTTGCAGACACAAACTTGAATCATGCTAATTCCAATTTGCAACTGATCCCGAGGTGAAAAAGTAGGCCCTATACGCCAGAAAGCATGTGTCTTAAAGAGGGTCTACATAAATTAAATTATCAGAATGAATGAATGAATGCAGGGTCGTCTATTCAGCCACAAACGCTCAGCTCAACCAGTGGATTCCTAAACTCATTTTATATAATAATTATATCCGAGTTCCTAGATCAAATTGTATCGGTAGCGTGGAGCGACAGCATTGACCATTGCATATACTGAGGCGTCTGTTTATCCACTCTTCAATTTAGGCGTCGATACAGACCCCGCAACGGCGTCTTTGCATTACCATCGACAGACAATAATTAAAAGTTCATCCCAAGACTATCTATAATTGCCTTCATCAGTTGCGTATTGTTCGACCTGTATTTTCTCATTCAATGAAAATTAATATAATATATTATATAAAATAATAATATACTAGCTGAGATACCCGGCGTTGCCCGGAATTTTAGGATTCGCTCGGTTCCCAGTCAATCCTCTACTTCCCCACCCTCACTTCGCCTCATTCGCTCCCTTCCTCCCTCTATGCCTCCCTCCCATAGACCCTCCCTCCCACCCCTCCCTCAACCCTCCCCTCCCTTCCTCTATCTCCCATTCAGGTACTTCTACTCACGCACCAACGTTGTAGAATATAATGAGTAGAAATATGTCTCAAAATTTGACATGGAAGACCATCCCACCTCATGAACACACTTGACATGAAATCTAAAGGCGTGTTGTCAAAATCACTTGAAGTAGGCCTAACTGCATTAAATCTAATTTTTTTAAATAAAACACTCAACACGAATAGACACTTTTTGCAAACAAATCGTAGGTTTCAACTTTGTCTTCTTTCGCTTCAGGTCGGTTGTGTATCAGAAGGAAGGACAGAACTGAATCCCAGCACGACCAGGGTCTTCTGTCGCCCCAGCGCATCGTCGTATTATTATTTGCCGGAAAGGCAGCTGACTTTTTATGACTGTCGTACGCTGAAGATGTCCATCCGTGCAAGCACTTACGACTATAATCAGTACACGCCGCCCAGTTTTCCTTTTACCATACTCGGACCAGGTATGTCCCAAAGTGCTTGTGTATTTAATCTTATTTAGGAGTATAACGATGTCGATCTAAGCGGTGATTTAGGTAGTGAGACTGTTGTTATTGTTGTGGGTGTTGCTATGATGCGCTGTGGATTGTGTCGCTGGTTTTGGATAACTCAAGCGGATATGTTGCATTTGCGGAGTATTTCACTTGTGGCATTGATGGTTTGGCTCGCGTAGACTGTGATGGCAGGCATCTTCAAATAACAAGCAGAGACCAGAGAGAAGAAGACGGGTAAGCAGAGATGAAAGGACGTGAGAAAGAGGACGAGAAAAAGAAGTAATTGACGGAGGACGATAAAGAAAAGAGTAGTAAATGAGAGAAACCTAATTGATACGCTTAGAAAGCCTTAGAGGACGAAAAGGAAAGAGATTGGCGAAATGGTGCTGGACGAAAAAGAAATGCGATTAGCAGAAGAGAGAAAGCATAGTGAATTGAGACAATAAGAGAATGAAAAGTACAAACGTAGGTTAGAGGAGGAAAGAGTGAAACGGCAAGCAGATTTAGATATTCAGGAGCATGGGAGAGAGAGGGGGAGAGGAAGAGCGAGAGGGAGAGTAAGAGGAAGAGGTAGAGGTAGAGGGACAGGGACATGTAGAGAGAGAATGAGAGAGAGTAAGAGGGAGAGGTAGAGGGAGAGATAGAGGAAGTGGAAGAGATTCGTTATTCGCTGTTACATTTGTAAAGAGTCCGGTCATAGAGCATGCCACTGCCCAAAGTTCAACGGTCGGACTAGATACATTGTACATTGCGGCAACCATTCATGTATTCGAAAACAGTCGATGCAAAACGATGAGCCAAACTGATGTGATGTAACGTGAAATACAGTCAAATGAATCGCAAGTGACGCGGCACAAGCAGAGTGAACTGAGTTTTAAAAAAGTGAAGTGACAAGCACGGTTGTTACGAAAGCTATTGTTGCATTTAGACGACACTACCTCAGAGCATAGAGTTGAGGTGGATAGGCTTGTTGTCTCTGCAATTCTGGTTCAACAGACTGTGTGATTAAGAGAAATGTGATTGACGAATCAACATTGACAGGTGGACATAAAATATGTAGGCCTATAATGATGGAAGTACTCGAAAGTTACCTACGCCAAAAGTCACAATAAGTAAACTACAGGGTGTCCCATAAGTTCGTGAACGATTTTGCTAGTTTGTTAAAAAATAAATACACAACAGAAATCAATAAAAAAAATTACCATTTAATAGGCAATAGTGTTGCCTTTGCTGGGTATAAAGCTTTCATTTGTCTGGGTAAAGATTCGATGAGGTTGTTACAAAGTTTCAACCGATATCGAATTTCATGCTTTTCGCAAACGACGTTTTAGCTGAGCAGGAGTTTTTGGTTCATGATCTTTGTAGACACTGCTTGAGAGTATACTCCAGCGATTTTCAATCGGTGAGAGATCAGGAGAGTTTGGAGACAAGTTTTCAATGTAGTTAGGAATGTTTTCGTTCAGCCATGCTCGCGAAACAGCAGATGAATGTGCTCGCGAATAACAACCGTTTTTTCCTCTGAGCGTCTGTTAGCAATGGCGCCTTTCAGCGTTTCCAACTTCTCCACTTTAACTCCCCTTTCATGTAATTTCTGATTGTTTCTTTGTTGTCCTTAAGTCCACCTGTTTTGAGAGATTTTTCTATCTGTCTCAATCCAGGTCCTCGTCTGTATTTCGCCTTTTTGATTATTTTAATAGCAGCCTGTGTCAAAATCTTTGGTCGACCGCAACGTGCATGATCGCCTAACTCGCCTTGCTTGCTTCCTTCAACCCATTTTGCTACCCAGCCTTTCGATCACCCTAATTTATCGCCAATAACGTAATATGAATATCCTTCTTCATCAAGAATAGCAGCTTTCGAGCGTAACTGAACGTCTGCTATTTTCCCCATTTTCCCCAAGTTTGTTTACGAAAAACGATCGCGAACTGCATAAAATTCGCTAAAAATAGCCCTTCTGCATAAATTGATGACGTCATTTCCTCGTTGCAAAAAACTAACACTTTTTACACTTTTTGGTTTCGGGACATAAAGCTCTTTCAAATGACATAAGCATTATTAATGTTTGTTGCAAAACTTTTCTGCTATCTGCAAGCAAAATCGTTCACGAACTTATCGGACACCCTATATTTTACCGGACAATCTGAAGCCCTGGTAATGAAAAATCCAGTGCGTCCCATTATTATAGGAAATGTTAGACTAGTCACTAGAGGATAGAAATCTCTTATTAGGGATAAGGAAACCGGAAATTCATTCAAAATAAACAATTCTTGTGATTCTTGTGTCAAAAGTAATGCAACGAAAAGGATATGTGGCGTTGAAAGTCGAAACGTTAATTCTGTTACTAAAGTGGTTAGTTTGAAAGACAGTAAAAGATGAGTTAGCAGTGTGCACTTGAATAGAATTTCATATTTCGAAGTTGCCAATGTAAATAAAGATTTAGGCAATCACTTGAGTGATTAGTTAAGTAGATAGAGAAGTATCTCAAGTAGATGATAAAAAAGATAATTCGTGGCTAGCGTCTGCATTACGTGATGAGTTACGTTATACGAATATGTATGAATACGGTAGTTAGTTATAGGCCCAGTGTGTATGTGGAAGAGCGCATCCAGTTAGAACTGGTTGATAAGAAAGTTGTTGTATGCGACCCAAAATCTGGTAACAGGACAATTACCCCCCTCGGACAATTACCCCCGGACAATTACTCCCGGACAAGTAGCCCCGGACAATTACCCCCAAACAATTGCTCATGCGACAATTACCCCGGACAATTACCCGCCCTCCCCCGGTTAATTACCCCATGTTGAAAGAATGACCAAACAACAACTATTTTATATAATTATTAATTGCATAATTAATTACGATAATGCATAAAATTCATTTAGTTTATATATTGATTTATTAGATATATGACGTTATTAAAGAACTCTGGAACGGAATGAACTTTAAAAATTGCTGTTATCCATGGGCGGAGTTTGATTTCCGGTTTTTTGGGGGGGGGCTAACCCCGAGTCTGGGCCTTATTTGGGGGGCTAACCTTGAAAAAGGATACCATTTTCGTGATAAAAAGTTGAATCGGGGCCATCTTGTAGGGGCTTAACCCCTAGCCCCTGATAAACTCCGCCCATGCTGTTATCTACTTCACTAAGAGAGTCCAGGAGATACATGTCTTAGACTTAGAGAACCATCGATGTCACAATGTGGAATGAAATGTGTTATAGAAAAGTTGATTTGTGTGTGTTCAACTTAAAATTAAAGGTTGTGGTCACTTTGGGCAATGTCATTCTTTCACTCTTTCAATCTTAATGTATACTCTGGTTCTGGTTGTTTGACAATTATTACTAAAGTCTTTGATATGTGGCAAGTCTTTCATGTCTAAAACGTTGTTGTTCTTTGGCCATTCTTTCACTCTTTCAATCTCCATTAATGAACTTCATCAGTGCATGGCTTTTCCCATAATAACTGTCTAATAATTAGTCTTTAATTATTAGTATTTTATGTGTGGCAAGTTTTTATGTCTGACACTTAGTTGTTGTTGTTTCGTCATTCTTTAAGCATGGGGTAATTGTCCGGGGGCAATTGTCCTAGAACTAAAAAATCTAGAGAGCTACGTAGACGACATTATTATTAACACGCGAGATTGGATGGAAATAATGCTTGGGAGTGTTCAGAGAATAAGAGTTAGGAAGGTTTACTAAACGTTGAAACCAAAAAATCAGTCCAATACCGGTGTGAAGATAGATTTCTTACAGGGCATGCGCTTTCAGGTGATGAAGTGAGTCCTACGGTGGAGTCTCTTGATAAAACAGTGGACAGGCCAAGGCATGAAACTCCGATGCAGTGTCCGCTCTGCATTCGGGAGCGCCTATGAGTAGAGAGAGCTTGAAGGGGCACTATAACAAGTGCACATACAAAGGTCACAGAAGAAAAACAAGTGAGAAATTCTCTTATTGCGGTGAACTAGGCCTAATATAGAAACTTTATTGCACACCGTATTAATTGTCAGATTTGACAGAGAAGCAGTTGTCCAATACAGTCATTTGGACATTTGTATTGGAGGAATAATTTATCCAGTTAAAGGTAGCATTATATTTAGCAAGTAAGCCAATAGTAAAAATTGCCTTATTTGAATAAGGGATTTGTCATTCAGACAGACGCATCAGAATTAGGGCAAGGGTGTGTCGTCATGCAAAGGTACGAAGATGCGAATCGCCCTGCTGCATATGCAAGTAGGAAGTTGTGTTTTATCCATAACGATGATAAGTGACCAATAAAACGCTGTCGGGCAAAAATATGTCATTTTAACAAAAATATCATGATTGTCATAACAATTTCTGGCGTTTTGAAACAAAGTATCTTCCATCTGTGCTATTTATTCTACCAGAGGACGTTTGCGGCAATACGTATTTCTCAACTCCAACTGGAACCGTTTCCTCTCCGCAATTACGATTTCAGTTGTCCAGACCTGTCAACTGCCAGTATACCATCGACGTCGGCAATGTCAGTTCCGTAGTCCTCAGTATAGATCGTCTATACTTTGGATACCAATCCTCTTCCTCCAGAGATTCTTTATGCAGTGACGGTTGGTTGACAGTAAGTAGTGAAATATATTTCTTTTGAACTCCAGGTAATCCCTGAGCACCGTTCTAATCGATCAATCAATTGGTATTTATATATCATCCTTTCACCATCCATACTCAAGGACGCTCCCGACCCAGGTAAAGAAGGATAAGACAGAGGTTTAAGTGAATCCCGTTTCAGGTTGTTTGGCCAACAACAGAGAAAGAAAGGTTCTGTATTGTCACAGTCCTGGCGACTGGGACAATCAGTTCACCGACGATAGAGGATCGCTGAGCAAAGAGGCCAATGCTCACTAAATGGTAGGTTAAATCACTTGAAGTCTTGAACAATCAAGATTTTTTTAATTTACACGTGATTGGTTATAGGGCCTATGGTTTTCTGTTCCGTATGCATGAACAGATTCATCGGTTCAGAGGACCGAATATAGGCTATTCTCGTTTTAAAAACACTGACATTCTATTAACTACCAGTACTTCCGAGGTAAAGTTAAATTTTAAAGAAACATAGAAGTATCTTTGAAAATTATGTTCATTCGAATGTCTACTGTAACCTGTTGAATTTATAGTTGACTTAGTTCGCTTCTAACGTGCTATTGTTATCTCGAAATTGCTGTACGAAAGAACAATCAGAGCTGCGAATTTGCGATAATCAATTGTAGCGGGGATGATATCGTGCATCAGATCTATTATAGTCCATTATTTTTTGCTCATTTCGTGTTGCGTAGGCTATCTTACGTGGAAACACTCAATTAATGAGAGAGGTTTTATTCAAAGACGAGACAATCGATTGACAAACGTCTTCACATTCTTAGTAAGCTGTGTGTGTATGTATGTATGTATGTTTGTATGTCTGTAAGTTTGTATGTTTGTATGTATGTAGGCCCTATGTGCAAATTTACATATGTACGCATGCGCGTATGCACGCATTAATGTATGTACGTGTGCATTTATGCATGTTTGTATGTGTGTATGTATGGTATATACGTATGTATGTATTAGAAATTTACAACTCTATGGTTCAACATGGCGGTTATTTTTTTTAAAACAAAAACATGTTTTAAATAATTTCCGTTTAGTCACTGAATGGCTAAATTTATGTAATTCAAAATTATAAACGACGTAAAACCTAGAAAAAGTAGTATTAAAAAAAAGCGCACTGCAGCCCGTTTACTGAACTAATCATCATGTCGAAAAAATCTTTCAAGGTTGACGAGCTCGTGGAGGCAGTAGTAGAGGAGAAAGTCTTAGACGCCATTATCGCTCGTCTAGATGAGAAAATCACTAAGACTATTCAGAAACTACTTAAAGCTCAGACCGATGAATTGAAAGCTTCTATGGAGAAAATTGCCTGCAACGTTGCCGAGAAACTTATTGCGCCTGTCAATGACAAAATAGACATTTTGTCAAAGGAAAACACCGTGCTTAAATCTCGCATCGAACAGCTAGAGGTATACTCGAGATCTGACAATCTAATTTTCCATGGGCTGCCAGAGTCCGATACGTCAGAGATCGTCTCCGGCCATGATTCGCATGCTTCCCACGCTACAACGCCAGCGGAAAGCCACGGTCGCACGGAAAAAGCAGTCATGGATCTCTGTGACGAATCTCTCGGCGTTGTGCTAGACCTTGCAGACATCTCAACAGCACACAGAATTCCACGTGGAAAAGGAGACAAAGTTCGTCCGATCATTGTTCGTTTCACGACACGGCGCATCAGAGATGATGTTTACCGTGCACGGCGCAAACTTCGTGAACGTCAGTCTACGCCTGTCTACATCAATGAGAATCTAACAAGAAGCAATGCTCACATCTTCTCGGAAGCTCGCCGTCTCTTAAAGATTAAGAAAATTTCTGGAACGTGGACGAATGGGGGTTTCGTCTTCATCAAGAGAACCACAAATCCTGGTGAGAAGCCTGACAAGATAACTGATATAGAAGACTTAAAGAAATATTAATCAGCTGTTATAGACACTACTGTATGCTGGTTTCTCGACTACCTGAGCTTAGTGAATCTTTTCTATGTGTAAACGTAAAAATTGACAACCTAGCCATTCTTGCCTAATGTCTCTTTCTCGTAGCTCATGCTCTTATTGTAATCGATTTGTCGATAACAAATGTAAGAGAGTGCTTTGCACTATATGTTTTTCTTTGTGCCATATGTCTTGCACTGACCTGGTTGGTCGTTTTAGTTCCTTCATTGTATCACAATGGTTTTGTATTTTATGCACAACAAGTATTTTTCCGTTTAATCATATCGAAGATGACCAAGAGTTTTTAGATTCAGTTTCAAATTCAGTCTCAAATGTAATAGGGTGTCATGACATGACATTTAAACCAGTTGAACACTATGACGATGGGCGTGCACTACTGTTAGACGAGGATATTGATGCTGATGCTAACCTTTTCACTGGTAGAACAGTATGTTCAAGTACATATTTAAATATGGAACAGATATTTGAAACAGTAGCAAAGCTGGAATATCATGATGGTTTTTCTGTTGTTCATCTAAATTGTAGGAGTTTATTTAATAAACTAGCAGATATTCAATTGTTGCTTTCAATGTGTAATGCTAATATTCTGGCAGTCACTGAAACTTGGTTGGATGCCAGTTTGGAAAAAGCAGTATCAATCCCTGGTTACAGCTTTGTGCATAAATGTAGACCATATGACAAGGGTGGTGGTGGAGTAGGTTTCTTCATCAAGTGCGGTGTTTCTTTTGAAATTATTGATTCAGAGTGGTCAAATCCCATAAATTGCTTTGAATACATGTTCATTAAAGTTCACCAAACCAAGGGCAAGGATATTGTAATTGGTGTCCTGTATCGTCCTCCTGGTGATTCTGTTGACCAGTTTAATATAGACATTGAACGCACATTATCCAAGTTGACTAGTACTAATCCAAAGATTATTCTTGCTGGTGACTTTAATATAAATTTGCTGAAACTGGATGAACATCAACCCACGCAAGATTTCTTTAACATAATGACATCCCATCAAATGTTGCCATCTATACTGCATCCAACTAGAATTACTTCTGTTACTGCTACCCTCATTGACAATATATTCAGTAATTTTCTTACAGATAAGCAGGAGTCTTACATATTACTGAACGATATATCAGATCACCTACCTGTTATGCTTTGTTTAGATATATCTGTGAAACGGACTCAGCCAACCTCCTCTACCAGTAGGCTAATTAACGAAAAGACTATTACTCAATTTGGTATTTCTTTGGCAGAGACTGATTGGTTTGAAGTTGAAAGGTTGTGTGTTATGGATAAACCGTGTGCTGCTTACACCTGCTTCATGGATACCTATAAAGATCTTTACAATAAGAACTTCCCAGTGATAACTGATAAAAAAAGAGGTTGCAATGTAAAACAACCTTGGATGACCAGTGCATTACTGAAATCCTGCCAAAAAAAGTCAAGACTTTACTCTAAATATCTGAAAAATCCCAATGATTCTAATAAAGCCATTTTTGTTAAATATCGGAATAAATTCAAACAAATTAGAAAACATGCTGAAAAAATGTACTATACAGACAGATTCCAGAAATGTGAAAATGATCTTAAAAAAACTTGGAAAACTATTAGGCTTTTATTAACTAATAACGATAATATTCCCACCCCTGACACATTCAAAATAGACGGAGCAGATGTCTCTAATAGACTAGAAGTTGCTAATAAATTCAATGATTACTTTGTAAACATTGGTCCGACGTTAGCTGCCAAAATTGGTGAAAACTCAGAAGCATTTGAAACATTCTTAAAGGACTCGCAGAGTTCTTCTTTCGGACTTTTTCCTACCAGCAAGCATGAAGTGATTGATGTTGCAAAACAATTAAGAACAACTTACAGTTCGGGTATGGACGATATTAATCCTAGTGTTGCAAAAGCCACAATTCAGCTTATTGCCGAACCTCTGGCTCAAATTATAAATAGTTCATTTTTTACTGGCATCATCCCACCAGAAATAAAAATGGCTAAAGTCATACCTCTGTATAAATCAGGTGAAAGACACAAAATAAATAACTATCGACCCATCTCTATACTTCCATTTTTTTCCAAATTCTTTGAAAGGATCATGTATAACAGATTGATGGATTATTTCCTTAAAATGAATGTACTATCACCTAATCAATACGGCTTCCAAAAACAACATTCCACATATATGGCACTCCTGGAAATACAATGTAAAATCTTAGAATCTATGGATAACCGAGAACTTTCTCTAGGAATATTTTTTGATCTATCCAAGGCCTTTGATACTGTAAACCACAAAATTTTATTTAAAAAACTTGAACACTATGGTATCAGAGGTGTAAGTAAGGCATGGATTTCTGATTTTCTTCACAACAGATCACAACATGTTTATTTTAAAGGTCATTTATCTGTTGGTAAACCCATCAGTTGTGGCGTACCTCAGGGTTCAATTCTGGGGCCATTATTATTTCTAATATATGTAAATGACCTGACGACTACTTCCAAAGTGTTTCACTATATATTGTTTGCTGATGACACGAATGCCTTTATATCTGATAAGTCAATAGAATCATTGTTTGAAAGAGCTAATCATGAGCTCATCACCATTTCTTCCTGGTTTAGAGCTAACAAATTATCGCTTAATATTGATAAAACAAACTTTATTCTTTTTGGATCCCGCCGTAAACTAACGCCAGTGTGTGATTACAGATTGACAATGGATGGTCAAATGATTATGCCGACTGAATCGTGTAAATTTTTAGGTGTGTATCTGGACCAGCACCTCACCTGGAAAGAACACATTAAGCAGATATCTAAAAAAATAGCAAAAAATATTAGCGTGCTATCAAGAATCCGTCACTGTCTCTCTCAAGCTACATTACAAGGCTTATACTATTCCTTAATTTTTCCATACTTGTCATATTGTAACATTTGCTGGGCCTCAACTTATAGTTTTTATTTAAAAAATTGGAGAGTTTGCAAAAACGTGCCATTCGAACTATTTTCTTATTATGCTGGTCTGTCAGTACCAAACCAATTTTTCGAACCTATAACATACTACGATTATCAGATATATATAAGTTTCAAATCAGTTTGTTCATGTTTCGCTATCATCACAAATTGTTGCCTAGGACATTTGATGGTTATTTTTGTCAGGGAATTGCTGTACATAACCATTTCACTAGAACTCTGTTACACTACCGCACCGATGTTGCACATACTAGGATGAAATTATTTTCGATTAAATGTTCTGGCCCTATGATATGGAATAACCTCCCAAAATATATTACACTTATACCCACCATTAACATGTTTAAGAAAAAATTAAAAGACTGTTTAATCTCTGTTTACTAGATTTAAACAATTGGTCATAATTTGTTTTTTTCTTGTTTTTTTGTTTTGTTTTGAAATCTGTGTGTCATTTCATTTCAGTTTACTTTTGTTTCATGTGTAAGATGTTGTGCTTTGCACTGTTTTTTTTACAATAGCCAAATGTTATTGAGAAAGGAAGGGTCAATCCAGCCTCAGCGGGTCCATACGACCTTTTTGGATTGACCCTTTGACTTATGCACCGATCACTCGAAAGTCATTGAATTTGTACTGATTACTGCTCTTTTGTACGTGTTTGATGCTTTGTCAATAAACGGCTTACTACTACTTACTACATTATGTACAAGTACGTATGCACGTATGCACGCATGTATGTGTGTATGTACGTGTGCATTTATGCATGTATTTAAGTATGCGCGTGCGTTCGTACATACGCACATGTATGTATGTCACTATGTATGTATGTATGCATGTATGTGGATATTTATATTGCGCCTTACAATATCTGCACGAAGGCGCTATATGAAATGTATTTAAATTTTAACCATTTATTTATTTTTAAGAAACGTAATTTTCGCTCACTTATCTTTCCTTGCCTAGTGTAGGTTATTTCCATTCATAGAAAACTGTTCGTTGTACAGATAACTTGCTTGATCAACGGAACATCAATGGCTCATCCCCTTGCGGGCAGAAGACTATGTCAGACTTTGCGGAGTACAATGAGAGCACGTTTTCCCGCTTGTCAGACCGTAATCTTTAATATCACCGTCAATGAAATGTCCTACGGTAAAGGACTCACCATAAGTTACAGGATCGGAGATTATGGTGAGCTACAGTTTACCATAACTGCGCCTTCCCGCTTATGTGTTACGGTTAAAAACCATACGAATATTATTTTAGAAATTGAACTCTACTATTTTATATAATCCGATTGTCTGTTTGCTGAAAATGTTATGAGTGTTCATCGAACTATTCTTATACGATGGTCTGTTATATTACGGATGGCGCTATAATGAAATAGTGGAACATCGACCAGGTTTCCTTGCCGTAGCCTAGGCTTTTATGACTTTCACTACCGTGGTTTATCCGTTTGACTTTTTGCGCTCTATAGTAATGGCACAATAAAATCAATAAATTGGATAAGACACAGTCTCTACCATGCAGGTATAGATATTCTCTTCATAGTTGGACATCTACCAATGCAGTCATAGAGAATTTGTCCTTGAGAAGAAGCCTATTCTTCCCGCAATAACTGATAAGACACTGAACGTAATGTACGTGGGTATAATTGCAGAACTTGGCTGTGGTTCTACGCTGCTAAGCGGTTCCTCGGGAGTCATCAGCCTACCGAGAAATCCCACGAACTATCTTGCAACAGCCAAATGCACTTATACCATATCGACAAATCGCACGGGTCATATTATTCTTAATCTATACTCCATCAGTCACTCGACTCCATTTCTTGAGTCATTCCAAGACTGCAGCAAAGACAATCTGACGGTAAGCAGCCTGACTTCTTCATTCGTGAATCCTGAATCAGTTTTAAGAAAGACGAATTATTTCCAGGTACATACAACGTACGTACAATACATCAGTACTGTTACAGTAGGCTAGGCCTAGAGATAACTCTCGACAGTAGACATGGAAGACCATCCCTTCTCATAAACACCACGTCGACACGCTGAAAATGCAATGTATCAAAATCACTTGAAAAATTAACTGCGTTTAATCTAATCTATATAGACTAAATAAAAATGCAAATGAGTTTTTACGTGATCAAGGATCTCAGAAAATTCTTCACCGACTGCTTTCAAAATTTTTCTAAACCGTTTCGTTCGAATACGAGCGGGTTTGTATAGGCCTATGCTTTTTTGGGAAAAGCGCAACCTTTTCGACATAAAAAACAACTTTGCATTCGATTTGACTGATTTCGATTTCAATTTCGCACAACGTCCATTCCAATGCGGCCGTGTTTTTGGGCATCTCCGCGCGTCTTTATATAGCGTATATATAAAATGTGGCAGTCGGTTTGTACAAGGATCTTGGAAAGTTCTTCATCGATTGCTTTCAAATTTTCGTTCGAATTCGAGCGACCGGGTTTTTATATGCTTTTCTGGAAAAATCGCAATCTTTTCGCACAACTTTGCATTCGATTCCAGCGATTTCCAATTCAATTTTCACACAAGGTTGCATTCGCGAATGCGACCGTGTTTTATGGCGCATATTGGCGCGTGTTTTTATAGCGCCATAATATTGGACGTGTGGAGGGGAGGAAACGGGAGGGAGAGAGAGGCAGATAGGCAGAGGAAGGAAGGGGAGGGAGGGTAGGGGGAAGAAGAGAGAAATGGAGGTTCGGGAGGGACGGGAGGGAGGGGAGCGAGGGAGAGGGAGGGAGGGAGGACGGAGGGATGGACGGAGGGAGGGAGGGACAGTCTTTTCAGCCACAGCAACGCGTGGCCGGGCACAGCTAGGATAACTTGGGCAGGGGTGTGGAGGTGGAAGGCGAGGGAGATGGAGGGAGGGAAGGGGGAGTAAGGAATGGAGGGGAGCGAGGGAAGGGAGAGAGGAAGAAAGGCAGGCAGGGAATGGAGGTAGGGAGAGACAGAATAAAGAAGAGAGAGGGATGGAGGAAGGGGAAGGGGAAGGGAGGTAGGTAGGGAGGGTTGGACAGTCTTTTCAGCCACAGCAGCGAGTGACCGGGCACAGCTAGTCAAAAATAAAACCGACACTTTTCAAACTCATCGTAGGATTCAACTTTGTCTTCTTTCACTGCAGGTCGGATGTGTATCGGAAGGAGGGACAGAACTGAATCCCAGCACGACCAGGGTCTTCTGTCGCAACAGCACATCGCCATATTATTTAATTGAGGAAAGTCAGCTGATCTTTTATGACTGTGATAGGCTGAAGATGTTCGTCCGTTCAAACACTTACGGCTATAATTATGCGAGCCTGTACGCTACGCACCGTTTTCCTTTTAGCGTATTGCGATCAGGTATGTGCCGAAGTGCTTGTTTCGTGTTTAATCTTATTAGCGAGAGTAACGGTGTCGATTTCGGCTGCAGTTGCAGTAGCGAGAGTATTGTTGTTGTTGTTGTTGCTGCTGCTGCTGCTATTGTTGTGGATGTTGCTAAGGTGTTGTAGATTGCTGTGCTGGCTTTTGGATAACGCCTGTGGTGCGTTGCGTTCGCAATAGTTAAATCGATGGTATTGACCTTGAGCAAGTCCTTAACTCGCAGTTGCGCGCTTCATCGTGGAACTACGATGCAGTGTCCGCGTTGTAGTCGGGACTCGGGAGCGCCTCTGAGTGAATGCGAACCATAAATAAATAAATAGTGCTTGGTGTTGATTGTATGACAATAGCGAGTGGAAGACAATGCTCACAGTTCGTAAGAGAAAATCTTGTTGTTTTGACAGATGAGATATGCGGCAATACGTCATTCTCAGCTCTGTCTGGAATCATCGCCACTCAGCAATTATTCTTTTCCTTTATGCGACGTGTCAGTTGTCTGTACACCATCGACAGCGGCCATGTCAATTCCGTGGTTCTTAGCATAGACCGTCTATACCTTGGATATGCGTACGACAGGAATGGATCCTGTGATAGCGGAGGTTGGCTGACGGTCAGTGGTCTAACGTTGTTCGTTTTCACTTCTGGTTTTCATTGAAGTATAAGCTTAGACATCAAACATTTACTTTCCGAAACATTTTCGGTTCCTTCGCCATCATCATCTTCCTCAGGCTCCTCTATCCATCACCTCTCTGGCTTTCCACTCGAAATGAATTTCTCGCCTCTAGTAGTGTAGGCCTATCTAATTGTCACATAACTAATTAACCGTTCCTGCTTAATTATCTTATCAAAGCAAAATTAATATTGCCTCTTGAACAGATAACTTGCTTTGCCGACGGTGGAGCGTCGGTGTCTCATCCTCTTGCAGAGAGAAAACTATGCGGATACCATGAACCAACTATTGCACGATTCGCCGCTTGTCGCAGCGTCGTGCTTAATTTCTCCAGCGACCATACGTCCTACTACAAAGGAATCACCATACGCTACAGGATGGGAGATTACGGTAGGTTGCGGGTTTTTTATCATAATTGTTACAATCGTCTTAAATTACCCCGTGGCCAAACTTATTTTTATGTTAAAATTCCTCTTAACTATACCCAGTTGGCCGAACATGTAAAAATTATCACTTAGTCAGAGCTTCTTATCTTGCAGTTCTACACAAAATGTGCAGCTGTAAATGGAACTATGCAATTATAGAAACATTTCTGTGCAGTTAAAATAGAAATAGTTTTTTAAAAGGTCGTTGTCATCCGATTGGGAGTAATTTGCCATGGAGGATGGGAAGAGAATACTTTTATAAGAATTACTTAAAAGAAGCCTTGCACTTAGCTATAATTAGGCTACTGTTTTTTTAAAGATGCCTCTTCACTACTGTGATCATCATGCAGCAATTTCTTAGGCTTATCTCTTGACTATGTGATTTTCAGTTCAGTTCTTCCGTAAATATTTCTTACCTATTGTTATTCATTCATTCATTCATTTCAAGAATTTATATAGCGCCTCTTCAAGAAAACCACTCAGAAGTGCTCCCAGTCCAACCACGGTGAAACAAAAAAGTCTTAAGAAGCCTGTAGAACACTGACGAGTCAACCCTAGGCAGCAGGCGCATCTGCAACGGGAGACTATTCCAGACAGAAGGACCTACAACTGAGAAAGCACGACGCTGACAGGTTGATGTTTCAACACGCGGAACCAAAAGCTTACCGCTAGAGGCAGAGCGAAGGGCTCTGCGAGAAAGGACAGCGGATATGGGACAGCAGAGTTCACACAGATAAGTCGGGGCACAGCCAAGGAGACAACGCCAAACCAGTGAAGCAATTCTATATTCGATGCGCTGTGAGATAGGGAGCCAGTGTAGAGTATCACGCATGTAAGATGAAACAGAGGCATATTTGGGGATTCGACCAATTAGTCGGGCTGCAGACCGAAGAACACGGTCAAGTCGGGATATCAATAACAGAGGCAAACCAACCAGAATAGAGCAACAGTAGTCCAAGCGACTGGTGACAAAAGCATGAACAAGAGTAGCAGCAGAGTTCTCTGATAAGGAGCGAGAGATGACCCGTAGCTGACGTATTTGGTAGTAACAGCCACGAGTCAGCTGGTTGACATGTTTTGAGAAATTAAGTTCTTCATCAAGCATAACACCCAAGTCTCGGACAGAATCAAAAAAGGTAACATGAGGAAACATTTGCCAGTCGTCTACGTCCACCCAACCATATGAATTGAGTTTTGGAAGCATTAAGTAGGAGGCGGTTAGAGGCTAACCAGCTAGCCAGCTTATCCATAGCGTGACACATTTGCTGAACTACTTCCAGACTATTGTCAGGGTGGCAGTGGGTATACGCTTGAACATCATCAGCGTAAAGCTGGTGAAAAAGACCACAAGATGTCAGCAGTGATCCTATGCCAGACGTATAAAGAATATAAAGCAATGGTCCCAAAACAGAACCCTGAGGGACTCCAAAGGGGGCAGGAACCCAGACAGATCTGGATGTACCAAAGACAACAGAATTGGTACGTTCCGATAAAAAAGAATGAAGCCACTTAAGAGGCTGATCCACAAAGCCAAAAGAGGTAGAAAGGCGTTGGAGGAGTATGTTATGGTCGACGCAGTCAAACGCCGAGCTAACATCAAATAAAGCCAGAAGAGAGACGTGTCCTGTATCCATAGCACCATAGAGATCAGATAATAGGCGGAGTAAAAGAGTCTCGGTCGAATGATTCTTACGGAACCCAGATTGATGGGAAGGGAGCAAATCATTTACACTCAAGTAAGCAATTAATTGATTCGCAATGATACGCTCAAGAATTTTAGATAGAAATGTTACATTGGCGATTGGGCGATAGTTCCCCGGATCTTCTGTATCTAGGCCCTCCCGCTTTAGCACCGGATGCAGAATCGATCGCTTCTGAGAGACTGGAAGCTGTGCTTCATGAATCGAGCGGTTGCACATCATAGTAAGGAATGGAAGAATGATATCGATGTGTTCCTGTACTAGAAACGTTGGCACCGGATCTAGTTCGCACGTCTTCGGTGCAGACGTTAGGATAAGTGCACGAAGTTCAGTACTTGTAATCTCACGGAGAGTGTGAAGTCGGTGGTCGGTAAGTGGATAGTCTGGCGGCGAAGCCGTTGAAGTGGCATCGCGGATGGATGTTATCTTCGCCGTCAATTTTTTAAGAAACTCGTCGGCTGTGAAGGATGTTGTTTGTGTGCGATGAGTGGATGATTGGCGACCGAGGAGGTCATCAAACGTATTCCATAGCTTCTTTGGCTCACCAGATCTGCGCCTGATGACCGCCTCCCAATATTCTCGCTCCCGATCTCGGTAGAATGCATGCATCTCCCGTACATAACGAAATAGACCTATTGTTACATAGCAATGTGGGAAAGGAAGCCAGTGCAGGACATTCAGCGAATAATTTTCTTAGCCATCAATAAAGTCGTCATCAAAAAAGCAAAATCGAATTTTTGAACTGGCTTCTCTATTGAACTCATGGATTGATGTAGAGTGTAGACTATGATTCGACTTGCATCATTACCGATTTATGCTGGCCGGGCAATGATGACGCTATAGAAGTCATTAGATTAGATTAGATTAAACGAACGATTAATTAAAGCCAGTGAAGACTTTTAAGTATATATTTTGTACCTTCTTCTGTATTTCCAGTGTCTAATGCCGCAATGCATGATGCATAAATTGACAATTCATGGCTAGGCTTTGGATGCATCATACGTTGACCATTGTTTGCGCCGTGATAGTTATGCACCGGCACGCTATGTTAAATGACTGCGCCCAGTACGTACTGGGCGGTCAACGTGTTAAGGTGGAGAAGCAGAGCTCTTTCAAACAGACAGGAGTTACACCCGCGAGTCAGCGCATAACCAAGGAAGAGTTCCGTTAAGTTGTCATCTGTGGGAAAGGACGCCAGTGCAAGCATCAGCGAATTGGCCGAGTCTAGGGATGCGACCAAAGACAATTATGAGGTCTTCGATTGAAACCTAAACCTGTCTGCAGGCTATTCATGGCATCAATACTCACTTGATCTTAACAATTGAATACATGTTGAGCGCCAATTGATTAAATAACCTAAAAAGCAGTGATCGCGAATGTCATACAATAGGCTTACTATTGATGTCTGTTCTTGTTCCATTAGATGTGGAATGTGGTAATACATCGTTCAGTGGTTCAACTGGATTCATCACCTCACCACGGTTCCCTCTCTCCTACGCGCACAACCTAAACTGCTTGTATTCGATTGCTGGCGGCGAAAGGACAGCCATCAGCCTGTCTTTCGACTCATTCAGACTGGACGGGAGTTCGAACACGCCTTCGGTTGACAACTGCTATAGCGACTGGCTGACTGTAAGTAGCTTAAGTTATGCATACGAAACGTCACGTTGCCACGGTTGCACGTAGCATGGTAAGGGTACGCACTACGCACGTATATGTAAAGACATGCATGAGCGCCAGCACATAGGTACAGGCGGAGGCACATGCACTCCCTAGAGAATTGACACCTATAATATAGTTTAATATAGGTGTAGTGGTGGTGTTCGAAGCCTTCATTCATTCATTCCAGTATTTGAATTTCATTCTAGAATTCTCGCGTACCGTCAGTCAATCCACCATCCATGCGTTAGCCAGGAATGTCGAAATGACCGTTTTATTCATTAATGTGTTTTTAAAAATAGGTAAGCTGCTTATCGGACGAGTCTGTTGTGACGAGTTTATCTTCAATGAGAAGATACTGCGGAATAAAAACGACGCTTCTGACATTTGCTTTTCCGAGTTGCGCAGCTGTGGTCCTCAACTTTCGAAGTGATTCGTACATGTACGTTAGGAATGGAGGATTTAGAGTCCGTTACACAGTAATAGACACAGGTACTCATTCATTCATTCATTTCGATAATTTATATAGCGCCTCTTCAAGAATCTAGCGGGCTCAAATGTCCTTCTGACTATATTATACTCTTTGGATGACCCTCTGATTCAGCGCAGTTCTCGTGAATAAGTTGATGCCCTGCACTTTGTAGTGACGCTTTAAAAGTGTGGAGATTACAATAATACGATTACTATTTCAATCCAATCCGAAGATTTGAGAGTGTAGTGCTTCACGTGGTTACGACTGCAGACCATTTTCTGCAACTTATTTTAGGCATCATCTGTGGCGTTCCTGCTTGTGGTCGTCCATCTGGAGTGATCAGATTCCCGTCGAACTACACGGTTTATAACGCCAGCCTCGACTGCAACTATGTCATTAATGCCACGGAACCAAGTTCGATATCACTCACGATTTCGTCGTTCAGTCTTCAAAGTTTAGTGGAAAGCAACTGCAAACGTGACTGGCTGTTCGTGAGTTTACTTTATTAATTAACTCAGAACTCGCATGATGCTTACATTTTTCACGAACATCCAGTATAAGCAATTCTGACCAAAACAAGAAAACAAGCGAGCAGAAGCAAGCTGAAAGCTCTGCTAAGCTTTTGTCATAGGCTACGGTAAGCCTATATGTCATGTGAGTAAGACATGCGACGCTTCAGATAGCATCGTAGCTGGGATTCAGAGACAAATGACAATTTAAAATTACCATACAAATTTGGATAGCAACAACGTGAGCTATCATGTTTGACGCATTAAGCAAAAATTTCCGCTAAAGTGCCTTCCATCCGCTTCAGTGCATCCATCTCATTTCAAGCTTTCTAATAAACAAATAGCGCTATGCTTGTACATGTAAATTACCTTTAGCTGATTGCTATAATATAACCTACTGTGCCGCTGTGCGTTGTTCTCTCTCCCTTAGGTCACCTGCATCGACGGTCAGCTTTCTCTGCATCACAACATGACCCACAGATCTTGCGATTCTCTCAACTCCAGCACGCAGATAACCTTTACGAGTTGCGTAGTGGCACAGATCGTCTTTCACCGAGATCTTGCGCCCACTGGGAAAACATTTCGCATCGACTACACTGTGACCAGCTACGGTAATAGCGTACTATTCTAAATTGCATCATTTAATCTGCACCTGTTATCTATCTGAGTCAGGACCTGGAGCCGTTTCCAGAAACAGGAAAATTAATTAATCAATCGCCATTGTTTAGCGGCCATTTTGTCCAAATATTTCAAGTTTCTTGTAACACTTTAACAACGAGTTAAATTGGTTTCCCAATCGCGTTTAGAACACTCTCGCTGTAAAACAGTTTTACCACATAGGCTATACTATATTGCAGTAATAAAGTATAATGTGGTTAAAACGATGGTCCGAAATTTAGGCCTAAAACCTCCAGCGTACCCAATATGAAGCCATTTATTACACGCAGGAAACGGAACAGCAACCAAACAATACAAAGCAGAGAAAAAGAAGAAACACAGGGAGGGTAATGGCTAAAATTCTGGCACGAACAACGCACGGACGCAGGGTCGCTGCAGGCTATACCCTCCCAACCTACCAATCGGTTAGGCCTAGGCCTGTGTGACGCTGGTTAAACGAGCAAGCTTAGTCGGGCGCGATGGAATTGTTTCCGAAGCTAAATTCGACTTCTGTACTAATCTGTAGCCTACATAATAACTTGTGATCATCCTTCACACGATGAATTGTAATCATTCTGCATGGTGTGGTGTCAGTTTTAAATGAAACGAAGATTATTAATAATACCCAACTTATCACAGCTCGGTAGTAGCCTAGTGGCCTATTTGTAGTCTAACGTCATTGTGTGATTAAAAGGTCATTAGCGACTTCTTTATCCAGGAACACAATATCCTCAAATTCACTGTTACTCTTCAGTATTGGAATCGTGTTTCTTCGTGAATGTCAAAACAAGGCAATTTGGAATGCGCTATTTACACGTTCCTGAAACGTAGGCCTACGACGTCCCTACCTGAAAGAATCTGTATTAGGTCTACTGATCCATGCAGGAAGCTCGGCCGTATAGGTATTGGTGGTTGCTCTAGGATTGTGTTGTGATAAAAAAATAGCAAACAGAGTCAGCAAACTGCTCGCAATTTAGCCTATTCTGGACATAGGCCTACTTCAAAAAATTCTGAGTAGTGTGATAGTCGTTTGATAAGAAACACAATATTGGCAGTGCTTGTTTATTGAGCAGGTGACAATACGCCTACAACTGAATTGCCAGTGACATCAATCTCGGCCACTGAGCCAGTTGCAACAGACCAGATCCCTTCAACAACATGTAAGCATAATTTAAACTCTACCATTTGCAGCAAATTGCCTCCCACTTTTCTAAGATCTTTTAAGTAATAGATCCAATAATTTTCATTCAGACAAGAATGGTGTCGTTGGAATCTTGGACCTGCCTATAAGGGCAGAGCACTAAAGAAGAAGACTTCTTACTCAAGCAGCAATTTGTTAATGTCAGCTGTTGCTATTTTAGGATTATTTGTATAGTCTACATACGTAATTTTTATTTTATTGGATTCACCGATTCCTTCAGGGCTTATCCTTGTGACTAAGTTTTGAGAAGTTGTGACCTGACCAATTGAAAATATGATTTTCGTTTTTATTCACCTTGTCACCTTGTGCTGTCAGTTCGTTGAACTCTAGCGATCGTCAAGGCCAGCCTTCTCCATTTTTGGCTTTCTTCATGACGATTTTCTTGGCATATTGACAGGGGTGGTTTGCCATTGCCTTCTCCTGGTTTTGCCTGCCGTGCCCGTTCGTTCACTATCCCATTACAGGAAAGTTACTAACGGTCTGCACCTCTTGAAGGTGGGCACGGAGGACTTTGGTTCAACAGCCCAGGTTGGTTCCGAGTCTACGATCAAAAGATGCGTCGGTCAGGTCTCCTCCCCGTTTTACTTTAGCAAGCTAAAGCGGCTGAAGAACCTTAGCAGACGTTTTTATTACAGTTATAATATACTTCAAGTACAGTATATTCGAGCGCTCTATTTTGTGGTCAAGTCGATAATACCTCCGATGTATTTTGCGGCAGTAGTATTAAAATAAATTATATATTAACAATAATTATAGCGTTGCTGCCTATAATTGCGATTGATTTGATTGTCGTATTGGTGATATGGACTTTTGCATGACCTTAATGGCTCTTTAATCTTCTTTTGTTCTCTGGTCTTTATCAAATTTAATTAGACTGAGTCAGACTTTCTATTAACTTGAAGATACAAGCCACGCCCCAACGAAGTCTATCTCAACGGAGATTCCAGTCACACGAAGGACGAAGTGCGAAGCTGGTTGCAAGCTAAGTGCAGACGGAACCACGTGCAATTGTTCAACTACGCGCTCCCCAGGTAGCCTACAATGTGTTGGGATAGAAATCTATTGTTTATTTAATTTCAATCGTTGTCTTTTCTGGGAAATTCGATGGTATTAACGGTGAATTTGCATTGAAAGTCGTATCATCACTTACAAGGAGCACTAACAATAATTGTCAACATATAACTTCAACCCTTTAATGCCGAGATGGTAGTAAATGGTATGAGAAATCCCATACCCACCGGCATTAAAGGGTGCCTGTTGCGTCTGATTTCTGCGTTAGTGATATGAAGTTTTGAAGGAAGTAAGTAATTAACCTTTATTTACATAAGACATTATTCCAAGACATACATGTATGCATTACATTGTATGAAACGATTACATAGGCTACATTGAGCAAACCTATCTATAGGGTATAACAACAGATTTAAAGTCCTTATGCTTAGCTAAATATAACTGAAAATTAATATGTTGATGAAACTAGTTTTAAAATAACTTGATTGACGAAATGCAGCATAGAATGGTAAATACCATATACTTGAAGAGTAAATACTTGTTCTCACTAAGAGGTTAGAGGTGGCAAGAGCTGATGGTTGCAATTTCGAAAGAACGGTGCCTTTCGGAAGAGCTTCTTGATTGCACTATCAATCAGCTCTTCCGCAAGTTAAATCTTTTCAATAGCCTAAATGCTGCTTTGCACTCTAACCTTTTCAAATATAACTGAATAAGAATTTTTATTCACTTGAAGATACCAGCCAAGCTCCAACAACTTCTGCATCAAATGAGATTCCATCCACTGAGAAGGCAAAGTGCGAAGCTCATTGCAAGTTAAGTGCAGACGAAACCACCTGCGACTGTTCTACCGCGCCTTCAGGTACTTCCTCTTAGGGTAGAACTATTAATGAAGTTTGAGCTGGTCTATGAATATTAAATTTTGTAGGCTTGACCTAGATTGAGCTTTGAATACTAATTAGGTTTGACCTAGATTGAGCTCATAATGGAACTCTCTTTTCTACTGAAGTACTTCGTATTAGGGTAGAAACTCTGTATTCATGATAAATCATCATCAGTGGTGTACTCCCAGCATTCCACAACACGCGATCAACTCTACTGTACATATACCACGTGATCAAATCTGCAATTGAAGCGATCCAATGAACCGATGCGAGAAATGAGAGCGAGACAGACAGAGAAATAGAGACAGAGAGACACACAGAAGGAGCGAATGCATGTGTCCATACGTACACTAAAACCTACATGCTTGGGATTGATTTGATCGATGTAGGATTAGTGATTACGGACCGTTGAATTACTTTATTCTCATCTTGCTCGCTGGTCTTCTTCAAATCTATGTAACCGGTGTAACAAATCAAAGCGAGGAAGATACACACACACACACACACACACACACACACACACACACACACACACACACACACACGCACACACACACACACACACACACACACACACAGACGACAGACAGACAAACTGACAAAGACAGTTTGAAATAAATATAAATAGCGATATAATATATATATATATTATATATATATATATATATAATCTAATGTTTTGCTTCTTTCAGTTGAACTTATCCAGCAGAAATTGAGCGGCCATCCCGGACGCGAAGCCGGAATTTCACTGACCGTCATTCTTCTGGTGATTGGTGCCATCTGCCTTGCTGCATTCTTGCTTTTCAGACGACAACGAAAGAGGAATCTACCAGAGATGCTTATATACGAGGAAGACATAGGTCAGGTGGAACTGGAAACTGACTCTACAAACTCAGGTTGTAATAATTAATCAGACACTTATTTGCATGCAACAGAAAACCTGTGCTAGAGCGCATACTGTACAACCTGTAGGGGCCGTCCATAAATGACGACGCACAATTCAGGACGATTTTACCCTTCCACCTCGTCACGCATCAATACGAAAATCATTTGATATCTATAGTAAGGGACCGTCACAAAATAATCGTCACAGACGTATACATGTACAATGTAGGCCTACATGATCCAATCACTGCGTCGAGTCAAATGATTGTCAAGGTATGGATTCTACCATAGCAAGTGATCAGCCGAGTCCGGTTGCCCTGTATGGATGCCAGATAGAAAAGGAGCTGTTAAGACGCGTGTCGCTTAAAATGATAGAGATTGAAAAACGAAGATTTGATGAATCGGTGTTAAAACTCCCGATACCTTCGTCGAAGAGCAATCCTGATTTGCGATGGAGGAGATTGAAGCAGGTGTCAGCAATTGAGCGACGATGGTGAGTGTAGAAACTGAGAATTCGAGGAATTCGGAATGGAGATGATGATTCTAGATTTAAGTTGCAGCGGCCATAGTTTGTTTTCTTGGCTTGTAATTATCAATCAAAACGATAAAGGTATTTATTTACTCGCATTAGCTTTGAACTCGTTTACTTGTTCTCTTTAGTAACTTCCTGTTGCACCGTTTCCTTGAGCCTGTAACATATTCTGCAAGTAAACTGTTGTAATAATTTGTTTTTAGGCTACTTTGATACTATGCTATGCTATCTGTTGCTGTACAATGTGTACATAGGCCTATACAATACATTATTATAATAATTATTATATTTAATATTTTTTTGCATATAGTCCTTTAATATAATGCATTGTGTAATAATATAATAAATAATACATTTCCTACACCCTGGGACTCTGCCAGAATCGTTCCTTACTAAACTTAAAACTGTTCTTTTTGGGCGCGCTGTAGTTGGGAGCACCTCTGAGTAGTTTTTTTACTTGAAGGAGCGCTATATAAATGTCCGAATGAATGAATGAATGAATTGTATATATTCAGAGTATCAATCGGGATGACAAATCGCAGCCCATTACATTGCAGACATTACAAGTGCATAATCAATTTATTGGTTATCAGCAAATATCATCCTGAACTGTTTTAGGATCGATTTTTGGAGGTCATCGGGATCGAGATAGCTCAAGATTTCTTTCTCTGAGATCAATAACGTTCGGGAAGAAGCCATCATCGTCCACCACCAGCCTTACCAGAGAGATGGACGAAGACATCCAAGCAGGTCTTTAGAATGCACCCTGCCTCGCCTCACGAATGCCTCGGCCTGAACGCGGCCGAACTAAGATCCTATCGGGAGATTAAAACTGACCGTGTGTGGATACGATTCCACGACTGAATTCGTGGAAATTTCTTATCTTAGTTAAGACGATGATATAGCTAACACTTAATTAGGACCCGCTTTTACTTGTGTCAGCTATATATAATCGGACATAAATAACTCATTAGTCGTAGTTTCATAAAGAACAATATGCTCAGTGACTCAAAGCCATAGCAAATTATCATTGCTTCTGTACCAAGCGTATCTCCAGCACTGCCATCTCCACCCCCGATCAAATCACTAAAGATACCTTGCGCATGAGACGATGACGAGATAGAATTGACTGCGTTGAGCTAGAGATCATTGACAAACATGCTTTTAAAAGTTATTTTAATAAACAATCAAGCGGTGGATTTCGGGGAGTGGCGTCAATTTAACAACACAAAGAGCAGAAGATCCGCAGGGACGTGGGATCGATTCCTGCCACCATCCCAAATGTCCACTCAATCCTTCCATTCGTTTGGTGGCGTTGGTAAAACGAGCAGCAGGACAGGTCGACGCATTTAACGGCTGCCATAGGCTACAGTTAAATTCTGCTCCTATTATAACTTTGTAATCAACCGTTCGTATAATTATTGTGACTTGTGTTATCAAATTGCCGTACGTCAGCATGAATTAACAATAAACACAAATATAGTCTATGTAATAATCCGAAGGATGATGACCTGTGCATCAATTTGAAACAAAACTGGGAATTGCTTTCGCGGTTTGAAGATTATGCTCCCACGAAGATTTTGGTTCAGACGTTTAAGTAAGCTTACCTATCGCTGATCATCTGAAGCTGTTTTGTATTGTGACAGCTTATCGTAGAACATCGGAATCTGGAGATGGAGCTGAAATGGAAAAATAATCAGCGATCGTTTTTAAAAAATTCAGAAAAATCGTAATTTCTTTGCTCACAATTGTAACAATAATAATTAATGAATGATAAATAAATAGCCGGGCAATGGGACTATGAGTTTAATGGTACTATAAATAGCCAGGGCCATGATGATGATGATGATGATGATGATGATGATTATGATGATGATGGTGACGATGACGATGACGACGACGACAATATTAATGATAATAATTAGCGTGTTATGCATAGGTGGTCATGCGGCTGATCTATAGGTCTAATAGTCGTCTTTGGCCTACCACTGACATTGTGCCTGCGTGAATGTGGGTGTGAGGCATTTGGCAAGTATTTTTAGGTGAACATGAAGCCTACTTACGGTATTGCATGTAATGGTATTATTGTGCGGTTCTTTGGGATCTGGAGAATAAAGATTTTTCGAGTTTCTAAAGTTATGTCTATGTGGCTGGTGGATTTTTTTGTTTATTATCCATTCTACTTTCAAATAGCTTGTACCTATAGGTGAAGTGGTGAACGATAGTCAAGTACTTTAGTTGATAGTGTGATGAACTGCCAACATAATTTACAGAGAGGATGCTATCCTCAAGACAATGTGCTATCCATATCGGAAGTTATAGTCTCAAGATTAATCTTCTACACTTGCAACCTCTAGCGAAGTCAACTATAAACTAAGACTCTGCCCGAACACTATCAGTGGCATGGGACGACCATGCAGCATAGGCGGCGCCTATGCTGCATGGTCGTCCCATGCCTATTAGGCGCCCGCAAGAGGGAGCAATTGACTCCTACTCCAGAAATTCACAGCTATTTTTTCTACTACTTCTTAGTTCTGAACTAATTTCTTCGCACTAAATCATTAGGAATAGGCTACTAATAATATAATATAAATTTGTGAAACTGAGAAATTTACATTTAGAAACCTCTGTGAAAAACACGCGTGCTCTAAATTTCCAGCCTTGCATTTTTCAAGCTCTTGCTCGCAAAATTTTACCGTGACCATTTTTGTGTTTGCCCCTCCGGCAAAAATACCTGTTGGCACCAGTATCATCATTCAGTGTGTCAAAGGATTGACAACTCACACCCATAAATGATAAACCTATGGTAAATCGAAAATCATGGACACCTCATAGCCGTGGTTTCTTTTCGGAATAAGTTGTGATTCACACACAATTTCACAGGGATCGAAATAGAACAGAACGCTTGTTGCTTAAATTAGGGTAAAAGACAGTCACATATTCACTTGTCTTTTCCTAGGTCAAACTTCAAATTAAAGAAATTAAATAATTACTAGAATTTGAAACAAATGGATTCGTTTTATGTTCGATGTAGGCCTAAGCTTTCAAGAGTCGTGCACAAAATATTCGTTGGATAGAATTGAGAATGTGCTTAGCCCTATAATACATGAATGTGCCCACGAATATCACTAATTCGTTCATTCTTTATGAAGACTTATATATAGCGCCGCTTCTAAATTCAGGAGCGCTCCCGACCTCACCTCGGCTGAAAGGTAGGCATACTGTTCTGAGGCTCCGATTAAATGCTTCTATGTACATATAATTATATACATATATCATATGAAGAGGCGCTATATAAATGTCTGAAATGAATGTATGACCAAATACAATATCGTCACATAGGCCTAACATTCGCATAGGACTATGCCTGAGTGTGCTTGCATGCTGGCCTGTGTGCCTGAGTGTAGGCCTACGTGAGCATATTTTAAATGTAGCCTAGGTGTACGTGCATTTGAAATTTGAAGCGAACGTTTCTGCAGTTTCCTTGCTACTTAGTCTATGGTATCGGTCATGTGAGATGATATTCTGGAGATTGTCAATGCGTTCATGTTTCACATCTGTTCAGATAATATTCTACGATAAAGATGGTCTCGGGTTGTTACTTAAGCACAGGTCATATATATAATGTCACATGCCCTATTAAACAAACAGATATTCAGAATCATGCTCCTCCTCACCGAAAAGCCTTCACGTAGGCTATAAGCTTAGACAACGCGCGTCTTTAGATGACCTTTGTTTGTGCGCAAGTGGATAGTGGAATGACCCTGGATTCAATTCGAGATCTGCAATAAGGCCTAAATAGTACATACATACACACATAATAATAGGCTACTTACATACATAGGACATGGTTGCAGATTGGTTGGATGGTTCTACTGATGTGGGGTTTATAAATATTCTCGATTAAATCTGTGCCGAGTTGACCCGAAGAGTGGGGGTGCCCAAAAGAATGGGAAAATATGCGCGCGTCAGCGCGCGGAAATTTTTTTTGACCCTTTTTTATAGGAGACTTATTGAAATCACCACTGTTCACATAGGCGGAGACTTGGTCCTGGTTTTAAGGGACGAACTCGCGGCCAAAGTATGATCGCCGAGAAGCACATGTACAGCGCCGAGCAGGGAAGGGGTTTGGGAACGGGAATTTACGGGATGTGCTCCTCCCCATTTTCGATTTTTTTTATTGTCACACTGCGATGGTAGTTTGGTTATCATTTTGACGTCATGACATCCTTGTCAAAATTTCCAGTTATCTCATTGCATAAAGACATGATTTAAAACTTCAATAAAATAATGTTCTTCCCAATTTAAATTTTTTTAATCATTCTTTTTGTTTGATGTAGCCTATTTCTCTTGGAATCCACACAGAAGAAAAGCACAGTCTTCGTTTTCATGGGCGTCTTTGAGCACTCTCCCTCAATTGGGTCAACATACTCAAATTTTGCACACGAAATCAGACAATTAGCCACTGTTTAGTGAGCCAATATTAACACTGTGGAATAGTTTTTCAAATAGTGTTTCAAGTAGTTTTTAAAGACAAAACAATATCCCGCTGTTATAATGCTGGGAGGTGACTCTCGAGCACTGAAGAACACTATTGAGCATGTATACAATATATAGACGCAAAGAAACAATGTCATTCAAATCGTCGCCTTCGTCCGTAATAAAAAATGACGGAAGCGGATCGAATAAGCAGGATATCGGGGTTTCCTCGCATTCGCAGCCGCTGGTCGGCTTAGGACCAATGGAGTTCAGACTACCAGATGGGATAAAACTGGAGAAATTGTAAGGTAAACTAACTGAGAGTTTTAAAAGTATACTAAAGATGGAATGATTTTTATAGATAAGCAATCCCAACAGAGAAAATTTTTCTTAAAAGCACATCTTGCCGGCTGACTTCAGGTGGTGCCCATGCATAGGAGGGCCTCGCATGGCCAATTTCTGGTGGTGCTGAGCACTCACGGGCCTCGCAGAGTCGGCGCCCATGGTTAGAAGAATACTGGTTCGAGCATTCTTCACTCAAACTTGATCAACGCCATTGATTGACATTTTGATCATCAAATACTCATAGCCTACATTTCGTTTGTCTCAGCAGACAAATTAATCGCACTGTTCCCAATTGAACTGAACAGCCACGTGTTGTTCAAGGCCTGCGATAACAATTGGCTGCTTATTATGAAAAAAGATTGTTAAGCCTAGTTTAGGGTCCTCTCGTGTCAGTGCTTTTGTCAGCAATGACCCATCCAAAACCATATGATCGTTGGTGAGTCTCGACCATGTATGGTTCTGGATGCTCCTATATACATTTGTACATGTAGTAGGTACAGCATGCAGGGTTAAAATTAACCTGTGATGCAATAACAACTCATCGAACTCTTTTGAGACCGAAATGACACACATGATGTATAGGCATAATAAAGACTTCATAGATAGGTGCTATTAAAAGTGGTTGAAAACTAGTTGTTTTGCTCTAAGCCGTCGCTGTAGGTCTATTCCATGCGTGGTAGACAAGTGATTTGAGCTACAGTTTCCACATAAGACTGACTTTGATTGTCGCTGAACAGATGCAATTGGATACTGTAAATTTTGGATAAGGCGCTTCAACGATACAGTCAACGATGTGTACCCTGTTACAATTGACGATGGTTTTCGCTTTCGTCAGGCACCGAGTCGCCTCTGCACAAAACGGTAGGAATTACTTACTCACCGAACACATATGGAACACATTATAGTCTGCTGACAGCAACATCATTGACGTGAAGCTCACCATACTTAGCAATTATTACAATTCGTCATGCAAGGGCAATTTTAATAGAGTGCAGTTCTACACAAAAAAGCATAGTCCTGTAACGGCCTGCTGCCCCCTCGTAAGAAAACCACGTGACCTCGGGTCCCACCCATGGTGTTGCTCTTCAGCCTCCCAAGTGGTAGGGGCCCGCCCTAGGATTTCAAGCGAGGTGCCGCACTGTTGAAGGGGTTCTCTGTCGTCAGGTAATTCTACAGGTCCATCTAAGTAGGTAAGATCTATGGGACCCATCGCTTTCCTTGTGGTAAAGTCGTAGATTAGGGTTGGGTCTTCCACCTCAGGACTGGGATATCTCTTATCGGTACCAGGAATGGCTTCGGTCGAGTGGCGACATATGTCAGCGGTCCTCGGTCTGAGGACGACGGCTTCCCCTAGCGGAAGTCCGTCTGGGTTCAACTCCCCTTCAACAGATTCTTTAAATGCCCCAGCCTTCGGTGCGATCGACCCTTCCCTTCTCTTTTCCTGCATTACCTCACCTTCCTCGAGTCTGTCAGGGGTTCCTCCCTTCTCCCGCTCGGTTATGTATTCCTCTAAATCCTCATCAGAGTCATCCTCAGGCCTTATAGAAGTTTCCATCATTCAATGATTTATTAACGTCTGATTTGATATATTTAATTAAGCAATTCAACTGATTATAACTGACAAACAGGGTTAACAGTTAACATACGTGACTAGGCCTAAATATTGATCTTTACAAAGTGTTCAGTGTCTTTTCACTCCAGCGGAATTAAAGCAGATAATCAACAGGCGTGCGTAACCTTGTTTCTAGTAATCACGCTCGATTATTAACACTATGCTCAACAATTACATTCCGGTTCGATTCGTATCGACCGTTATTCCACATCAACATAATTTTCAATTCTTATCATCAGTTATCGAATATTATCTTTAATTTCAATTAATTAACTCTAATTGGTTTCGGATTCTGTTATGGAGCAATTAGATTATTTTATACTTCCCTTCCTTTCCGTGCAATTTTGAGTCAGAGTCGAAATTCGAATATGTAAAGAAGATCAGGTCACTTCTTGCCGAATATATGTATATATGTCATCAAAGATTCACAAAGAACCAGTCGCAAACGGTGCCAAAACCCGTTGCTCCGTCGGCGATATTTTCTTATTCATAAAATCAGGCAATCAGCCACCAAACTAACAATTTCAGACCCCAAAACTGCACAAATTCTTGTCTTCACGAGCCGACCTCTTACCCTGATGGAAACCTGGACTCGACTGCGCTTTTCGGCGGTTGCAGTGGTCACGTGGGCCGCATCGACCAATCAACGACTACCTCGCAAAAACGACCGTCGGCCGCAAACCTCGGCCTCTGATAGGACGGACAAACTACTGCGATTGGCTAGCACAAGAGGACTCAGACTACCACAGAAGGATTCAGAAGCCTCGACAGAAGCCTCGTACAGTAGTTTCCTACCGAACACGGCTCCGGCCTTCGCAAAAATATCACTTCTATGTGATGATCTAAAAATAGAACCGCGAAATCTAATAAAATCAATTAGCAAGTAAGTACGCCAAGCGGCCTAAAAGGACGTTAAATTGTAGCGGCCTCATAGGACGCTACAGTCCGAATTACCATTTTGTGCAGTTCAACATAGCCAAAAATGTTTAGCGTCATCCCGTTTGAAATGATTTACCATGGAGGATGGGAAGAGGAGAATGGGGTTTGGGCAGTTCCATAATAATATATTTTCGTTTGAACATTGGCCCCTGGAGAACATCAATTCGCGACCCAAATTCAGACATAATTGTCTCAAATAATTTAAAATTTTAAAAACTTAGGCCTACTAAAATGAATGGATGACTGATATACAATGTAGAGTGTAGACTCCAGGCACAACCCAATCATGCAATGCTGTTGTCTGTACGTTCAATGTAGACTGTGGCAACACTACTTTCTCTGGGAGTGACGGCGTCGTGTCTTCTCCAAACTTTCCTCTTCCCTATCCACACAACATCAGCTGCACCTATTCCATCCATGTTGGTCAGAATAATTCCGTTCTACTCAAATTCCTCAACTTCGATTTGGAGTTGCCTGTTGCTCGCAACTGTACTCGCGACTGGCTGATGGTGAGTAGAAGCCATTACCATATTGACAACTAGATCTAAAACATAGGTCCTATCGTTGCCTGGTAGCAGATAAATGAAAGTTGTTTGCCAATATTTAAAATATATATAAAATGTAAATTGTAGGCTAAACAAAAGATGAATAAGTAATTTCATAACAAATAAATGCAATCATACAATTGAAGCCAATTAATACAAATTAAGAAGCATTGTAAATATAGTATCAACATGAATATAAATTTTGCAATGTGAGAATGAAGAGATTGTCCCATACAACTCCGCAGACAGTTAACACTTCTAATCTATTTTTGACAATAATTTACACTCTGTATTGATTTATTAACACGTGTAGATAACGTGCAAGGAAACGGAAGCGGATGATGAGAACCTGGATTTTAGGAAGAGATACTGTGGTACGACTGTTCCAAGGACGTCCTTACGTTTCTTCAACTGTCCAGTTGTTGAACTGAAGTTCTTCGCAAGTTCTTCCGTTAACGGAGGAGGATTTTCCATAGAGTACAACGTGATCGGTTAGTTGATAAAAAATTATTGCCAGGAAAGAAGTTTTCGTCTTGAAAGCGTTGAACCTTTGAGTTTTGTGCAACCGAAGATAATCATGTGTAAACGTTCACTTTATTTCTGTCATCCTATAGGCTACTCTAGGCACGGAATAGGTCACTTCCGAAGCAGGACTTTTTGGTGTGCAGTTCTACCCATAAACTGCATAAAGGGCAGTTATAAATGGATTTGCGCAGCTGTAAACTCATTTTTGTGCAGTTATGAATAGTTTGAAGTGTTAATTGTCATCCGATTTGAAATGATTTACCATGGAGGATGGAAAGGAAGAGAAGCGGTTGTGCAATTCTGAAAATTCCTTAAAGCCCTGTACTTAAGCAGCACAAGCAATCTTCCATATTATAATTATGTAGCCTACGCCTGCGTAGCAAATAAATTACAGTAGGCCTATATAATAGGCCTATATCTGATAAGTTTAAGTCGAAATGCGCTTTCCATGTGCATCTTTATTGAAAAGACGAATCGGTTGCCAATAAATGTTTCCTTTGGCAACGTTGTTTATCCTACCTAGTCTATCTGTTTGATTTATGTTTGCAGGTAATTCAACCTCTGCTGACGGTAAGATTTCATTATGACTTATGTAGGCCTATAGCCTACCCGTTATATAAAAATCAATGATTACACAGATTTGACAGATTTGACACATTTATTAGTTAAGCTTAATTAATTCTAATTGTAAATCTAATCTATTAACAATTTAACTAATTGTGTCCATTTCTGGCGTGGATTTCATACATAGATGCAGTTTACGGTTATGTTCCTCTTCAGGTCTAGACTGTGGCGATACGCTATTCACCAGTTCATCTGGATTCATCCGTTTACCGTCAAATCCGACTGAATATTCAGCGACTGTCAACTGCACCTACACAGTGTCGACAAATCGTACGAGCACTTTCTTTCTCGGTCTCTCATTCTTGCAACTGCCAGAGTTGTTGGATTCGTTTGAAGACTGCAGCAGAGATTACGTCATGGTATGCACGTTTGCAATGCATTCAGTACACTCAACATGATTATTATTTTAGCGTTTTCTAGCAGACTTTGGTTTAATAGTACCGTAGTCCCTATAATTAAATTATTAGAGAACATGCAACTTTTTAGACTGACCAATTTATGAAAACGGCTTTGTCATCGACATGACTTTGCGGAGGTAGACGTAGGCCTATATATGCAGCCTGAAATTCTGCTTTGGTAGAATCTTGGAAACACATGCATTTCAATAAAAAAAATGCTCAATGCTCATCTAATCCACCTTAATCACATCGCGTTATCTACAGGGTGGTACATTTTTTGAGCCACCCTGTACCTGCCAATGTATGCCTACGATTAGCCTGCATTTCAAGATTATGGCGTTTTAATTAACGACGATATTTGTATAAACTTTCAGGCATAGTTATTCTGAGTTCTTGTCTCATGCCAGTCGCAACATAGATTGTAAATATGTACAACTGTACACACTCCTTCCTTCCTTCCATTCTCTTTCTTCTCCTCTACCTCTTTAGGCCTCCAGTCTCTCGCTCTGCAATTCCACTACACTACACAATGCACCATACATGTACGTTCGGTCTACTGAAAATATGCACTTTGTGTTTTGTCTTTCGTTGTAGGTCGGTTGTGTTTCGGACGGAGATAATGAACTAAACGCGAACACAAGCGACACATACTGTCGTAGTTCATTCGATGGCGCTCCTATCCAACACAGTCGTTTTGTTTTCTCCAACTGCAGCATGGTGAAGATATCCATTCGCTCATCTGACTACAATTACAGAGGAACCACCAGCATACCGTTCACAGTTAACGCTTACGGTAGGATCCGAGGAACCTATTATTTCTATTTGTAGGCTATTATATGCATAGACATAGGTATAGGCGTGGGAGATGGGGTCAGGGGCGGATCCAGGGGGGGTTTATCCGGCCATGGCCCCCCCATTTAGAATTCCCATGTATCGTGGCCCCCCCCCCCCCATTTGGATTGAACATGCTGTGGAGCAATGTACACATGGTACAATTTGGCCCCCCCCCCTATTAAGAAATACCCATGTATTGCGGCCCCCTCAAAAAATTTGGCCGGATGACTAAAAAAAAAAAGGTCATCAACTTTTTTGGTGGACAAAATGGTATTATTTTCCCGAAAATTTGGCCGGATGACTAAAAAAAAAAAAAAAGGTCATCAACTTTTTGGGCGGATACGAGAATTTTTTTTTCCCAAGGCCTAAATTTTTTCCCGGACCCAAGACCAAGAATTTTTGGCCCCCCCCATCCTAAATTTCTGTATCCGCCCTTGGGTGGGGTACCCCAGTTTCGACCGTTTCCGTTTTTTGGACAAGTTGGCCATAGGAAAATATTAAGCAAACTACTTGAAGTTAACATTGATTAGCACACTCCATTTTCTCTCAGCTCCAACTTGCCCGAAACGTGTTAACAGCTACTAGCTCACAGTAGTAGTTAATCTTCGCTTCTGGATGTCTTTTATTATTTCCTGAGGGGGGTGCTCGGTAGTACAGTGGATAGCGCGCTGGACTGTCGACCAAGAGGTCAGGGGTTCAATTCCCCGCCGGGGCAGAAATTTGTAACGAGATTTCTGTTCCTCTAGCCGACTCAGCTATGATGAGTACACGGTCAGTGGATGATGAGACGGCGAGGGAGAGGATTGGCCACTGCCCTCTGGATGTCTTTTATTATTTCCTGAGGGGGGGTGCTCGGTAGTACAGTGGTTAGCGCGCTGGACTGTCAACCAAGAGGTCTTTTATTATTTCCTTCCTGATTCCTCCTCTTCTCCTTTGGGGTATTTTATTATTTTTCCTGATGCATAATTAATTACTTAGCTACCTTTTAAGAAATCTGATATTGAAGATAAATTAAGTAAAAATGGTGCTAAAGGATAAGCTGGGGGTGTACCTATTAAAAGCCACGCAACAACCGGCCTATAACATCGTTGACACTTCACACAGAGCACAATACGATAGATCTTATGACACGCGGTGCAATGCGATAAAGTCTTATCCTACGCGGTGCAATTTGTTGAAAAATCGTCCTTCACCTCTGAATCTGTCCCCAAACTTCCGGTTCTGTCCCCAAGATAAATGTTTGTCCCGAGATAGACAACTTTACAGGACACGAAGACGCAAATAAACTTTTTTCTAAATTTTTTTTTCTAAATTTGTTTCTAGGATTTTTTTTCTAGGTTTTTTTTTCTCAGTTTTTTTTTTCCTAGGTTTTTTTTCTAACTTTTTTTTCTAGGTTTTTTTTTTTTTTACTTTTTTTTTTTTTTTTTTTTTTTTTTTTTAGGTTTTTTTTTTTTTTTTTTTTTTTTTTTTTTTTTTTTTTTTTTTTTTTTTTTTTTTTTAGTCATCCGTCCCAAAAAGTCAAGAATTTTGTTTTCTCGAATGTCTTTTTCTTCTTAGAACAGGCTGCGAATGTACATTAGAACTTGTTATTACAGCGTGTTCATAGAGAAGTAATGATTGCACAAGGGCTGTAGTAGTAAATCAGTTTGCTAATAGTAAATCAGTTAAAATCACAATGATATCAAGTCTTTATTATCAATCCATGTATTGAATGACTCATCATAGCCTAACCATTTAACCAAAGACCGATTTCCTCTTTTTCTTATAATCTTTTCTATTTTAAATGTATCTTGCGTTGTCGATTGTAACTCAGCTTCATAAAATGTCCCTTTTATTTCTTCTCCATGATAGTCAGATATTTTATAGGTTATAGGGTCTGTGTATTGGATTTGTGTTATAGTAAAAATTTCTTGTGTCCAACGATTTGTGTAACCTTTCTCAAATGTCTTTTTCTTCTTAGAAATTCTTACTTTATCTCCTACCGAAAATTTAGGTTTAATAGTTTCAGGTACAGCATCACCATACAGATTCATCCACACAACCCATTCATTTGCTTTGATACTCGCTTTAACAGGAGTCATTTTAATGGAAGAATGTCTTGTGTTGTTGTATAAATTAACCATATTATCTAAAACATCGATATATCTCTGAGTTGAATTCGCTGTAAAATATTTGAACATTTTCTCTTTCACTGTTCTATTAAATCTTTCTACGATGCAAGATTTCTCTTCGTTCTCAGTTGAGTACAACTGCATACCTAGTGATTTTACCTGTTTATTATAGAATTCTAATCCCTTATCGACCCAAAGTTTATCACCCCTTCTTTTGCTCGTATTAAATATTTTAACGAAAGCATCTGCCACAGATTTCCCAGTTTTATCTTTTATCGGAACAATCCATCCATACTTGGAGAATATATCAATGACGCTTAACAAATATTTCACACCAGAATTAAATTTAGCATAAGCCTGCATGTCAATCAAGTCTGCTGCCCAAACTTTGTCCACTCCCTGAACATAAACAACTCGCTTCCTGAACTTCCTGACTATAGGTTTATGCAATTCGTCAGCAAGTTGGTCTGTCCATCTCAGAGGTTTTTTTTCAACCCCATTCCAAAATGGGTTTTCGTTGATAAAATTGGTTTAACTATAGATCGTTCAATTCGTTCGCGGAACGAAGGATTAGGTATATTATTTAATTCATCTATCATAGCTCTGTCAGCGACGTTTCTCCCTGCTGTATCAGTATGTTTAGCATAAGCCATGTCATGGCGATAGGCTGCTTGATCAACTCTATCTACTGGTTTACTCCAATCTTTTGGCGTCCCATCAGGATTCAATCGCAAATCCAGTCGAGTTCCTGGACCTGTGAAAGAATGTCCTGGAAGATGCATTTCACCCGGGTACTTTGCCCATGGAAGTTTAATGTTAGAAGTAGCAGAATTGAGAGCTGAGACCAAATCACCTCCTTGTACAGTAGTAGACATTTTAGTAAACTGAGTTTTTCTAGCGCCACAATCAACGCATACACATCTAAGCATAGATCTACCATTCTTACTGACAACTCGTTGAATATCTCTACAGTCAGTTTTTCGTTTACATTTTACGCAATACGAGCTGTGCTCCATTTTAATATAATATAATTAAAATGGAAGTCCAAGACCTATCATGGAATGAAGAATCAAGTAAACGCTTTAACAGTCCTCTCCTACCAAGAAGCATCAGAGGTTTGATCGTAGGTAAGTCTCAATGCGGCAAGACAATATTACTACTTAATTTATTACTGAGACCTGGTTGGTTAGACTACGATAACCTGCAGATATTTGGAAAAAGTCTTTTTCAATCAGAATACAAGATACTAAAGAAAGCATTCGAAGAGAAATTACCGAAGGAAGCAATTATAAGACTTTTTGATAATCGAGATGAAATAATGAAATTAAATGTATCACCGACCGCCGTAGTCGAGGAGATGTCTAAAAACATGGAAAAGAAATCGGATATAGACTGCAAGTTCTTTGAAACCTCTGAAGATGTTCCAGATCCACGAGACTTAAGTCGAGATAAGAAGAATCTCATGATTTTTGATGATTTACAATTAGAGAGGCAAAATAAATGCGAATCCTATTATATAAGAGGTAGGCATAGTAATGTAGACTGCTTTTACCTAGCACAAAATTATTTGAAGCTACCTAGACAAACTATAAGAGAGAATGCCAACTTTATATGTTTGTTCCCTCAAGACCTTAAAAATATTAACCACATATACAGCGATCATATAGGTGTAGATGATATGACTATCGAAGAATTTAGAAAACTATGCAAAACTGCGTGGGATGAAACGCATGGTTTTGTGGTTATTGACTTGACTAGCAAAACAAATAAGGGTAGGTATAGAAGTGGATTAGATACATTTTACATTAAATAAAAGCAATAATAAAATGATAACAAAATTTAAGATTTTATATTCTAGGTTTAAAAATAGCTATCTAAAATGGAAACCCTTCTTGACGAAATTTTATCTAATACTCAAACGATTGCACGCAACACAGAGGCTAAAGAATCCTTTTGCATTTTGTTGAGCGAAAGGAGCACACGAATTCGAACGAAATTTAATCCACTAATCGAACTGGACAAAAGTAAAACGTATGAAATGGCTCTTGTCAATCTTGAAACTTACTACAGTTTTCCTAATATAGATGAAACAAATAATAAATTCGTATATTCGTCAGATAACGGTGTAACATGGGAAGATTTAGACATTCCAACCGGTTGCTATGAAATCGAAGACTTAAACGATTACATACAGAGAATTCTAAAAGAAGAAGGTCATGGACAATGTATAAAGTTGCAACCAAATAACAATACTTTGAAGGCTGTTTTGGAAATTGATGAGAACTATAAAGTTGATTTTACAGTACCAAATTCAATTAGTACCGTTCTAGGATTTCAGAGTCGTGTATACTCCGAAGGATATAACGAAATCCGAGCACATAGTCGATATAAACAGCGTGAATAGTTTACGTGTTACGAGTGATGTAATAGGATCATCGTATGCCAACGGAACTACGGAGAACATAATTTATTCTTTCTTTCCATCGGTCGGGCCTGGTTATAAGATAATCGAATCTCCTCATAATCTGGTTTATCTTCCAATAACGCTATACTCTATTTCATCGATGGAAACAAAACTAATAGACCAAAATGGAAAACTAATTAATTTAAGAGGTGAGGAATTGTCGATACGATTTCACATAAGAGAGGTTTAATTTAAAGTTTATATTTAATATAAGATGAGCGCTTACGCTAAGGTCAAAGTTAATATTTCTGAAGGGCAAAAAGAGAAGATTAGGCGAGCTGTTCAAGTCGGAACTGGGGTGAGTATAAGACTTTCTCATGAAGATATAACTGGTGAGCATGTATTAGCTCTAAACCAGAGGCAAATTAACAAGTTAACTAAAGCGTATCAGAATGGAACTGGTGTGACAATTAAAATGGGTAAAAAGCAATTAGAAGACAATGCGAGAGTCGAAGGCGGATTTATTGGCGCTATTCTACCGTTCTTAGCAACAGCCGGAAAGTTTCTTCTGTCTAGTGTTCTTCCGAGTTTAGCCACAGGAGCCTTAACAGGATTGGGTTCTGCAGCTGGTTCCAAAATTGTCGATAAAATAAGTGGATCTTCGATCTCACATCCGATAAGTGGATCTTCGATAAGTGGATCTGGCGTGCTGTACGTTAAGAAAGGAGGAATATGCTGTAAGATAGTGCCTGCTGGGGAAGGTCTTTTTCTATCTCCGTGGAAAAAGGGTATTTCGATATCAGGTTCCGGTCTGTTTATGAAAAGAGGAACAGGATATGTCAGCGGTGAAGGTCTTATACTTGGTCCCAATTCACCATTTAAAAATATTCCTATTCTTGGAATGTTACTTTAAACAATCTCTTTTATAAATGTCTGGATACGGTCACCCAATACACAAATTTATCACCAAACGGAAGCCTCGTGTGAGTCCGATAATTTGGATGCCTAAAGTGGTCACTCACGCTCCTGCAAGACAACGAGCAGGCGATAGATATGAGATTTTTGCTCAGCAAGCGATAACGATTGAACCAAAGACAAATATTACAGTAGAAGTAGGCCTTGGAGTCCGAATGACCAGTGGAATGTGTCTAGTCTCTCTTAGACAGAAGTTGAAACAACTCAGACTGAGTCTTCAAGATGGTACTGTCCTAGAGGACGCAGAGGATATAATAATTACAATTCAAAACAACTCAGATTCACCAGTTACTATAAATGAAAAAGACTCAATTTGTTATGTTAATTACTACGATGCATAAATTGTACGTTTTATGTTTACGTTTTATGTTTACGTTTTACGTTTACGTTTTACGTTACGTTTTAAACATTATAATAAAAAATGTCGCTACTGAAAATTAGCGATCCTGCAAAAAGAGATTTTATTATCGAAGAGTTTTTAAAAACGAAAAAAAATATTAAACAAAACTTTCTCTCAGAGAGAATAGATGATCTTGGACTTCAACGAGAATTAACGAAAATCTACAAACCAATAGTCGACTCTCAATCAGCAATTTCGAAAGAACAAAACGCTTTGCTGTCGACAATAAAGGATAATTCTGCAGCAACATCACTTGCTCTAAAATCACTTCCAGATTCGTTGAAAACTATTCAATTTCCCCAGTATCCGTCTATAGAGGCGTACGATGACGATGACCCAGTAGAAGACATTAGAAGGTTAGAATTAGGAAATATTGCAGTTGAATACCTTAAAAAATATGCTTCTGATAAAAGACTTGTGGATACAACATTCGGATTAAGATCAAGAGATGGAAAATTCTACATCGGTGACAGCGAAGCCTCAATCCAAGGAAATGATATTACAGTTGGAACCACAACTTATCAAGGAACTCCAGGATTATGGGAATTGTTAACGTTAGCTAGTCCAAACAGTTCAATTTATGATAATCGTGATCTCGAAGAATACGCCGAGATTCTAATTAAAACGAATGCCATGAGTCAGCCAAATAAACCAAACAAACCTAAATCGTCTAGAAGTGTAAAATATGCAAAGATAATAAAACCCATATGGGACGATTACATGAAGTTAAGAGGTAAAACAGGAAGCGGAATAATTACCATTCCTTCGGATCCAAATGAATTAGTAAAACAATTAGAGTTACGATTGTATAGCTACAAAGCGGGAAATACGGGTGTAAGGAATGAAATTGTAGGTATGACGGATGAGTTACTAAGACAAAGAGTGATAACCAAAGATGAATATAAAAAATTGATGATCTAATTTAAAAATTGATGATATAGAAATGCTGGTCGTTGCGAGAAGAAGTTATAAAAAAGTACACGTTGTCGGTGGAGCAGGAATATTCGATTCCATTGCAGGATTTCTCAAGAGACTACTGACATCGAATGCAGCCAAACAAATTGCGAGCACAGCTGTCAAAGAGATTGGGAGTGTTGCTAAGGATAAGGCGATCGACGTTGGAAAACGATTACTCAATAAGATACTCCCTAAAGCTCCCGTTCAGCAGCCGATAACTCAGGAAACTAAAGTCATTCTAGCTAGATTACTAGGATCGAATCCAGAAATGACGGGAGGAGCTATTAGAATTCAAGATCTAGTAAAACGCTTAAACGGAGGTGGTTTGAAAATGGCTTAAACATATTTTCTTATTTAAAAATATATGTATAATAAAATGCAATCCGATATTCTAAGATTCACAGAGCAACCATTGATCGATGAAGGTATCGAGCGATACGAATGGCATGAGTACGAACCTGTAGCGAGAACTAACCTTAACAGTTCTGGTGAAATAAGAATAAATATTGAATTACAAGACTTATACAGTCACCCAGCAGAGTCATATCTACAATTCGATGGAAGACTAATTAAAGCCGATGACACCGCATACGTTAACGCCGATTTAGTCGCTCTTACGAATAATGGGCTTATGTATCTATTCAGTCAAATATCCTATCAGTTATCTAATCAAGAAATCGAAACGCTATTTCATCCGGGTCAAGCTACAACGATGCTCGGTTTACTTACGTATCCAAACGATTTTCAGCTGACTCAAGGCTTAAATCAGCTGTGGTATAAAGACACTGGAGCGACTGCTGTTATTGCGGATAACCCCGGATTTGCCACTAGACAAAGCTTTCTCATTCGCAAACCAAACACTAAAGGAATGTTCAGCTTTATTGTTCCGTTGAAGCATATTTTCGGGTTTTGCGATGATTACGACAAGATTATTTACGGCTTCAAACAGACGCTGACATTAGTTCGTAAAGCCGACGATGATGCAATATTCCGAGATAACGCTGCAGCTGCTGGAAAAGTTGCGATAAACAGAATTTCATGGTTTATTCCACACGTTATTCCTTCCGATATGGAACGAATGCAGTTGTATAAGACGATTGAATCAAAATTAACGTTGCCAGTTGCGTATAGAGCTCGTCAATGCGACACAATAACGGTTCCTCAGTCGACAAGTTTCAGTTGGCGTCTTAGCGTAAAAACATCACCTGAGAAACCTAGATATATCATCGTAGGATTTCAGACGGACCGTAGCGGTAATCAGGAAAGTAATCCGTCGCTATTTAATCACTGCGATCTCAAGAACATATATGTGATGATGAATCAAGAAAGATATCCAGCTGTCGATCATAACCTGTCGTTTCCTAATCAACAATTCTCCAGAGCGTACAGAGACGCGTCCTCCTTTAGTCAAAAATTCTATGGTATGGATAAGTTGATTACCCAAAGCAATATAACACCTGTAGATTATAAAGAATTATACCCGTTGTTCGTGTTCGATGTAAGCAAACAATCCGAGCGTTTGAAATCGTCAGTCGTTGATATTCAGATTAAGGCTCTTTTCAATGCAGCAGTGCCAGCCGACACAGAAGCGTATGCTGTCGTAATTTCAGATAGGTTGCTGCAGTTCCAATCGGATGGGCAGAAAATGAGTGTTGTGTATGGAAAATTGATTTAAAGAATACTTATATATTATGAAGCTACCAGAGCTTAGAATGTTAGCCAAGCATCACGATGTTACAGGCACTTCGCATCTCAACAAACCTCAAATGATAGCTGTATTGATTGAAAAGAATATTCTTCCGACGGACTACAAGTCTGTGTCATATCGACATGACACGTTGAGCAGTATCAGGAAACAACCGAGAAGAGTAGATATTATAGATCGAGAGACTGGCGTTGTTACCTCGTATCCATCGATGTATAAAGCTGCTAAGGCGTATGGTCAGAGTGCTGGCATAATAGCTTATCATAACGGAAATGTCTGGAGAGATAGATACGAAATTAAAGTGTATGAGAGATAAAATGATATGAAATTAGTGGATCTTCGATCTCACAGATAAGTGGATTATGGATTTTAATATTTTTGCGTGGTAAGATAAAATGGATTTAAAGAAAAGTAGTTTAAGAAACATGAACCATGTTGAACACTTGCTCGACTCGCCGGTTCCTGACATTAAGATTCCTACGCTTACACCCACACCTGGTAAATACAAACCAGTAGCGCCTAAGAGAAAATACAAAAATAGGGTTAGAGCTAAAATAAATGATTTTGCGGATTGGCTACTTAGTTATGTGTCTGAACAAGCAGAGGTTAATGAAAAACTAGAATCATTGAAGTCAACTGTTTCTAGGATATTTGATAAAATTAAAATTAGAGAAACGGCGTCGGCTATTAAAGGATTCACCAAGCAATATAGAATAGATGGAACTAATGGAATGGACGCCTCGTCGTTTCTTGATTTCGTCAGACCGCAGGTAGTTAATCTGTTGTCGAGTAATCGCCAGACAAAGACTAATTTAGTTCTTACTTGTAATATGGAACGAGTAGATATGAAATCGGGAATAGTTAATTCTGAGGATATACCATTCGTTTCCAGGGCAGAAGTTATTTTAGAAGCAACCGACTTGAATGAAATATACAGCAGAAAGAAGGATAAAATCATGGAGTCTATTGCTAGTTTTCAGATGCAAGGAAGTAATTGGAGATTTAAAGCTGTTGTAAAATTAGATATAAATACGGTAAAATATACCCCCTTAAGAGGTAGTTCTTACATTCCACTTCCCAGCTTCTTAGCTAATAAAAAGGCTATTATAAATATGAAAAACGACGACGAAGAATGTTTCAAATGGTGTATCACTAGAGCTTTGAATCCGGTTGTAAAAAATCCGGAAAAAATAACGAAAGCTTTGAAAGAACAATCGAAAAAACTTAATTGGAGTGGTATTGAGTTTCCGGTAGCGACTCAAGCTAATGTGATAGGTAAATTTGAGAGAAATAATAATATTAGTGTTAATATATTTGGTTACGAAAAACATGTCTATCCGCTTTATCTGTCTAACTGTGAAAGCGATATTTGTGTAGATCTTTTGCTTATATCTGATGGAGAACGGAAACATTATTGCTGGATAAAGAATTTTAACCGATTGATGACGTTCCGAACAGCAAATTCGCATTATTCAGCGCACTATTGTAAAAGGTGTATGAATGGTTTCACAACGACAGAAGCGCTTAACAACCATAATGAGTACTGCAAACACCATAACGCACAAAAAATAGAAATGCCAGAAAAAGGAACTATGTTAAGTTTTAAAAATTATAACAATTCTATGAGGGTTCCGTTTATAGTCTACGCAGATTTTGAGTCTTTTGTAAAACCGATCGATACATGCCAACCAAATCCAGAGTTGTCGTACACTAATAAATATCAAAAGCATATTCCTAGCTCCTTTTGTTACCACATAAAATGTTTCGACGATAGTGTATATTCTCAAGATCCTGTGACGTTTACGGCTGAAAGCGAAGATGATGATGTTGGTCAAATATTTGTAGATAAACTAGAAGAGAATATAAAACAAATATATAATCAATTTAAATTCCCTAAGAAGATGATATTTACAGAAGAGGACAAGAAGTGTTTTGATGGAGCTACTATATGCCATATCTGTGAAAAACCGTTGGGCGAAGACCGAGTGAGAGATCACTGTCATCTTAGCGGTAAATTTAGAGGGGCTGCTCATAACATTTGTAATGTAAACTATAAAGTCCCCAAGTTTTTCCCTGTAGTGTTTCATAATCTTTCCGGGTACGATTGTCATCTGTTCATTAAGAAACTGAGAGGTAATAATGGAGAGAAAATTAATTGCATACCTAATAACGAGGAAAAGTATATATCTTTTAGCAGAGAGGTCGTTGTTGATAAGTTTGTAAATAAAGAGGAAAAAGAGATTACCGTCAAGCGCGAATTGCGCTTTATCGACAGTTTTAAATTTATGGCTTCTAGTCTTGATGCTTTATCGAGGAACCTAAGCAAAGACCAGTGTAAAAATATTGGGAAACGATATACTGGAAAGAAGCTCGATCTTTTGCTGAGAAAAGGCATATATCCTTATGACTACGTCGATTCATTTACTACCTTTAATGAAACCGAACTACCACCAAAATCCGCATTCTATTCTAAGCTAAATGATTCGAATATTAGCGATGAAGACTACGAGCATGCAAAAACGGTATGGAAAGAATTTGGATGCAAAACATTCAGAGAATATCACGATTTATACAACGTTTCGGATGTTCTGTTACTTGCCGATGTTTTCGAAAACTTTAGAGATGTGTGTATGAAGAACTATACGCTTGACCCTGCATGGTATTTTACATCTCCTGGTTTAGCCTGGGATGCCGCTTTAAAATTGACAGGCGTGAAATTGGAGTTTTTGAATGATTACGATATGATTCTGATGCTTAGGCAAGGGATGAGAGGAGGAGTGAGCACAATATCAAATCGTTACGGGAAAGCGAATAATAAATATATGAGCGATTTCAATAGTAACGAAAATTCTACATTTATTACTTACCTGGATGCGAATAATCTATATGGATGGGCTATGATCAAAAATTTACCTACTCACGGGTTCAAATGGATGAACGAAGATGAATTAAATAATTGGAGAAGTATTCCATGCATATTGGAAGTTGATTTGGAATATCCTAAAGAGTTACACGACCTGCATAACGATTTTCCGTTAGCCCCCGAAAGCATTGAGATTAACAAAGTCAAAAAGTTAATTCCAAACTTAAACCATAAAAAGAAGTATGTGCTGCATTACGATAATCTGAAGCTGTATGAGAGCTTGGGTTTGAAAATAACAAAAGTGCATAGAGGTGTACTATTCGAAGAAAGTGATTGGTTGAAAAAGTATATCGATTTAAATACAGCTCTTAGAACGAAAGCTACTAATGACTTTGAGAAAGACTTTTTCAAGTTAATGAATAACAGTGTCTTTGGAAAAACTTGTGAGAACATTGAAAATCGTGTTGATGTAGAGTTAGTGTGTCAAGAGGAGAGGGCTATTGAACTAGCCGCTAAACCTAATTATGAGAGATGTACTATTTTCGATGAAAATCTAATAGCCGTTCACATGAAAAAAACTAAATTGTACTATAATAAACCTATATATCTTGGCATGTGTATATTAGACTTGAGCAAAACGTTGATGTATGAATTTCATTACAATTACATCAAGGATAAATACGGAAATAGAGCTAAATTATTATTTACCGATACAGATTCTTTGACATACGAAATTAAAACTGAAGACTTTTACTCAGATATCGCAGGCGATATTAAGACTCGATTCGACACGAGTGAATACCCGAGAGATCATCCATCTGGTATTGAGGTTGGAGTAAATAAAAAAGTTATTGGAATGTTCAAGGATGAAGCTAGTGGGAAACAGATAAAAGAATTTATTGGACTCAGAGCAAAGTTGTATTCTTATAAGATGGCTGCTGGAGATGAGCACAAGAAATGTAAAGGTATTAAGAAGAATGTTGTCCAGAAAACTATTACTCACGAAGATTATAAAGACTGCTTATTTACTAAAAAAGAACAACAACGAACGATGAATGTTATTAGATCTTATCATCACGATATTTATACAGAAGAAATATTATTAATAAAGTTGCATTATCTGCAGATGACGATAAACGGGTAATAATGGAGGATGGAATTCATACTTTGGCATATGGTCACTACTCGTTGAAAATTTTTAATTAATGTTTATATTAAATAAATGAGCGTCAAACAAATCGATGTTTGTGGAGTAGTGCTACCGAATATTGCTTTATCGAATGTGGATCTAATCGAAGCGGCTAAGAAACTAAATATTCCGAATTTTAGGGGTGTGTTCTTACGAGACGAGCTACCGAAGAAACCTAGACGGAATGAATGTGGAATATTGAATCTAGATGGTTCTAATGGGGTGGGAAGTCACTGGTGCACTTTCTTAAAGAGCGGTAATGAGAAAATATATTTCGATAGTTACGGCCTTCCTCCCCCTCTAGAACTGATAAAGTATTTACGCCGTCCAGTGTTATATAACAGCGAGCGAATACAACCCGATAACGAAGTATTTTGTGGTCATTTGTGTTTGTATGTATTGAAGATGGTGGGTGATGGAATGAATTTCCAAGAAGTTATAAATGGCTTGCATTAAAAATTATTATTATATAAAATGCCTGTCGATAAATTTGGTCACACCGCTGCTGGAGGAACATCACGAAGAGTAATCGCTGGAGGTGTTACTCTTAGCCAAGTAAATGCTAATTTTCTTCGATTGGATGGGACAAATCTGCCGACTGGAAATCTAAATATGAATGGATGTGTGATAAAAGGTCTCCCAGTAACGAATACTTCGACTGCCGGAATGGATGAAGCTTTAAGTAGGGGGCAAGCCATAGATTTCATAACGAATCACAACGATTCTCCGTCCAACGATAATCATTTAACGAATAAGAAATACGTTGATGAACAAGTTACAAAGTACGTCGATAAATCTCTGAAAAAGTGTCGTGCTGGGTATATTCCTCCCTTGGAAGCTGATGTAAGTGTAACAGGATTCGTTGCTAGCGCCAGTTCTTGTTTTGCCGGAAGCAAAGCCTACCATGCTTTCACTAATCTCACTGACGATGTTAACGCAGCTTGGGTTTCGGGTGAAGATGAAACTGTTGGGTTACAAATTAAATGTCCTGAGTCAGTTAAAATTTGGAGAATTGCGTTGAAAACCGTATCTGTATCTTATTGGAATTTATCCGCTAGCAATGATGGAGCAGTGTTTGCACACTTACATACATCTTCAACTCCTTCAGAGACTGTTCCAACATTTTTTAATATTTCTACTACGGATGCGTATCAATATTACAGAGTTAGAGTACTGGCAAAGGATAACGATCTTCCACGAGGGATTCAGGTAATGCAATTATATGTATACGATGACTAATCTGCATTAAAAATTATTATTATATATAAAATGCCTGTCGATAAATTCGGTCACACCGATGTTAGTTCATCACAAAGAGTAATCGCTGGAGGTGTTACTCTTAGTCAAATAAATGAGAGTTTTCTTCGATTGGATGGAGCAAACATCGCGACTGGAAATTTAAAAATGGGTGGTCACAAAATTAAAGGACTACCAACAACGAAACCTTTGACAGCAGCAATGGATGAGGCTTTAAGTTGGGGTCAAGCCATTGATTTGATAACGAATCACGACGATTCTCCGTCCAACGATAATCATTTGACGAATAAGAAATACGTTAATGAACAAGTTGCATCGAAGGTGGCTAAGACTGGTGATACAATGACTGGTGATCTATTCTTAAACGTTGGCTTCGATCGTCTGCGTTCAATGGGTTGTAAGGACTTGAGAGGAGATAATAAAGAATTCACTATTTTCTTAGGTAGTATACGAAATAAACTACAATGTTCGTTAAACAATCCTATTACATTACAATCGATGGATGGATTTCGTTTTAGAATAAACAATGAAATCATGTTAGAGATGGTTAAGTCGACGCAATACAATATTTCATCTCAAATAAATGTGCATACAACCATCTTTATGCATGATGGTTACATTACAGGTCTACACAATCCCAACAGCGCCAGCGATGCAGCTACGAAGCAGTATGTAGATTCTATCACAATCGGTCCCGCGCTTAGCATTCATTCTTTAACTCGTCAAGCCATAGACGCTAAAACTCACACAAGAGTTTCTTTCGATAGTGTAAGATTCCAAACCGATGCTGGTATAAGTACGAGACTGACTCGTGTCACTCCCGGAAAAGCCGGATACTATTTGGTTTCGACGTATATAGAATTTTGTGACACTAATACCGCTCATGGTAACGTCTACCTGTATAAAAATGGAGCGAATTACATGCAAATTGCGGGCGGAGGGGGTACGGGAGCTGCGCATAACAATTCAACCGGTTGTAGCATAGTTTTTGTAACCAACACCGATTTTCTCGAGATATTCGTTTATTCACACATCGCACTAAATATATTCGCTAGAGACTTTTCGGCAGTATTCATACGACCTTGATTTTTAACTGGTTTTAACTGGTTTATTAGCTGATTGTTTCTTCAATGGAAAACACCCCTAGTTTATCCTTTAGCACCATTTAAACTTAATTTATCTTCAATATCAGGCTTCTTAAAAGGTAGCTAAGTAATTAATTATGCATCAGGAAAAATAATAAAATACCCCAAAGGAGAAGAGGAGGAATCAGGGGGAAATAATAAAAGACTACTAACCACGGTACTACCGAGCTATCCACTGCACTACCGAGCACCCCCCTCAGGAAATAATAAAAGACATCCAGAGGGCAGTGGCCAATCCTCTCCCTCGCCGTCTCATCATCCACTGACCGTGTACTCATCATAGCTGAGTCGGCTAGAGGAACAGAAATCTCGTTACAAATTTCTGCCCCGGCGGGGAATTGAACCCCTGACCTCTTGGTCGACAGTCCAGCGCGCTATCCACTGTACTACCGAGCACCCCCCTCAGGAAATAATAAAAGACATCCAGAAGCGAAGATTAACTACTACTGCTCACTAACCACCGTATAAATTAAATTATCGGGATAGAAGAGTCAACGATAAATGCTATAAATTCATGGCAGCATTTTGTAAAAAAATTGGGCGAAAATTGATGCAAATTTACGAGCTGAAATTCTGATTTATTATTTTCATCCGGCAGAAGTTATACCTTGACCAACCCCCCCCCCTCCCACTGATATTATATTCCTTACGCCGATGATTATAGCTTACAGGATAGACAATCCATTAATCCTATGTAGGCTATTTGAAATGTGCGTAAATACTCATTACGCAAGGAAATATATATCCTGAACGTTCTTGTTTTTACGACCCTTGCCTCATCGGTTATTTGTAATTAGGCCCATAATCACATCTTATCTGGTTATCTGAGAACAGTATTAGTGTAAGCTTACAGGATAGACAATCCATTAAACATGCTGAACTACTTGTCCTTCCACAAAGCAGCTCATAATATTTTCTCGGTCGCTGGCTCGGCAATCTCATGGGCCCCCTGTGGCATTGTGCCAAGTGCCCAGGGATTGTCCCATCAGGTTCTATTCTAGCCTTAATTAAGACTGTCTTACTTAGCCGGGATTGGGTCGGTAATTCTGGATGGACAGTCTTTAAGGGGGCGCTATAAAATAATTATCCCAATAAATAAAGAAGTAGGCTAAATTCTATAACAGAGCACCATCATGATTATGGTAGCAATTTCCGGTAGATTGAAATACGGTCCGATATTTTGTCATGTGCTGGCAACCAGAACCAAACTAAAAGACGTTTTTATCGTTATTGTTGCGGATGATGTTTATTAGCATAGGAATGTATGGGAGCTGAGACATGGCATGTTCTGTTATGCTTTGCAGATGATGATTGTGGGGTGGCATCCTTCACCGGTTCAACTGGTCTCGTAACCTCCCCGAAATTCCCTCTCCCCCATGCACACAGCTTAAACTGCTTCTACTCCATCGACGTTGATCGAACGAAAACAGTTTCACTGCATTTCCTTTCATTCAGCCTTGAAGATTCAGCACATTCCTTTTCAGACCAATGCAGTTTCGATTGGCTAACGGTTAGTTCATCATCATCATCAATGTCCATGGGTTCATCGCCCGTAGGTGCTTGATGCTCCTACGGGCGATGAATGATGTTAGTTCCATAGCCTACATAAAATTAATAGGCCCTATCAGTTGCCATTCGGAATTAAATTTTTCAAAGCTTATAGATTTTTAACCTGAAAATAACTGGTTAGTTTATTGAGCTGTGGGTTGAGTGGATGCAAAGCAGACGTGGTCACAAATTCTAAAAGCATTTCCCGATAGTTTAATTGAATAATTATCGATCGCTAAAAGGCTGAATCCATCAATAGTTAATAATTCGATCGTTGACTGAATTGATCAGATGTAATCAAGGGCCCGTCGGCTAATTTAGACTGCCGGTACCTCGATACAAAGTCTCCCTTCTCCCCTGCCCGAAACAGAGTCTCCCCTGGTTGAAAATCTATATACACCGTGAGGCATAAAAAAGGAAACCCCTAGGAAAATCGTTATTATTTCAACAATTTTCATACAATGTCAACGAAATTCAGGAAGATTATAGCTAAGTAGCAAGCAATGTAAATACATTTACAGTTTTTACTCTAACTCTCCGTCTTTAGCTTCTACGCATGCGCGAAGTCGCTTGCGCCATTCACGTGCCGTCAAGTCAATAATTCGCTGGTCAAGATCGTTCCAAGCTTGCATGATTCGCTTCTGAAGATCTTCAACATCAGGACCTTTGTTCTGTACACCATTTCCTGCTTCTCCTATATAGCAATACTCAAAATGATCATCTGTATGTAGTAGTTGGAACTCGAAAGAGAGATGTTGCAGCCGACCGCCTTACACGCACACGTCCGGCGTTTAGCAAATCCCTGATATTGTCCGTCGGTGTTTCTTCTCTGGAGCGTACGTCAATTCATTTTGTTGAACCGGGGGTAAAAATCAACGGCCATTACTACCGAGATGTTTTACTCATGGAAGGCCTTCTACCTGAAATTCGAGAAGTAACTGAATTTTACATTCTCCAGCAAGATGGGGCTCCAATGCACAGAGCTCGAGAAACGACTGCATTTCTGACGCATGAAACTTCTGACTTCATGACTCCTACTCTATGGCCCCCTAACAGCCCAGATCTTAATACCGTCGATTATAAAATATGGGGATTCATGCAGGAAATGGTGTACAGAACAAAGGTCCGTGATGTTGAAGATCTTCGGAAGCGACCATGCAAGCTTGGAACGATCTTGACCAGCGAATTATTGACTCGGCGGTGCGTGAATGGCGCAAGCGACTTCGCGCATGCGTAGAAGATAAAGGCGACCAGTTAGAGTAAAAACTGTAAATGTATTTACACTGCTTGCTATTTAGCTATAACTTTCCTGAATTTCATTGACATTGCTTGAATATTGTTAAAATAATAACGATTTTTCTAGGGGTTTCCTTTTTTATGCCTCACGGTGTATTTTGAAGAAATTTCCTTATGTAAAAGTATATAATAATTATGTCATTGTTAAATAATTTGTCAACGTATAAGAACGGTTTAACCTGCCCATCTATATAATTTATACGACTGTAGCCAATTTTACGCTGAACGGAGGAGAGACTTTATTTCGCTAACGGAGAGAATATTCTCTCCCACGGACACCGTATTTCAGAACATAATTTCCGGGGGCGAATTTATTCTGGAACAGATCCACTCGAGGGGATCTGCTTAGAAATAAAGTCTCCGGGGGAGACTTTTGAGGGAGACTCTGTCACGCGACACCGGTCAGCTAGTTAATTGACCAGCCCACTATTAATTAAGACAGGGAATGGATGATTATGATGATGGTGGTGGTGGCGGCGGCGGCGGCGACGACGATGATGACGATGACGACGACGACGACGATGAAGACGACGATGAAGACGACGACGATGATGATGACTTTTAAACCAACCGGGGAGCATATAGGCATTCCGTACCCGATTTCGTAGCATTGCCAGCCTTAAGCGCCTTTTCATTGGCCGACCCCATATTATGAATATTCATAACCAATGACGTCATTGAACTCGTTTGGTTTACAAATTATTGCGGCTTGCCGATGAAAATATCAATAATCTTATGGGTTAAATAATATACTCGCAAACTTTGCGTCCATTAATAGGCTATAATTAAGCTTTTGGCAGCTACTTGCTAAGATTTATAAAGTGCTTTAATAAATAGACACACCACACCGTTTTCCAAATAATTGGGTAAGGCAATGTTGCTTGCTTTATGAGGAACGCTAACACAGTAGGCCTAACACTGATGTTGTTAGCGAATTCCCTCTAATCTATTATAATATAATATTCAATGATTTTTTATTCATTCATATGAATCATCAGACAGATAGATAGTCAGTTGTTCACAAGGCAAGTTGTGGTCTTTAAAATGATTATAACAACCACAACAATTTTCAATGGAAATGACTTACATTCAGAGGTCAACCCATTTTACACTTTTTGCTATCTGAAAATAGATAAATTTCTGCAACAATATTATTGTTGTCTGACAGTCAGCCTTATTCAAATAATTCAAATTTAATTAGTAAGTAAGTATAGTCTTTATTACTCCATTTGCAAACGCCTCATGAGACATCAACAAATGATGCAGGCTAATAGGCCTATATACAATAACATAAAAATATTAATAAGGTATAGTAATAGGCCATACATGAAAAGTAATGTAAAACAAATGCTGATAAGACAGTGTAAAGCATCCGAATAGTGAAGTCCATTCTTGTGCGAAAGTCAGAACCTGGATTTAGAAAGTCGCGTCACTCGCGTGAACGTGGATGCAAATTGTTCTGATTTACGATTAAAAATAATTAAATTTTAATTATTCGAATGAAGATAGGCTAACTGTCACAATTATACATGTATGTATCTTAATAAAACTTATTTTATATGCAATTGCGCATAGATCACATAAAACATTTAGTACGATTTAGTTCTGAGATTGGCATGAACTAGGCTACTTAATTAAACTCAAAATACATGTATTATTGGCTGTCGAACAGTAGGCATGGAAAATGAGACAGTTCATGAAAACTGAATAAACCAAGAGCTTTTAAAGTATCAATGGGGAATGTTTGAAAGACTAATTCCAACTGGTGCGAATTTAGGCCAATTAAATCTAGTTAAATCTAATGTAATGACTTCTATAGCACAGTTTTGATTTTTGGTATCGCAGGAGGCTGTTGCAGCACATAGCAGCTGTTGAGCATGGTGTACACTGTGCGTGTTATTGAAGCGATGCGTTGGTCGATGACATAATATTATTCGCTGGCACGCATATAAACCTCCGCATTTTATTTTTGCTCTGATTAGAAGTCTACCTTCACAATTTTCGATTACTTCACTATCGAATGGAAACTCCTTAATTAAAACTTTAAAAGCACCGTAATCTGACATTTTCCCCATGACAACAACAAGAGCGCACGAGAAGACACTAGACGCGTCATTGGTTATGAATAGTCATAAACTGGAACCGGCCAATGAGAAGGCGTTATGGCTGGCAATGCTACGAAACCGGGTACGGAATGCCTATATGCAACCGGGGATGAGATGAGTGAGGTGGTTTCCCGTTGCCGTACTCACAGACAATTGGAATTATCAATATTTTGTCCAAGGTCGATATAGTTTGCAGATTCCAACCTGCAACTCTTTGGTTACCAGGCACAGTACATGCCGCTATTTTACACGGTATTCTCCCCCATAGCACACTAGACTAAGTTACTAAACTATAGCCTATGTCTATCAATACTGTAGTTCTGCTTTGTTCTCACAGGTAAGCTGTTTGTCTGCTGGGTACGTTCCGTCTTACCGTTCTCAAAACAAAAAATACTGTGGAAACAAAACAGGGCAGGTGAATCTGACCTATTCCAATTGTGATTCCTTGACGCTAAACTTCGTCTCTGACGATTCGGTCACCAAAGGAGGATTTGCAATTCAGTACACAATAACATCATCAGGCAAGCGACCAGTTTACTTTCTTCAGTAATGTTTATTTTGTCTTCCATCCAATGCTCCACTCGCCAACCATCCGTCCATTTACCCATGTGTCTATCCATCCGTCCATTCATCCATACATCCACGCATACATCCAGAAATCCATCCAGCATTCATCCCTCGATCTACACACTCATCCATCTATCCATGCATCTACAAATTCGCCCTTTTCAAAGTTTTCATCCATCCATCCACCCATCCATGGTGCACCCATACATCCATCAATCTATGATAGAGGTTTTCCCTGTCTAGGGGAGCTACCTAAATCATCTCTAACTTACCTTAGCATGGGGACACTAGCTCTACATGGAAGCGATATGGAATGAGAGAGAGAAGTGCATTTTCTACATGATTACAATTTACAAATCCATACAGCAATCCATTCCTCATCGAGTCATCTACTCATCCACCTACCTTTTCGCCACACTCTCCCGCCCTTTATCCATTCATTCATCCATCCACCCATTCATCCAGCAATCCATCCACCCGCACATACAGGGAGTACGTCAGTGCATCTGTCTGATGGTCAGTTGATAAAAACGAATAAGCGAAAGTTTGAAATCTGCCTGTATTTGCTGTGTGAGTGAGTTTGAATTCAGTATCGGTGTTTCCATTGTCTCCAGTCTCTGCTTAAAGTCTTCATAGTGAATACACACACGAAACTAAGTGCATGTGTACTAGTGTCTGCTTCATAAAGCTACTCTACATAATGTGCTTGTTTCAGGAAATGCAACACCTTCTACACCCGGTATGTTGGACGCTATTTCTCATTCATGTTTTGCTCTGAAGCTACGCAGCCCAAACGACACAAAATACGCCTAGACTATTGTATAAAGTTTATAAACTCAATCTCCACCTGATTCAGCTCGAGCACTAAGTTTAGGCCTACCTATTATAGCCTCCGAATTGGGGATAAAACCAAGAGTTCCATAGTTCAGTGCTTTTCGATGCTTTTCCATTGCTTCAAAACAACATTATTATTTTAAAATTGCTATTTAGGTTTGATACTGCATAGGATCGAATATTAGGACAACAGTCTATAGTACATTGCAACGACTATATAATTTTTGTACATATACGGTATATACGTAGAACTAAAATTTGATAGTTTTTGTTTAATCTTACGAGTCATAGAAGTAGTGGTTGGTAGTGGTAAGAACTTATATGGTAGAAAAAGTACTTGAAGTTACAATGCCACATGTAATGGGTATAATTTTGTGTGTCCACGTTCTCATAACTGTGAAATTTCAAGTTCTCATCTTCTCACAACAAAGTGTTTCATTACTGGAATTCGCTTGTCTCAGATCAAGATCGTGGCAATGTATCTTTCACTGGTGTCAATGGATTCATAACATCACCACGATTCCCTCTGTCCTATCCAAACAACGCACACTACGTCTACTCTATCGATGTTGATCGAACAAAAACCATTGGACTCTTTTTCTATTCGTTCAACCTGGAAGGATCTTCCCACTATTCGTACATGGACAGCTGCAATCACGACTGGCTATTGGTCAGTATGCATGCCAATGCATTCACTTCAAGAATTTATTATAGCACCTCCATTGGCGTCCGCACATAGGGACAAGAAGGGGACATTTGCTTCCCCCCCTGAAAAATTTGACATTTAGTTTTCTAACTACCACTTTGGGTTTTTAACAACTTTCTTCGCATTAAAGCACTAATGATAAGAGTGAGACACACAGTCCTAGGGCAGTGTGGGGACGAGGTGAGGGGACGAAAACTCAAAATTTACCGGGCCCGATGGTAGGGGCGAAAAAAGAAAATTTTCCGGGCAACGCCGGGTACCACAGCTAGTTTAACGTACACATAAATTAAAGCTAATCCCAAAAAGCAATGATTTGATTAATTATAGATGAACTTGGCATCTGACACTCTAGCGATGATAACATAATGGTCATTCGTTCATCCACCATTCAGTTTGCCTGCTTATCACAAAAGCCAATCGGTTGTAGTTGTTTCATCAGAGGTTGTCCAGTCTATTCTATTGTGTTCTACTTTGACAGATAAGTTGTTCTTCCGATGCTGTATCGAGACATTATTATCATCGAAACAGAAAGTACTGTGGCGCAAAAACAACGCCGCTGATTCTAAGCTACACCAACTGTGAATCTATGACCTTAAACTTCGTCAGTGACTATTCTGTCACCAGTGAAGGATTTAAGATCTGGTACACTGTGAAATCGACAGGCAAGTAGCCTATCAAGTTTTTTTAGCGTGCTGTTGGGACATATTAGCCTCGGTCTACTTAGAACTCAAAACCTTTTCTGCTCTTGCAGACCAGCAGGCTAAGCGAACGCTAAGAATTTCTGCAATTACCGTGGGTATCAAGTCCTTTTAAGAGATAAAGTTGCACTATATTTGGTCTCAGAACATAATATACTAGTTGATGTAGCACGGTTTGCTCCTTAGGTTTGCCTGGCGTTGATCTTATTTGATGAATATAGATGGGACGCGGTGGTTTGGTGGTATGTTCGGTGCTTTGTGACCGAAGGTTCGCGGGTTCGAATCCACCTTTTGCCACTGTGTAACCACCTTGGACAAGTTGCTCACCCATAATCACCTCGATCCTTAGCTCCTAATTCAAGGAACTTAACCACGCAGGATTCGCCACTCGGTTGGGGCATCTAAACCTAATAGATGACAAGTAGTGAGATTATGCAGGCATAGAAGTCAGATCAACTCATAGTGCGACGCTCCCAGGTGGAACAGACGACAAATTAATTGTTTCTATATTGTGTTGATGACTGTTCAGGCCAATCGTCGTGTGGAAACACTTCGTTCTCTGGTCCGAACGGTGTCATCACATCTCCCAACTTTCCTCTCCAGTATCCATACAACTTTCGCTGCGCTTATTCAATCAACGTTGATCGCAACAATTCCATTCAACTCAAATTAAAGCACTTCGATTTGGGAGCGCCAGATTCAGAGGGTCAGTGCCGAAACGATTGGCTCATGGTCAGTGGTAAAAATTTCTATAATTTAAAATTAATTTTGGTTTCTGCTATTAGAACTATTACTATAATTACTACTATTACCACTATAACTACTATGACTACTATAGTGACTATACGTACTATAACCTATAACTACTATAACTACTATAACTACTATAACTAATAATAATCTACAACTGCTACTGCTGCAGCAGCTGCTGCTACTACTACTACTATACAACTATACTACCACCACCACCAACACTACTAGTACTACTACTATGACCACTACCACACCACCGCCGCCGCCTCCACTACCAGCGTATTTCCTGTGCTGCACCCTACACACCAATAAACGACTGCGTCAACTTGTAAATTCGTCGCAATGCCATACACGGCTGTTATATAAGTGTTAAATGTTGACCATGCATAAAATCGATGTTAAAATTAATTGTTTATTCCATATGCAGATCACGTGTAACGAAACAACGAAAAGGAATCCGTATAACGGCAAAAAATACTGTGGCGCTATACAATGGACTTCTTCACTGCGATTTGTCGACTGTAGCACCCTAATGCTACAATTCTCTTCAGGCTCGTCCGCGAGCAGAGTCGGATATATGATAGAATACACCATTGTCGGTTAGTTGGACACTGCTGCTTTCACATAATATACTTCCACACGAATTTCTCAGCAGGCTTTAAGACTTTTTTTACATTAACCATTTGCCATGTACATTGTACAGCACACAAAAAACCATACCGTATCTTCAGAATAGCCTACTGGTGAAAAGTGTTCCACTTGAAACATAGATTAGGATCAGTATCACAGCATTCTTTTCCGTTTTTTAAGGTTGAGTTTATTTTCAAGCGATCCACTAAACTAATCTTACGGTTCATTAGGTTTTTTGGTTTAAATCGAAACTTGAAAAGGCACGAAATATTTAGTATTTTTAATTATAACCTAACGGCGTATTTGATGTTTATTTTGTATGCCAATTTTTGAAGTCCATGCTGCGGATAATGTCATGTTAATAGGCCCATGTGCGAAAAACTAGACATGATTGTGTCGATTTAGATAGTAGCATATGTGGTAATGGAAATTTTAAAAATGGTGTAGAGTCCATGTCAAGTGCTGACGCCATGAAGCAGTAGAGCCACTGGTAACCCCATTAGGCCAGTTACCAAAATAGTAGAATTTGCGAACGGTTATTCAGGTAAGAGATTTCGGATTTACCGTGGGTCATTTAACTCCGTGTCCATTATTAGAAGCAAGTCTATAGTGAATTTGGTTGCCATGAAATTTAAGATACCGTACTGTTGCAAACAAGTTTTGTCGAGGGCAACGGCCCTCTGTTGTCATAGGCCCTCATCAAATTTGGATCCATCCATCTACCAGACATTTATTTTCGGAGTGTTCATTTGATGACAATGTTGAAGATTGACAACACTGTTGACTGATTCTTGAATACAATGCTAAATACATGTATGTAGCTACATTGTATCATCTCTGCCTAACCTGTGTGTGATTTGTTTATAGGGAATTCAGACTCTACGGATAACAGCTCGGGTATGAATTCATAATTTCATAAGTGTGCTTTGAAGTGTTCAATAGCTTTATAAGGAAATAAATAGGACTCTACTACGAGAAATGAATTGAAATTTGAGTTCAGTTTAAACAGAATGTAGCGGGACTAAGCTGCACCAATAATAGTCAGAGAGAATTTATTTTAAGAAATTAAATATAATTTCCAGGACAGGTCAGACTCTCAAGATGGCTGATGCCATTCTGGCGCCTCAACTAGCAAAAAGCTCATCCAGACTGTTTTAATGATCATAGGTTCTATAGCCTTTGCTGGACGACCACGGATGAACTCTGAGACATGAATAGGGTTTGAGAAAATTTGTCACGATTGTAAAACAGAAATAATAATAACAATGACGATTTTTATGGCGCCGTAACACAGTCATGCCGTTACAAGGGCATCTAAAATAATATGATTATAAGTTCGTGTCATTCTAGAGCTCGACTGTGGTACTACGCTGTTCAACGGTTCATCGGGATACATCAGCCTACCGAGCAATCCAACGAACTACCTGTCCACTGTCAACTGCACTTACACCATCTCCGCAGATAATTTCAGCTTGATTTGGCTCAACTCCCATTTCAGCAGCACATCATCGATGCAATTATTCCTCCAGTCATTCCAAGACTGCGACAGTGAAAATCTCATGGTTGGCCGCTTAGATTCCATTGTATGTTTGTATGTGCACTTGTTATAGCGCCCCTTCAAGGTATCCACTCAGATGCGCTCCCGACTACAGCGCGCTGAGCAAATGCGAGTGAAGAATTTGCCCATGGTCCTTACACGGCGGCTTGAGGTGGATTCGAACCTGCAACCCTTCGACTGCAAGGCAACGAACATACCCACTACACCACCGCGCCCCACAATTGTGAATTTTTAAACTAGAGCATCATCAGTCGGGTACCCTGCAGGATACAGTGTCCAATTGGTTAGACTTTGAGCGCTCTCCTCCTTTGCGTGCAATTGCGGGGGTTTCATCTTCCCTCTTAAATTAGAGTTCCTGGCCAATTGACCCAAGATTGGTTTTCGCCATCGATCGATACTTAGTCATTAGATAGTTGCTTCCTTTAGTAGTTGCACCTGAAAATAATGTCCCCGAACTTCAGTTTTTGCTAACTGTATTCCCAATACTCAAATAAAAAATACAAGACGCGACATACCGGGGTAGGCTATCCAGTCTTGCATTAAAGTAGGACTACGGTACGTCCTATGCTTCCAAATGCATACAGCTCAATATATAAGTTTTGAAGCTACATAGGTACAGACACACGGCAAGAAATTACTAACACCGTTGACGCATGCAAATGTTGAGTTTTGTGTTCCACTCTAGATCGACTGCGTAGCGGAGGGGAAGGCAGAACTGAATCCTGGAACAGCCAGGGTATTCTGTCGCCGAGGGCCTTCAATGTCTTATATTTCATTGAGTGACGTGGCATTTGCCGACTGCCGTACGCTTAAGATGTCCATCCTCTCAAATACCTACGACTTTCGAGGGATGTTCCGTATTTCTTATTATGTTGTTGGACCAGGTGTGGAATACAGTCGCAGTTTTGTATGAAATCAAGCATTCACTTATTCATTCATTCATTCATTCATTCATTCATTCATTCATACATTCATTCATTCATTCATTCATTCATTCATTCATTCATTCATTCATTCATTCATTCATTGAATACTCGATGTAGTCGAGGTGAAAGAGATAGACACCACTCCTTAGCTTATCGACTATATAGATCATTTTCAACACAGCATCTTCTATTTGCTTATGCAAAAGTGCAAACAGTGTAAAATGGACCATCATGGTCAAAACTGCACAACTTCTAGGTGTATTCATATATTTTAACTCTAAATATTCAATTTTGTTCAGAAATTGTTCTATAGCACTTTCTTTCGAAGAACAATATTCTTTGTTCCACATATTGAAACGCTGGTGGTCGTTGGAGTTTTGTTTAGCAAAGACGATAAGACAATCAATCAATCAATCAATCAATCAATCAATCAATCTATCATTTATTAAGAGCTATAATAGCATGTAAGAAAAAACATAGCTTTTGTTGTTCTGCCAGATGACATGTGCGGCAATACGTCATTCTCAGCTCCGACTGGAATCATATCCACTCAGCGAATACCTATAGCTTATCCGAGACGTGTCCGTTGTCTGTACACTATCGAAAGCGATCACACCGATTCTGTGGTTCTCAGCATAGATCGTCTTACCATAGGATCCGTGCACACTGGTCGATCCTGTATGAACGGCTGGTTGACAGTAAGTATAGTCAAACTTAGTTAGGGACTTGCACCCCTCGTGCGTAGGCCTATATCGATTAGACCTATAGTGATCTGTCGTGGACTCCATTTAAAAAACGATTGTTTAAAGCAGGTTATTCTGAGAGAACACGAAATCTAGAGTTCGACACACAAAGGAACAAGGTGTGAGAATTGTGGAAAAATAACTCGAATGCTGGACTATGATCCACTTGGAATTATTGAGGTGAGAAAACAGACTTTTCACAACTTACACCGTCAACTTCATTGGTACAGAAGGTTATCATCAGTCATGAACCTCTGTTGAGAACCTCAAGACTTAAAATCTATTTGCACAAGTGATCGGTTGTATGGTTGCTAGTGCTGTTGAAAGTATAGGGTAAATGTACTTAAGTAAAAGTAAACGTAAAATGGGTTTTAATTACTTAAGTAAAAGTAAAATTACTCATCACAAATTTTACTTAAGTAAAAGTAAAAAGTATCCTTCCAAAAAATACTTTTTAAGTAAAAAGTAAAAGTACATCTTCTATTTAGGGGATAGGGGAACACATAAATTTTAGAAGGGGGCAAAATTTTCGTCTTGGGTCTAAACAAAATTTTGTTGGTCTTTGGCCGAAAATTCTGATGACCCTTTTTTAGTTATTTTGGTCGAAATGTCATGAAAATATACGTTCCTATCAATCTAACGATATTCTAACCGTTTTAATTAATAATTTCCGTAACAAAGTGACTGATTACCCGTTGTGCAGATAACTTGCTTGGTCAACGGAACATCAATGGCTCATCCGCTTGCAAACAGAAAGCTATGCGGAACGGTGTATCCAAGCACCACAAGATTTCCCGCGTGTCAGAGCGTCCTTTTTAATTTCTCCACCAACGAAATTTCCTACAGTAAAGGTTTAACCATACGCTACAGGATAGGAGATTACGGTAAGCCATATAGTGTATAGGCCTATCTGAGCCTTATTTTCAAGCTGTACAAATTATCTGTTAATTATAATATGTAGGCCTGCTTCTATCTATAGAAATTACCTCTTCACTGTAAATTACTAATGACGTCATTCGTCCGTGAGCAAGCGGAGTTGCTCAAGGGAGTCAAGGCCAATAAAATTTGATCATGTCGCCGATTTATACTCGGGATTTCTTGCATTGGCTTCCTATCCCACAGCGAATTATATGTGGAGTCTATGCTTTGGTGTGCACGGCAATGCCTCTTAGGTGCTGTTCCTGTAAGAGTTATGCCACTCTACTTTGGCTGTTCAGGAGCGTCGTAGGCTTATACTCTACGATCCTGCGCTCATGAAGGTGAACTCCACATTCCCCGAGAACGAACTGCTCTTAGATAGCACCGTGCTACCTCTGCTATTGGCCCCCATGATATGGAATGGGCTCCTACAGTCTGTCAGAGTCGTAAAACAGAAATAATTATGTTGCTGTCATTCTAGAGCTCGACTGTGGTACTACGCAGTTCACGGATTCTACTGGAGTCATCAACCTACCAAGAAATCCAACAAGCAATCTGGCGTCAGTCAACTGCACCTATACCATCTCGACCAATCAAACAACGGGTACCATATTGCTCAACAACCACCTGTATCCATCGATGCCGTTGCTTATGTCGTTCCAAGACTGTAGCAAAGAATATCTTAAGGTAGGTATAGGCCGAGCGTATTCTCTAGTGAATTATTGATAAATCAATGCTACTGCCAAGTTGTTTCTTTTACTGCGACTGGTTTCTTTCTTGCATTTGAAACTCAAGCGTCGTGAAGCTGTTAAGAGACCAAAAGACTTTGGACAGAGCGATAACATAACTAAAACTTCAAAATCGGCTTTCGACCTGACGTCAGGATTTGGTCTCAACCATCGGTCCACCTCTGAACATTATGTCGCAAACGGTAATTGTTGAACTACAAGTTATAAGATATGTTGCAAACGCATGCGCACTAACTGTGTCAAATAAAACTAAATAAAGCAAAACAATACCTGATTAGACATTAAGTTTAGTGAGAAGCATAGGCTAATGCTGAACCTCTCAATTCGTGTCTGTTACCGCAGATCGGTTGCGTATCAGAAGGACAGACAGAACTCGATGCTGGAACAGCCATCGTACTCTGTCGTCCAGAGACACCGTCCTATGAATCACCATCTTTGGTGTTTCACGACTGTCAAACCCTCAAGTTAACCGTCCGTTCGAACGCTTTCGACTATCGAGGCGCCTTTCAAATTCCTTTCTCTGTTCTCGGACAAGGTATGACAAGAAAAAAAGGAAAATATTTTTATCTATGCTCTGGTATTCATTCGTTAAAGCATTTTAGAGGAAGTCTATAATAACATAATTATGGTGTCTCTCTTACGCACTTATTTAGAATAAGCATAAGACTGCCAGCGTAAGAGTAGGCCTATTACACTGTAAGACGATGGTGGTTCACATGGTGTTGGTTGTGGCGGCGACAGTAGGCCTACAATCCTGGCAAAGGAGAACTGCTCTGAAATGCGTATTTAAGGGTAACTCTGACGCCCTGAGTAATTAAAGCGCATGCATGCAGATCTGGAGGAACGTTATTCCAATTGGATGGCTCAGCTTATTCTGAAAAGGCAAGACGCTGCTTTCTCCAAATGTGTGCATAGTGGAAACATGAGTTCATCCCATGACGCAGAGCGGAGATTTTTTCGCGGTCAGCCAAACTTGAGGTATAATCTTACGGGAGCAAATCACACCTAAGTAACCTATGGCATTGCGCAAATAATTATAATTGTTATTGGTCCCGCAGGCTCCTGTAAATCACACCGTAAAATGATTACGGTTGTTTATGTGGTAGTGACGCCTGCGGCTTTGGTGGTTGAGGTTCATGGTGACGGTAGCAGCGCAGATGGTAGCTGTGCTGCTGTGTCTGTTGTTGGGTGTGATGATCGAGCAGGTTATGGCTTCGGTATAGCAACTGCCTGTGTTGGATAAGGTGGAAGGTGGTTACGTTTTACTGTCTGGATGGTGTGTTACGTTCATGGGTGTTGCAGACTTGCAGAGGTGGTATTGACGGTATAGTGATTCGTGATGAATATGACGGCATGCCTCTTCAAATGAAGGTGATGACAGTACTCTATAGCGAGTAGAAGACAAAGCTCTCAGTTAGTAAAAGAAACCCATTGTTGTTTTGTCAGATGAGCTATGCGGAAATACGTCATTCTCAGCTCTGTCTGGAATCGTCGCCCCTCCACGATTACCTTATCAGTATCGAAGACGTGTCAGTTGTCTGTACACCATCGACAGCGGTCATGTCAATTCCGTCGTTCTTGGCATAGATCGTATATACCTTGGATCTTGGTACGACAGGAGTGAAGCATGTAACAGCGGGTGGCTAACGGTTAGTGGTCTATAGCACACTTATCACACTTTTTCTACATTATATATTGCGTCGATTTAACTTTGCACATAGATTTATGTTGATGCACGGCGTGTTCCACAGCCATAACTATGTGGCATCCGGTGTGTATTGAGCAGCATAGCTTGTCATCTGCGAAACGATTTGTTCAAGCAGAAATGTCTCGTTCATTTTCTTTACAGCCGATGAACTACATGCGTGTAGACCTATTACATTGTCTATTCAGACAGCTGAAAGTGCTTACGATTGAAAAACAGCAGAAATTTATTCCTTCAATAGTCTATTAGACTCGCGCTTTCGACTTAGGGTAACCTGGGCTTGCATGGACCCTGGCGTTATATGGACCATTGTGATAAAAACAACTGCTACAAGCAGTCACTTACATTTAATTAGGCTACATGTGAGTTGATCTCTGTGAATGATTTAGCCTAAACTGAAAATCGCGCAAGGAGTAATAGTATTAATTTTTTCGCGACGAACACTGTGGTAGTGTATCTTGGCGTCCGCCTAACGAACTAACCATTTCCTAATTAATTACCTTATCGAAGCCAATTAATTGTTAGCCTACTTGAACAGATAACTTGCTTGGTCAACGAAACAGCGGTGGCTCATCCCCTGGCGGACAGAAAACTATGCAGAACATATCAGCCAACTGTTGCAAGATTCGCCGCTTGTCGTATCGTCCTACTCAATTTCACCAGCGATCCTACGCCGTATTCGTACTACGATAGAGCATTTACCATACGCTACAGGATGGGAGATTATGGTAAGCGGATGCCGATCGATTGAATGCGAGAGGCGAGCCAATTAACAAATCTGCATACATGTGTAACCATAGAAGATAAGTATATTCTAAAACAGCAGATGACGCGCCATAGTTACTCGTGCGCACAAAACTCTGTCCTATCCACGCAATCTACACTGTGTCCCAATAAATCGGGTACCCTTTTTATAATGCGAATAAAACAGGTAAATCTTAATCGATTTTTAAAATTTTACTGTTTTTATCCTGAGATGATTATCTACAAATGGGTAATTTATGAGCGGCCCTCACTAAAAAATTACGTCATAATGACGTCGTTAATTTACATATCGAAACCAAATGTTTAAAAAATCGTTAGAGAATGGCGTTCAGCCAAAAAGACAAAATTGTAATAAAATTCCTACGGAAACATAAACATTACGGTGCAAAAACGTTTACTCGAAAATTTCCGGGCAAGGGATGGACAGTGAGCGGTCTAAATAAGCTTCTAAGAAAAATTGATTTGACCGGTTCGTCGGAGCGTCGCGCTGGAAAATGTTGTGTTCGGTACTTAACATTAGAATTCTCTGATGCAAATGACGTAATTGTGACGTCAATATTCACGCCAGAAACTCCATATTTGAATCAATGTAAGATAATTATCTCAGAGTGAAAACAGTTTTGAAATTTTGAAAATCGATTAAGATTTACCTGTTTTATTCACATTATAAAAAGGGTGCCCGATTTATTGGGACACAGTGTAGATTGCTTCTAAGTTCTAGGCCTATTCTATTGCTGGCGGTGAGAGGAAACCCATCGCGTTCTCTTTCCTATCATTCAGACTTTACTATACTTTGGTCAGTAAAGAGTTAAACCATCTCCATGAGAGACGGCCATTGTTAGTGTTACCCTAAACAGATCCAGCCTAAATGTCGATCAGATCGACATTTAGGTGTTCGATCGAGACCTAAATTATTTTGTTGGTAGCTTATATATATATATATATATATATATATATATATATATATATATATGCATTGCATACGTAGGCCAACTCACTGTACTCACACGATTTTCACAGACATTCTTTAGTGCTTACTAAGTTGCCTTTAGCTCCGTTTGATTTTCGTTTAAAAAATGTAGTGATCATGATTCATGAATGCTTTACTGTGCAATATCATGCAATAGTGTCGATGTCTGTTCTCGTTACATTAGATGCAGAATGTGGTAATACATCATTCAGTGGTTCAACTGGATTCATCACATCACCACGGTTCCCTCTCTCCTACCCGCACAATCTAAACTGCTTGTATTCTATTGCTGGCGGTGACAGAAAAGCCATCACCCTGTCTTTCGACTCGTTCAGACTTGATGGGACTTCGAATACGCCTTCGATGGACTACTGCTATAGAGACTGGTTGACTGTAAGTGGCTTAAAGTTACGCATACGGAACCCGAGAAACGTCACGTAATGTGCTATTAATACCCATAGGTAAGACGGACATGGCTATTGGCGAAACCGGCGGATAACTACTGCCTTCAATCAATCATTCAATCAAACAATCAGTCGATCGATCGATCTATAACATGGTTTTGTGAATAGACCATAATTTTGTCACCTCCGCCCTCACTTCGAGTTCGGAGGTAGTGGTGGTACTAGTGGCCAGTTCAGGGACTTGCCTTGTAGCCTTTACAGGACGTGCAAATACCAGGTCCTCACTCTTTGGGCCCACTTCTTCATACACCATCTCACTTCATAATATAATAATTTAGGCTACTGATTATAAGACGCAAAATTACCAAGAGGTTACATCGGCAATGGCCTCTTGTCGGCAGACTGTAATAATGATGCATAACTGATCCAGGTTCTTTTTTACCTTGCGAACAGGTTTATCATAAGGTGTGCTTTCGAATTATTTACTTATTAAATTGTCCTTTTTATTTCCCAATTTTATACGATCATTTTATACAGACAATTATTTTATTCAGTTTAACCTATATATTTAATCCTTCAAACTAGTGGCTGCTCTCTCAGCCACCTTCAGGAGACAGTAATATCTATATTAATAAAGAGAAGATTCTGTCTGTCTGTCTGTCTGTCTGTCTGTCTGTCTGTCTGTCTGTCTGTGTGTGTGTGTGTGTGTGTGTGTGTGTGTGTGTGTGTGTGTGTGTGTGTGTGTGTGTGTGTGTGTGTGTGTGTGTGTGTGTGTGTGTGTGTGTGTTTGACCGGAATGCATTTCAACAGTTTTTGACCTTTTCACTCCAAACCTTCACTACTCTGTCCGTCTCGGCGTCGGACACCCAGTGGAGGGGTTGGCGATTCTCTACCACCATGGGGGCCAGGGTGGGGGGCGAAACCCCCCAAATGTTTTTCACTAAAACGCAGCTATTGATTTCAAACTTTGCACCTAGACAGAGGGCCATCGGAACCACCCAGTGGAGTTGTTGGCGAATCTCCCCCACCATGGGGGCCACGGTGGGGGCAAAAACCCTACGTTTATTAAACACCTTTTTAAATGCTTACATGGCCATTATATAATGCGCTTTGCTGTAAAGTCCTACTATAGAGATCCTGCGTGGCCGAGTGGGTTGTAGCCTGCTCGCCGCGCCGGCGGCCCGGGTTCGATTCCCGGTCAGAGATTAATTTCTCGGATCTTTATTGCCGGTGGCTCGGTCGCAATATAAACGTGGAGTGTGAGGTTGTACTCTGCCTCCGACACTAATCATCTTCGATATGAAACAGTGTCGTTAAGCCCGAATACAACAAAGTCCTACTATAATTATAGTCAATTTACGCGTAGACCTACCGGTGGAGGTCGGAGTTAGTGGTGGCGTGTTGTGGGGTTGGAGTGGGGAGGTGTCGTGGGGGGGGGGGTGGGGGCAGGAGGAAATTTTTCGGGGGGTGGGAGGAATTTTTTTCCCGAAAACCCAAATTTCACGGGTGGCGTACCGCTGGAGAGGTCGGAGTGTGGTCGGGTGTTGTCGGATGGGTGAGTTTGGGGTGGGTGTGGGGGTGGGGTGGGAGGAAATTTTTTCCCGAAAACCAAAATTTCACCGATGGCGTACCATTGGAGGTCAGAATGTTGTCTGGCTTTTGGGCATGGATGGGTGGGGGTTGGTGGGTTGGTGGAGAGTGTGGGTGGGGTGGGAACTGGCTTGGGCTCGGGGTTCGGGTGGTGGGGTGGAGAGTATGGGTGAGGGTAGGGTTTGGTGGAGGGTGGAGGGGGTGCGATGGGGCGGGTGAACGGGGCGGGGTGGACGGGGTGGGTGGGGGTTTGGAGGTGGAGTAGGGGTAGAGGTGGGTGTGGTGAGGGTGGGTGGTGGAGGCTGGGTGGAGGTGTGAAGCGGGGGCGGGTGGAGGGGCGTGGTGTTTCGGGGTGGGGGTGGAGGTGGGGGTGGAGGTGGGATGTGGTGAGGATGGGGTGGAGGTGTCGTGGAGGGGTGAAGCCGGGGCGGATGGAGGGGTTGGGTGTACGGGGTGGGGTGGGGGTTTGAGGTGGAGGTGGGGTGTGGTTGGGTAGTTGCCGGAGCGGGTCGAATCCTAAATTTCCCGGGCAAAGCCGGGTACCCCAGCTAGTATTAAATAAGTTGGAGAAAACTCTTTTCGCAACACATTCATCCATTAATTTATTCGTTTCAGCATTCCATCAATCCTGCATTCTAAAATCCTCACATAGATTCAATCAGTCAATGAATCCACCATTAATGAGCTGGCTACAATTGCATAAATAATCAGTTTATAAATTAAACATTTTATTTTTGCATAGGTAAGTTGCTTATCGGACGAATCTGTTATTGGGAACTTAGCTTCAATCAGAAGATACTGCGGAATAAAAACGACGCCTCTGACATTTGAATTTCTCAATTGCGCTGCTGTGTTGCTCAATTTTCGAAGTGATCCGCACGTGAGCGAGCTAGGTTTCAAGGCTCGGTACACAGTAATAGACACAGGTAAGCCTAGGTGGCAAGTCACGAATTGCATTTCAATGACTTATTGGTATGTCAGTTAGCGTTCAATGGAGGCTACTTGCCTCTCTCAGCCTTCTCTTCTCTGTTTTTGTTATAAAACTCTGAATTTTAATAGATTTAAGAAATGCGAATCAGATGGACTGATGGACGGACAGACGGACAGAGAGAGTAATTTAATTTGCTACTTTAAGTTGTCTTAGAAGTTTACATTGCTATCATTCTAAGTAGGGTTAGTGCAATTACTTTTCCCCCGCGGGCTGCCTGTCTTGGACGTTTAACTCTACGACGTGGAATGACTGAAATATTTGCCTTTGTTTAAATTAAATTATCACGATCATCAATAGATCTAAATTATTATGGCTTTGATTTTTAAAATCTGATGCGAGCTTTGCGGTTTGCTGCTGGTGTGCTAAATATCCGATGGGCATTTAGCTGTCATTTCGGACTGTAGACAAGTGCTGGAATATAGGCCTAATATTGCCATCGTTCGTCCATGAGCTTCCTCTGAAGAAAATCTTGTCTCATCACTTAAAGAATGCATGCCCGATTCATCTGATTATCTTTCTTAGTCCAGTCCTAAGAGACAACAGCCATGCTAACTGCTTTGTACCCGTTATAACCCTCTGACTTATAGGATTCCCGTTGATTCAAAGCAGCGCTCGTGAATAAGCTGATGCAATGCGTTTTCGAGTGACGCTTTAGAAGTTTAGGGCTTGCGATTACATTTACTATTGAAGTCTTATCCTATGACATTATAACCTGCGTCAAGTTACCATCAGACAAAAGAGTGTAGCGCCTCACGTGATTACGAGTGCAGGCTATTATCTTCGGTTTACTTTAGACATCATCTGTGGCGTTCCTGATTTGGGTCGTCCATCCGGAGTGATCAGATTCCCGTCGAACTACACAGATTATAACGGCAGGCTCGACTGCAACTACGTCATTAATGCCTCTGAGCCAAGTTCCATATCGCTCACGATTTGGTCGACAAGTTTTCAAAGTTCAAACGAAAGCAACATTTACTGCCAACGTGACTGGCTATCCGTGAGTATAAGGCTATATATATATATAATATATATATATATATATATAACATGGCTATCCGTGAGTAGGCCTATTATAGGGCTTTAGCCTACTTTCTGAATTAGCTCCTAACTTCCATGGCACTTTCACTTTTCACGACCTTCAAGTAGCCTAAGAGCAAAAAAATTATTCCAAAGCAAAAACATCTCGAAGAAAGCACACCCAAAAGTTTGTATACGGCCTATTTACTATGCGAATTGAAAGTGCGAAGCTTCAAATAGGCCTATAGCTGACATTAAAAATAAAAGGCAATGAAACTTTTATTCAAATGCAGGCAGCAGCAAAATGAACTATCATGATTGTGTTTGACGTGTTAAGATACAATTTCTGTTAACAATTTCCTCTCTCGACTTTAGCACAGCCATCTCATTTCAAGCTTTCTAATAAAAATGAGCGTTGTGCATGTAAGCAGGGCTTAAGGTGTGGCAGGACGGTCATGGACGGCGTCCATGCACGTATTTTAAAAATTGAACGCAGTCCTGCCACTTATTGGCCAGCACGCCTGGAAAGGTAAGGAGCGTCCTGGCACTTCTTTTAGAAAGGTAATGAGCGTCATGGCACTTCTTTTAGAAAGGTAAGGAGCGTCATGGCACTTCTTTTAGAAAGGTAAGGAGCGTCATGGCACTTCTTTTAGAAAGGTAAGGAGCGTTCAGGCACTTCATTTAGACAGTAAGGAGCGTCATGGCACTTCATTTAGACAGGTAATTAATTAGCGTCCAGGCACTTCTTTTTTCGCACTTTAAGCACTGCATGTAAGTAAATTGTCTTTCGACCGTTACAGTTACTCTGCATTGAACTTTCTGCTTAGATCTCCTGTATCAACGATCAACTTTCAATGACTCATAAAGTAACCCACGCATGTAACGATTCTCTCAACTCCAGCACACAGCTAACCTTTCCCAGATGCGATGTGGCACAGGTCGTCTTTCACCGAGATCGTGCGCCAACTGCGAAAACATTTCGCATCGACTACACGGTGACCAGCTACGGTAATACCCTACTATTCTGAATTACATCCTATTATCCAATTATCAGAAATTTTAATAAGCATCTGAAACCGTTGATTCAGAAGCAGGAAAATTAATGAACCGATAGGAATTCAATTGCCATTGTTTAAAGGCCATTGTTTAAATATTTCAAGTTTCTCTCAACACTTTAACTACGGGTTTCATTATTTTCTCATCGCTTTTAGTGTAGGTCTACTCCAGCTGTCAACATAGCTAATTAAGCGACGTTCCCAGGTTTAGCTCCAGCGTACCCAATAATGAACACATTTATCCTACCAATGAGAACGAATGACAATCAAATAACACAAATCTCAAAGAAAGAAGAAACACATAGAGCATTGATTACAAACACAAAAGATCAGATCAATGTATAGGCCTACTCAAGTCATCCAACCCACTGCAACGAGCGAGCAGATTCAGCAAACTGCTTGCGATTTATATCAGATGAGAGCGAGCGAGCGAGCCAGAGAGAGAGACAGACAGAGAGACAGACACAGACATAGACACGGACAGAGACACACAGAGACACGCAGAGACACGCAAAGAGACATGCAGTCATACAGGCCTATACATGTTACCGATATAGCGAGGGAGGATGGGATTGATGGGATGGGAGACGGGGTGGCGATGGATCAGGGTAGGCATTAGTTTAAAATATTCCTCACGGTTATTTCCAATCTAATTTTTCTATAACGCCATTATTGCGATGCACAGTTACATGTACGTTGCAAAACACTTTCCGAGGACAGTTTGTCGTTGAAGTCGTTCCATAAGTTTGCACTGTTCACCGTATTGTTTTACCATCCATAAGTTTTCACTGTTCATCGTATTGTTTTAACATCCATAAGTTTTCACTGTTCACCGTATTGTTTTACCATCCATCATGTCCTATAATTGTCAAAAACTCAAAAATCCATTGCTTTTCAGTTGCCTCTTTACATCGAGTCATCTAACTCATGTCTAATATAATTATTTTACACCCATGAAATTAATATGTCCCTATGTCTTTTTCAGGTGATCTTATCCCGTTGAACTTGAGCGGCCATCGCGGACGCGATACGGGAATTTCATTGACGGTGATCCTTCTGATTATCGGCGCCATCTGCCTTGCCGCCTTCTTGCTTGTCAAACGACAGCGAAAGAAGAATCTACCAGAGATGCTGTTACCCAATGAAGAAAGAGCTGAGATGGAATTGGAGGATGACTCTACAAAAGCAGGTTGTAATCGTGTTTGCATTCAGCAGAAAAACTACCAAGGTGTAGCCTAAAAAGTGCCGGAAGGTTATCACAGAACGTAAACGCGGACCTGTGTAGCCTACGTATGTGCACTTGTTATAGCGCCTCTTTAAGGTTCTACTCAGAAGCGCTCCCGACTACAGCGCGGTCACTGAATCGGAATTTCACGCCGAAGCACTTGAAAATTGCGAGGGAAAGCTTGCCCGATGTCCCAACGCGGCGGTTTGAGGTGGATTCGAACTTGCTGCCTGCAACCCATCGGCTGCAAGGCAAAGACCATAACACTACCCTACGCGCCCCTACAATTATGCTATGCTACCTGTTGATATGTATATAATTTATATATAATATTTGTGTATAATATCTTCGTTTATTATCGGGATGACAAATACATGTAGGCTATCATCATAAACTGTTTCAGGGTCGATTTTTGGAGGTCGTTGGTTTCTGGACCGAGATACTTCAAGATTTCTTCCTCTGCGACCAATATCCATTGGAACAAAACCATCATCATCCACCAGCAGCATTACCAGAGATATAGAAGAAGAAGAAGACATCCAAGCTGGTCTTTAGTATGCATCGTGCTGCCGTTCCTTACAAAGGCCTCATTCTGCACTCGGTCGAACTAAGATCCCACTGGGTGGATTAAGACTTACCGTGTGGACTCGGTTCCATGTCTGAATTCGTAGATAAGTTGATGATAACCTTTAAGACCTATACTTGTAACTGTGCCAACTATAATTAATCGGACATAAAATAACTCGTTAGTAGTAGTTTCATAAAGAAAAACATACCTATTGAGTGTCTGCGGTAGCAAGTTATAATTGCTCTTTTCCACGCGTAACTCCAGCACCCTACCCAGTGTACCCACACCCACTGCGCGTTGAACTGTTGATCATTCACAAGACTTAGTAGCTTAAAGAAATTAATTTAAAAAACTGAGGTTATGGATTTCGGGGACTATAGCAACAATCCAGGACAAAGAGCAGATGTTTCATCACGTAGACGTGGGGGTCATTTCCCGACAACCCTCCCCCCAAGATCCACTCAACCCTCCATTCGCTTGTTTTCGCTGATAAAATGAACTGCAGGCAGGTTGGGACATTGAACGGCTGCCATACAGTTAAATTCCACTCCTGTTACAAATCAACTGTTCATACTTTGACTTGTAGCCTAAGCTTAATAAATTGCCGTGTGTCAGTTCGAATTAACAATAAACAAGTCTATTATGAGAATCTGAATAATGTCCTGTGAATCTTCTTTTTTTGGGGGGGGGACTGGGAATTGCTTTCGTTTTATTGAAGATACGCTGTTAGGAGAAAATTGGTTGAGACGTTTAAACTTTAAAGACCTAACGCTGATTATCTGGAACTGTCTTTTGACAGCTTATCGCAGGATGTATATCCTGGTCTGGACCAGTGCATGGAGTTGGAGACTGAAATTCAGAAATAAGCGATAGCTAGTTAAAACAATTCCGAAACATTATAAATTTTATTAGGCACCATTGTAATGATATTAGTAATAATATTAATAATATTAATTAAATAATAATAAACAAATAGCCGAGAAATGCGACTAGAGATCTAATTGGGCTAGGAATAGCCAGTGCCATGATGATGACGACGACGACGATGATGATGATGACGACGACGACAGTAATGGAATGCGTATAATAAAACTAATTATTTGCAACAGAAAAAGCATTAATTCATATTTAATCGAACACGAGTAGGCCTACTATTCAGAGTTGTGTTGATATCTTTTAAACGATTCGTACATTAAACTGTCTATAGGTTTCTTCATCCAATCCAGTATGATGATTTTTGTAGCGCCAAACAATAACACATGAAGCATTAATCGACGAGCTTTTCAAAGCAAAACCGCACTCAGTAAACATGACCCGTTGAACAGAACCAAACAAACGCAACGTAGCCTTGGCCTAGAGGTCATACACACATAATTTATACACATAGATCTATATAGCCTACATATTACATACGGATAATTTTATGGAGTCACGCTGAATGTTTGTATGTACATGCACATGGTCCCATTACTCGCATATTTATTCAGCTCATTTACCAATATATCCAGGCCAGGATCTACAGTTTTGGGGGCCCTGTGCTGATCGAATGACGAGGGCCCCCTACAATTTTAAGAAGTCAGGCAGACATATAATAACCACTTTATAGCACATAGCCTACATGTAAGAAGTAGATAGGACAATATTATTGTCACGAGCTCACGACTCACGCACTATCAAAAAAGTTGATAACCTTTTTTAGTCATCAGGCCGAAATCTCATAAAACCATGCTATTTTCTCCGCCAAAAAGTTGATGACCTTTTACAGTCATGAAGTCGAAATCTCATAAAACCATAGCCTACTATTTTTTTCCGCCAAAAAGTGACCTTTTTTAGTCATGAGATTGAAGTTTCGGTTCGTGAAAAAAATTCCCGCATATATTTTGTTCAAGTATGGGTCACGGACTCACGGCCTTCTGGGGGGGCTAAGCCCGGGAAAAGATATCATTTTTATGGCACAAAATTAATGTGACTCTGGACCTTCTTGGAGGCTTAGCTCCTCCCCTTTAGCCCCTGATAAGCTCCGTCCACCGCCCATGGTTCGGCTTCCTTATATTGGTGATTATCCACGTAACCCTGGGTCTTCGAATCTTCTATATAATTATCATCCAAAGTTCCTCGCATTTTCTGCACAAAAGTTAGCAGTGAGTGCCAGTGATTCGCACAGTTTGAGAGGGATAAATCAAAGTGACGTCATCATAAGCCTATACTATGACATTATTTGGTTATATATTTGGTCATTGCTGTGATTGCTAATTTTCTATGCATAATGCATTGCAATTTGCACTGTTTCTTTCCTGAATCCTCACTTTTTTATTTTTTACTTTTACAATTTGGGGGCCCCACCGAAGCTCGGGGCCCTGTGCTGCAGCACAATCAGCACCGTGGTTAATCCGGGCCTGAATATATCATGAACACTGAAAGGCTAACTATGTCCATCCACAAATGTCCCTATGTTAGGCTATACCTATAAGCTATGCGAACAATTTGAACCACTGCCATGGTGTTGCTTATTTTTACACGGTGGTTCCTTCTAATTTAATTTACTTAGGCGACTTTCATTGTGAAGCAAACGCTGGAACATTGTTTATTTCCTGACAAAACATGACCCCCGTTGGACAAGTGGAATTTAATGGACAACGCTAAACTCTTCCATCTGTCAGGTATTCCGACCGACCGACCGACAAGGGTATGCCTTCTCCCATCACCTGCAGTCCCATCATATCGTTGCCAGACTAACCTTCCTCTGGAAGCGCCATCGAGAGAGGGTCTTATTATTCTCCGGTCAGGACCCCCACCTGAGATTTCCATTTGGCTTTCAACCACCTCCTCTCCATCCGAATGCCCATGTTCAGTTGTACTGAACATGAGCTCACTTCTTCTTCCAACGTAGGCTACATTTGCGAGCAGCTATATGCTTGCTTTGCGTATGTTGTATGTTCTCCGAGAGATTTAAATTTTCTGTCGTAAGAATTGGAACCTCCTGTTACAGTACCGGTAGTGAATGATGTTTAAGGTCGGTGATGTGGACAGCACAATGAGTCTCTGGTGAATTTATTAGAACTGGATATCTATTTACCAGATCTAAATTTGCTTAATTAAAGTGACCTGTAGGCCTATAAAGCCGGTCAAGTGGAATAGGGCGACTTTTACAAATGGAAATGCTTGGGTCTGTGTTCGACAACGTTAATAGGACAGGACAGAAGTCATCAGCTAAATTTGTCAGCAGATCAGAAAACGTCTCGGAAACACCGCTTCAAACAAAAGCAACAGCTGCCTTCAGCGTTGACAAGGAACCAGACGATTGTGAACTGATTTCCAACGGTCACGGAAATTCGGTCAAAGGTCAGAGGTCTCCGGGGGTCATCAGACCGACTGCATTGCGTCCATACTTACTCACATCGCCTTTAGTTACACAACCAGAGTTTCTTCGAAGGGATTTCTATCGAAACTCATTCGGGTTCCCATCGTTTCAGCCGGAACCGTTCCCAAACGCACAGTTTTTGGATCGGTTCCACGCGACTGGAACGTTATCTCAGTTCGTAGCGGAACCGGAAGTGAAGGTTTTTCGTCCTTTGCATCTCTCGGTTGCCATGACGACGGCTACAATACGACTGCCGTTCTGCTGCAGCAACCCACTTGCAGTCTATCTCCAGCGAAGAGAATACTCAAGGTCAGCCGTATTATTATTGAAGGATTCATCAGAAATAATGACAAGCTTTTCTTATTAGTATTAGTTGACTCTAATTGGCCTTTTAAATTACCATCGGAAAAGGTAGGCCATATTATTTAGGGTATGTACTTATTAATTTTTCAGATATTTTTTAAATTAGGCTGACTCTGTGTAATGCTGTGTATTGTGCGGTCATTTTTTACTTAGTTAGTGTACCTTTCGTTTTCTTATTAAGTTAAATTTTTACTTCTGTCTCTCAAAGATTTGACTTGATTGCTAATTCAAAGACCCTATACGATTGCAATTCCTCTCTTCCAGTGATAATCTCACAAAATTCAATTAAGTTTCGATCTCCACTGTTCCCTCGTCTCTCTTTCTAATTTTGTTAGTCAAAACCTTTCAACCTTTCTTCCTAATCAAATTCTTTCAGCCTCCAAATCAATAAAAAAAATGGTGTGGCTCTTCTGTGCAACTTCTTCGGTGTTAGCCAAGCGACTTTATCGTCATGGAAAAAACAGATCCCGTAATTGTAATCTAGGCATAATTAATAGACTTAGGCTACATTTATGCAGTGCCCGTTAAAAGCTATAGGCCTAAATGCGTGAGTCAGACAATTCGTTGGCGCTCAACTCGACATGCAGCTATAGTAGAAATAGATCACTGAGGTCAAGTAGCTGTAATTAGGAACAGTAGCAATTCTCGACTTCGCGCATGCGTAGAAGCTAAAGGCGGACAGTTTCAGTACAAACTGAAAATCTGTTTACATTGCCTGCTATTTGGCTATAAATTTCCTGAATTTCATTGACATTGTTTGAATATTGTTAAAATTATAACACTTTTTCTAGGGGCTTTGTGTTTTATGCCTCACGGTGTATATACACACATACGTAGAGAGATATAGGCCTACATGTACACAGAGACAGACAGACAGCTACATTATGCATTGCTCTTGCGATTCGATTTCCCTCATTAAATTTCCTTTCCATCGCCGCCTTAATTCAATAATTGTCAATAATTAATTATTACCGTTCCACAGGTTAATTATTCGACCTCCTTACTCTTATTCGGCGCTGATCGCAATGGCGCTACAACAATCGCCCGACCGGAAGTTGACCCTGAGCGCCATCTATCGATTCGTCAGCGACCGATTTCCGTTCTACCGATTGAGCAATCGCAGTTGGCAGAATTCCATCCGCCACAATCTGTCGCTGAACGAATGCTTCGTGAAGATCCCCAGACCGGAAACTGAGTCGGGGAAAGGGAATTACTGGACGATCGATCCGGAATGCGGAAAGATGTTCGAGAATGGAAACTTCAGACGAAAACGGGAAACGAGGAATAAACACTGTTAAACAGCGATAAATGGAAGCAGTAATAATTTACTATTATTGTAGGCCTAAAACCTCTTGAAATCTTGCTGTAGGCCTATTTGACATAATCTGCATCTCATGTAGGCCTACAGCAGGCCTATGCATGTCTAGGCGTAGCCTACATAGAATTATAGTGATAGGCCTATATGCAAGTATAGTAGGCTAGCTTTAGGCTGTGTGTAGTCAGACGTAAATATATAGGGTGTCTCGATAGGTCGTGAACGATTTTGAATGCAGACAAATGCATGTTATACACAATATAATGTGGAAAGTTTTATACTGGCAGATAGGTTATTCAAATGAAAATGTTAATATAAAAAAATTAGATCACTAGCTCACTTAATGAAATTGTAGCGCCAATATCCGTGACGTCATCAAATTCGTGCCAAATAAACGTCAAGTTAAGCCGAAAACGATATTGTACGACCATCATTGTTAATCCACACATAATTAATTAATACAAATTAGCATTTAGTATTTAATAATGTTTCATATACTCATTATTACAGCCTCAAGTCGATTAGTCATCGAGCCAAATAGATTTTTCAGAGTTGTCAGAGGTATAGGTTAGGTCTATCGATGTCCATGCCTTACGAAGCCGACGTTTTAAGGTGTTCAGTGTCTGGGGTTCGGGTTTGGCATAAACAATTGGATTAACAAAACCTCATATCATTCCAGATAAAACTTCAGTCACTTCGACTTAATACACCAATGAGATACAGGAGACAGAGGTCAAACCCGCATTCCAGGGAAGTGCATGCAGTAGGCTAGGCTGTAGCCTACATGTATGCGCTCAGTTCACAGCCACAAAAATGTTTCGTAATAGCCTAACGGCGACGGATTATTTCAACAAGACGGTGCACGTGCACACACATCAAAGGCCTCAGTTGAATAGTTGAACAAGAATATCAATGAATAGCCTACATCTCACCGAGGGACTGGCCGCCTAATTCGCCGGATTTGTCACCAATGGAAAATGTTTGGTGTATTATGGCGGCAACAGTTACTGTTTATGCTGATACCGAAACCCAAACGACCTTAAAACATGTGCATCGGCCTTGTAAGGCATGGACATCAATAGGCCTACCTCTGACAACTCTGAAAAATCTGTTTGCTCGATGACTAATCGACTTGAGGCTGTAATAAAGAGTAAAGGAAACATTATTAAATATTAAATCCTAATTTGTATTAATTATTTATGTGTGGATTAACAATGATGGTCGTAAAATATTGTGTGCGGCTTAATTTTACGTTTACTTGGCAAGAATTTGATGACGTCACGGATATTGGCGCTACAATTTTATTAAGTGAGCTAGTGATCTAATTTTTTTAGATTAACATTTTCATTTGAATAACCTATCAGCCAGTATAAAATTTTCCACATTATATTGTGTATAACATATATTTGTCTGCATTCAAAATCGTTCACGACCTATCGAGACACCCTATAGTACCTTTAGCCTGCATAATGCATATAGTCATAATTATTACAAGTATGATGTAGGCCCAACATGGGCACACTCTTGGCAGTTTCCGTATCAGCGCGGTTGACGAGAACGCAAAAATAATTAGAGACCATTAATTTTGAGACAAACTTGGTCTTTGTTTCTGCGGTTCATTGTTAATCTGTTAATCTGCAACATGTCTTATGTCGACCGGCGTTTCATTCACAGACATGTATCGAACATCTTCATCGACTCTGATATCTTCTCGTCCTGAAACAAGCAAAAAATTACAGGCGCTATATAAATTAATAAATTACCATTTCTGTATATCCATCCATCAATCCATACACCAACTTATACATCCACCCACCCGTCTATCCACTCATCCATCCATTCCTTATACAAACGTACAGGGCCATAACCACAATATTATAGAATAGTCTACAAAACATATAATTACATAGGCCTACATGTAGTAGGCCTATATGCGTTATAGACATTTTCAATGTGTACATTACTGATCTTGTCATAATGTGGTCATTGTTATTGTCGTTGTAGCTATTGCTGCTGCTGGTACCTTTGTTAGTAGGCCGTATTGTTTATTCGATTTCTATTGTTACTAATAGGCCTAGGCCCCTATTGCAGGCGCTGTGGTTGGTTTATTACTAAGCTGTTGTACGTTGTTTACATTATTTTTGTTGTTGGCTTTTGGGTTATGTCTGTAACAGTGTAACTGATTGTAATCGCAATGATACTTTACCGATTTGCACGCTTCCATGAATTCTGTGACTGATATGATGCCATCATTGTTTCTGTCCATTATCTGTCAATATTACAACATTATAATTATGTGGTCATTGTTAATAGGCGTGTCTGCTAACAAACAAAGACATAATAATAATACTTCGTAGTGACACATCCTTATACGCTCTTAGTGTATTCCACAAATGACACTAACCTATAGTGGAACGGATAATTAATTTATGTTGCTGACCTTGAAGATCCGGTCAGCTTGTGCCTTCACTGTTCCAGCGTCAATCTCCGGATGTACGTCTTGCCCCATCAAACCATAGACAGCAGACACAACGTCGAGCAATTCCTCTTTCGTGATCACTCCATCGTTGTTCAGATCGTAGAGAGAGAAGATCCAAAGCAACTTATCATCCTCGCTTCCTCTCGCCAGGATCGACAGCGCCGTTATGAAATCCTACAACAACATTAGCAGGCATTTATCGAGCGCCAGTGTATTATGTGTATAGCAACCAAGAATAAAACGATGGTGCTGTGAGTGAGGGAAATGCTCAATGTTCCTACACAGTAACCGTGTCAGAGAAGACTATAATAATATTATGGGCGAGTAGGTCGCGGCGGCGGGGGCGACGATGAAGATGATGACGATCAGTGATGGGAAGTATTTAAAATACTAGTATTTAAAATAGTATTTTAAATACAATCTAAGTATTTTGTACTTGTATTTTAAATACTTTTGTGATCAAGTATTTTTACTTTTACTTAAAATACTTTTTTGGTAGTATTTTGACTTAAAATTGTGATGATGTTAAAATACTTTTTCAAAATACTTTTAAATCTCACCAGCTGCAATTAGCTATGCAATATTGCATGCTCCATTGCTCATGCACTAGGCTTCTTCGTAACTCAAACAAAGAAGCCCTTGAACAATGGCCACTTAAACAGGCTGATAGTGGTTAGTCATTGTTATGGATGGCTGGGCACCGCTGACCACAAGGCGAGCGAAGTTAATTACAGGTGTATTTGATGTATGGTCAAGGTTTGTGGATAGATCTTGATGTAAGGTGTAGGGGTAGAGTTTACGGATCACATGTACAACTGTACACGTCTATATTACATCAGGCATCAAATCAACAGGCGTATAATTATGTTTGAAATCAGTTTGATGTTTGACACCACAATGAAGTCCATTGCTAGAATAACTAGACTACTGAACAAAGCTTTATATAATTTAGTGTTAGGCTAGATGTTAACTATCTAGATGTTTATGAATAGGACAAAAAATTAATGAGGATGGCATTAGACATGTCTATTGGCAGGTGGCAATTAGAACTTCTGTGACCCTGGAACGGCGCAGAGTTTTAGTACATCGATCCCCAGTTAAATTAATGGATCATGGACTACATACTTGCAGGGCCGGATTAAGCAATGTCGGGGCCCTGTTCGGGAATTTTTGTGGGGGCCCTGTTCGGAAATTTTTTGCGGAAAATGTTTAAAAATTTTCAGGAAAATTATACCATTTCATCCGCCAAAAAGTTGATGACCTTTTTTTTTTTTTAGTCATCCGCCGAAATTTGTGGGAAAATCGTACCATTTAAGCCGCCAAAAAAGTTGATGACCTTTTTTTTAGTCATCAGCCGAAATTTTTGGGAAAATAGTCGTGTGACAAAAATTTGCTAAAAAATTTGTTTTCACACATTTGTGGGGGCCCCCTAAAGTGTGGGGGCCCTCGTTCCGCGGAACATGTTGAACATGCCTTAATCCGGCCCTGCATACTTGACGAATTACGGCATACAGGAAGACACCTATATTGACCTGTGCTGGTGTATTGTATTATTATCACAAGGAATAGGCCATTCCCATACTACAGATTTCGAACACTTACTTAAAAAGTAGTATAGAGGGTTTTGCTGATGGAGAGAATTGTGACAGGAAGTCTCAACAAAGCAGACTTAATAAGGTACGTACGTTGAGCTTGTGTTCAGCAGTGGAAGAATTTTTATCCATCCCATTGTGCCAGACTACTGAACAAAGCTTTATATAATTTAGTGTTATTAAATTTTAAATAATTTGGATAAATTACATTGACCATTCTTTTTGCATAAATAGTAGGCTACCGATATTTTTTATATGCCATTAAATTGTGTGTTTCTGTGGACCTTGATGTTAACGAACTCTGACTAGAACTAGAACCCCAACTCTAGTGTCTTGGACTCGGACTCGAACATCTTTGGACCCAGACCCAGAAAATGTTTGTTTTTAATCACACTTTTTAAGTAAGATGTTGTATTCACAAAATTGTTCTATGTTAAGAATTTTTGTCGCAGTTTAATATGACTTCCTTATTTTTTAGCCTATGTAGTTTGCCAGTGAGTATTTTGTACTTAGTATTTTAAATACTTTTCCAAGCCAAGTATTTTATACTTGTATTTTAAATACTTTTGTAAAAAAGTATTTTTACTTGTATTTTAAATACTTTTATGACCAAGTATTTATACTTATACTCAAAATACTTTTTGAAAGTATTTTCCCCATCACTGATGACGATGATGATGATGATGATGATGATGATGACGATGATGATGATGATGATGATGATGATGATGATGATGATGATGATGATGATGACGACGACGGTGACGATGATGATGATGATGATGATGATGATGACGACGACGACGACGATGATGATGATGACGACGACGACGACGATGATGATGATGATGACGACGACGATGATGATGATGATGACGATGATGATGACGATGATGATGACGACGACGACAATGATGGGTAATTAAGGCAATGCTATACGAGATTTGCGATAACCTGTCCGCCTAGGCCAATAATTATAATTATAGGCTACCTTAATTGTAAGAAAAACTTACGTCGAAGTTGACCGTTCCGTCTCGGTCATGGTCGAAGGCGCTGAAGACATAATGAGCGTAGGAATCGGAGTCTATAAGGACAACTTAGAAATGTTATGCACATGACCATTGTTTTCAAACAGTCTATGTAACTATTTAAAGATAAAGATAATTTGGTAAAGTCTGAGTAACTATAGGTAAAATGTTTTATTTAATTGGCCAAGCCATAGATCGTGGTAGATCATTTTGACATATAGCCTATTTTACTTCTGACCTGCCTACAATTCTTTGGAATTTTTAATATGTTCTTTAATCTAATTTCCTCTACCTGAGCACTGAAAAACTCTCATGAAATGACCCGACTTGCTGAAACTGTAGCTTATATAATATCTGACGCCGCCACTGTTCGTAAAGTACATAATTATGCAATCTTCCTACCATGCAGTTGCTCAAGACCTTCCTCTTTAGCCGTGGCTGGGCCGTGAGCGATTATGTATAGCCTCTTCAGTGGCGGATCCAGAACTGTTTCAAGGGGGGGCCAAAATCTTAGATCTTGGACGGGAAAAAAGAAAAACTTTTTGAAAGTTCGAAAAATAGCGATCGGTCGTTGAGGAGGAAAAAAGTACTTTTCATCCGCCAAAAAAGTTGATGACCTTTTTTTTAGTCATCCGGCAAATTCTTCGGGAAAATCATACCATTTCATCCGCCAAAAAAATTGATGACCTTTTTTAAAGTCATCCGCCAAATGTTCCGAATAGGGGGGGGGCAATATCCATTACACCCATAAGGTCCCATATTTGTGTTGCTAATTTCAGACCAAATGGGAGGGCCACGCCCCATGGCAGTTTTAAATGGGGGGGCCATGGCCGGATTCCCCCCTGGATCCGCCCCTGAGCCTCTTAAAGAGGCGCAGTAGACCTTTCCAAAATGAATGAGCGAATGAACGATGTACACAACCATCTAACTAGGCTACATAGGTGCTCTACTGCAGTATTGACAATGTAAGGTTGAACCTACAAGTTTTTGTGGATACCAAATAGTATTACACGAATCGTAAGTATAAGACTAGGGGCCTACAGTAACGAATCTTCAACATCATTATTATTATGACATAATTATTGTGTTGATGGACTTCCGACTGATCGACCGACCTGAAAGTGGGAAGAATTGTGAATAGATTTCCTTGAACGTCGCTTCACTAACAATTCCAGACGGACAATCCTGTAAAACAAAGGCAAAATTAATGACGTCGACATAAATTATGGCATTGTAAGCAGGGTCCATTGTACTGTCGTCTATCAGTCTAATCCAGTGGTGTAGTGGGGGGGGGGGGGAACGCGGGGGAACGCCGTTCCCCCACTTTTTTCCGCGGGGGAACGCCGTTCCCCCACTTTTTTTCAGGGAGGAAACAAAAAATTCAAGATTCACAGTTTCAGCTGCTTACTTACTGGAGCCTTTCGCAGTTTCGCAGATATATTTTAGCCTATATACATGTATGTGTTCAATGGCTTGTAAATAAAAGCTAATGACAAATGAAAATAGTACAGTAGTACAGTCAGGCGCGGATTCAGGGGGGGCGGAGCCGGCGTACGCCCCCCCTAAACCTGCCGAACTGACCTAAAACTAACATAATTTGGGAATAGGATGCTCGAAGTAGCTGGACCGGCAGAATGGAGCTCTCTTACCGGAGCTCTCTTGCCTACTTACCTGAGTTGCTAGCAGACGTTACCCACGTGACCAATGACTTTTGCCGTGACGTCATTCACAAAGTTCATGTACAGACAAAATTTACGTAGGCTAAATAGAAATTGGTCCATTTAAAATATGTCGAGTGGTCCGCCGTCAAAACGGCTTAAACAAGCAGTTTTATCATTCGCGAATAAGCCGACATAAGCCTATCTTAGGCCTATATCTCAAAAGATGGCATATGATTATCATTATAATTTTGGAATTCGTCGTGCTGATTATAGCCGCCGAAGGCGTTCAGCTGCCGATATTATGGACAAAAGCAAATCAAGGATATAGAACTAGGCCTACTCCAGGGCTTAAAGTGTGGCAGGACGGCCATGGACGGCGTCCTGGCATTTATTTTCGAGGCAGGACGCCGTCCTATGACTTATTTGGCCAGCACGGTCGTCCATGACTGCATGGACGCCGTCCATGCAGTTACGGACGACCGGCCATGACTGCCTAAAAATGGCTCCATTTGAGGTCGACACAGCCAAAAATGCGCTGGTCGCTGGGGCTCCGCCCCAGACCCCGCTGGGGCAGCTTACGGTAAAGACAAAACAAAACTTTTCTCTTTTACAATAACATTTTGATTTTTATTGTTATCCTGGTAGCTTGCGACACTGAAAAACGACTTATTATTGAAGTTTTCGCGACTTTATCGTTCACAAATTGCTGGCAAACAAGAGCCTAAAATGGCTCCATTTGAGGTCGACACAGTCAAAAATGCGCTGGTCGCTGGGGCTCCGCCCCAGACCCCGCTCGGGGAGCTTACAACGCTCCCCCAGACCCCCTAGTCGGGATGGGCTTCGTGCCTTCGGCACTCGCAACTTCCCGCATTCGGCGCCGCCACTGACGACCAATCAGGCCTACAATACAGCGTCCTGGCACTTTTTTTTACACTTTAGGCACTCTATATGTATATATATATATATATATATATATATATATAGCCTACATAATTACGAGATTGTATTGGTAGTATTTACGCCCCCCCTAACCAGAAATCCTGGATCCGCCCCTGACAGTAGTAGGCCTACGGTAATAACAATAAATTAATAATTGAGAAACAAATTTGTAAGCCTAATATGAAGCGTTCCCCCACTTCATTTTTTGCGTTTCCCCACTTCATTTTTTAGGACTACACCACTGGTCTAATCTGCTTATAAAATTAAATTATTATTAGGCCTTTTGCCCTGGCTCGCATTATCTCGTCTGGCTTACATTTTTTTCTTGTCAGTATCGCCTGTCTTGTCTTTCTCAAGCACTCCTGTTTCGTTGGTTTCGTCTCCGTCAATCTTCTCTAAAATTCATGTAATCTTACCTCTTGAAGTTATGATATCCAATTTCAAAAACAGACTACAATAAGTGTTGATTTACTGCTTAAGTCCACTTTTCCCGCCAAGATGGAAGTATCCAGCAGCTGTCCAGCTGCACGCAATTAACCTAGTTATAATTATAGAGACAGATTAAAGTTGGAGGGTGGACCTGTTTGAAGCCACGGTACATGATCTGCAGTTCTTTGCGAGTAAAGTGCGTCGATCGGCAGAGGGCGTCGAGTCCTTCCGGTTTGTATCGTATGGCTGGTTCGCGTTCACACTTCCCAGCGACGCCTGCAAGAATCGCAACGTGGAATGATTATGCTCTTATAATAATTATTAATTGTGCAGAGTGAGGTTGATTAGACTTTAGACAAGACTGTTGAGGTGTAGCCAAGCTATCCGTCGATTTCGTCCATCTATCCGTCCATACGATCATCCGTCTACCTGTCTATCTGTCTGTACGTCTGTCTGTCTCTCTCTCTCTGTGTCTCTCTCAGTCTGTCTCTGTCTCTCTGTTTCTATGTCTCTCTGTCTAAAGAAAAGCAGAGATCACAGAGTGAGAAAACCTCTGTATATGCCTACATGTAAGTGAGTCACTGTGAGTGGTGCGTCTTTCTGTATGTCCGTCCGTCCGTCCGTCTATATGTAAATTTTACTGTTAAAGCATATGGCTTACGCGTAGGCCTATAGACCTACATTGTACATTGAACAATACAGATTCAAACAAGCTTATTGATCGACATCAAATGGCTTTATGGTTTCTCTAGTGTTCATCATAACTATAAGTAGACTCAAGTTCAGTGAGCCCACTCGAAATTTATAGATACAATACATTACTATGGTCATCTGGTGTCAGCTGCTGCCACTGTTGGCTCTATAGGTTGAAAGTAACTACGACGAAGGCTCTAGTTGTTTATAAGCATTTCACGGTTGAAAGTTAGTCCCATGTCTTTACCTTTATCGTAATGACTCGTGCTGAAGAAAGGCAATGATATCTTCCTCGACAGTCGTCTTGACAACGCCGATATTGCAAACGTCTGCATGACTACAGCAGCAGAGTCAACTTATATAGGTCCTTAATATTGTCGGTCGCTATATGAATAAGACACGGATTACTTAAGCCTCGATAAGCATCTTAATCCGAAGAAGATGCTATTGCTGCTGAAGATGACGACTGGTGGTTGAAGATGCTGCTGCTGCAGCGGCTGTTGTATGAACAACGATGAATGTGACTGATTCATTTCAATGCAAAATCGATCATCTCAATATAAAGACACCTGTTGCGGATGACCTGGCCCAGCCCAGCATCAGCAGCAGCAGCAGCAGCAGCAGCAGCAGCAGCAGCAGCAGCAACAACAGTGTTATAAATGATCTGGCCTGGATGGACCCCTGCAACAGCCTAGGCCTATAGATTGGATGTTTCAGACCTTTAGTCATGATATTATGAGTGGATAATAATTTATATAGGCCTAGACGAAAATATACACGTAGACCCCTATAGGCTGCATGCAGAGCGCTAAGATTAAAGTGTTGCGCCGGTCTGTTGTGTGATATTATAATCGCCGCAGGGAAGCATGTGGCTTAACTATTCCTAACGCATCTCGTAGTCTGTTGCAAAGAGATTGTAAATCTCCCAGATGTCTCAGCGCGATTATAAGAGCCACGACAGGGAACCAGCTCAATTATAGACGCTATAGACTCTAATTATGTATAGTATATCAAGCCCGCAATTGCCAGATGGCTTGATACCGGTTTAGCATAGGTCCAAGCCTCCCAGGTCAGAATCCGGGAGGTGTCAAGACAACCGTCAGGCCAAGGAGTCAGCATGATATGGTAGGCCTACTACGGTGATGATCGTAATTGGTTCTGAGCATCGGCGGAGTTTATCAGAGGGATAGGGGGCTAAGCCCCCCCCCCCCAAGAAGGCCCAAATTCAGCTTTTTACCATGAAAATGGTATCTTTTTTCGGGTTTAGCTCCCCCAAGAAGGCATTAGCCCTCCGAAGAACGGAAACCAAACTCCGCCCATGGTTCTGAGAGGCGATGGGATAGCATAGGCTGCGTTCGTAGCAGTGAAATAATAAAAACGGGATTTTTTAATAAAATAGACCTAATATTTTTATTTTTTAAACGAAAGTATGAAACAATTGAGTTTAGGCCTATAACAACTGGTCTGTCATCCTAGCCTATAATATTACATGCATAGGCTAGCCTAGTCTGACCTTTAATTATTTGGCTAGGCTATAGGCCTAAGATTGAAACTGAACTCTTCAAGCTATTCTATCCAGATTCTAATCAGGTTCCACCAACATGGGCGTCCGCAGCGGGGCGCAAGGGGGCGCAAATGCGCCCCCCTGGATTTTTCGCATAGTTGCACATAAATTTAGATTATTTGGTCGTGAACTCGTGATTATTACAACGCGATTTTCAACGTGATTATCGATTCGATCTACAAGTTGAACCTATTTTTTTGGGTGCATACGGTATATGTAGGCTATAGGATTCTCTCGTGGTAATATGGAAATTCAAACTGTCACCCATTAAATTTCGACCATGTGACAATTATTTAAAAGTTTGCGCCCCCTAGAAAAATTCTTGCGGACGCCCATGTCCACCAAACTAGGCTGCCACCATCACCGACAACCCCCGTAGCACCACGCTGCCTCCTCGACTTGACCTTCCGAATTTTGACCTGGCACCGCCCCACCGAAACGAAAAAGGCAGCTCTGGCTATTGCGGACTTGATTTGATAGCGCCGGTGATAATAAGCTAGTCTCTCTGACGTGGCTTTTGTGGGCGCTGAGAAATTCTCGAATATTTACATTACATTAGCCTACATTACAAGCTGGGATCTTGACACCTGACTAGACTGCCATTTATTGTTACTTAGGCGCTGCAGAAATCCTAACCTTTGACCTAGGCCTATAGGCCTACGTCTACGATTTGATCCCGCCTCGTTGTTAATTGCAACGCTCCACAGTCTCCAGCCGAAACAGGAGCTGCGCGGTAGACCTAGACTTATGGACCTACCCATCGTTCTAATAACGTTTCCTGTTGCACATGCATTTTTAACCCTGCAAGCAAAGTAGAAAACAAAAAACAAAACGGAATTGTTTCTGAGAGAAACCGGGAAAAGCTATTTTTGTATTTAGGCCTATACCGTAGGGGAAGACGGGGTAATTTCGGCCATTTTTCTAATTTTTTTAAATAAATTGCAAATGGTTGACGGCTAAAATTAAACAAAATTACAACTAAATAAAGTAAGATAGGGACAATATACTGCAAGGTTACTTTTTGGGATTGAGAAAAATATTTGCTGGGAAAAAAATAATTTTTAAAGTGAATTTTTGGCCGGATTTACCCCGGCATACGGGTAAATTCGGCCAGCACAGCTAAATTGATTTTCACAACCAACCGGACGAGATAATAATGCACAAATGTATTAGGCGATATCACTGAAGCGCTAATATGAAGTAACACAAATTTTTTTATTATTATCTTTAAAATCTTTTTTTTTATATAACAATTGGCCTTTCCTGGACTTCTTTCGTCCAGTTGCATGCTTGCCTTTCTTCTGGGAATTTCTTGGCATATAATTTAGAGCACCAAATGACCCAATATAACTATATTTTAAATTAAAACTGAGTATATTGGTGAAAAATATCAAGTCACTATATTAACATTGGCACTATGTACCATTTCTAACATCTCGGGGTAAATCCGTCCACATGGCCGAATTTACCCCCGACCCATCCACCCTCCATAATAGCCGTAACGAGAAGGGCCGCTATTTTGGACAATCGATTTGGATAATCAAATTGACAAAAAATATTGTGGCTTGCAGAATAAAAAGCAAATAACCGACATTTGAACCAGAATACCTTCATTTCTTAGCTGTTATTGGAGACAGCATAGAGAAGTCGATTTGGCTCGAACTCGTTTTTTTCGCTTTTAGCGAATTATACTCACATAAAAACAAAACTATCTCGATAAACATACGTAATATGATATTGTGAACTAGTTGGTAGCATTGAATTCTTCCCTTGCCCTCTGGTTCTCTTGAAATCACCCTGGCCGAATTTACCCCGTGGCCGGTATTACCCCGTCTTCCCCTACTGCATGGTTGAAATTTTTTATCGAAACGCAGTTTTTATCAAAGATCTTAGAGTCTCTAAGAACCAGGGCCTACTACGCCATGGGGGGATGGAAGCAGACTGCTTCCAATTTGGGCCAGGGGGGGAAAGTCCCCCCCCCTAATGATAAAGTTGAGTATAGAAGATTTTCTCCTGAACATGTTCCCTCGGTATTCCCCAGCATCTGCCATGGACTTCCTCATGGTAAATTCCCCGAACAATCCCCCCCCCCGTCATAACACAGGATAAATCTTCCTTTAATTTGACTTTTTCTTAACACTCACTTAAATTTGTCCCTGCACTTCCATCACTTTCGCACCCATTAGGGCTTGCCACGTGGGGGGGGGGGAGTAAGTAGTCTGATCCAACCTGTGCCAGAGAGAAATCCCCCTCTAATGATAGATGGCATAAGAGATTTTCTTCTAGACATATCTCTCGGCATCTCCCCTTTGTACCACCCCTCCTCCCCCCACACCCACGGTAAATTACCCTTGAACGTCCATCCATCCATCTCAAGGGTAGATCTTCATTTTAGTATGACCTTTGTCTTACAGTCAGTTAAATTTGTCTCTGCACCTATAATATGGCACGCTCTCACAACTCATAATTAATTACGTTAATTGTTCAAAAAATTACCGGTACGGTATATTTTATATCTACTGACACTGCATTGGTTTTATAATATAGGCCTAGGTCTCAAATAAAATGAACGATATTTTAAGAATGAATTTTAGTGATATGAGGCAAATTTAATAAGCAACAGTAAATTAGTACTTTTGTTTATAGTAAAAGGTTTTAGTCCGTTTAAGTAAACATTAATCAAGCAATAAAAGCTTTGTTGCTCAACAATAATTTAAGTTCAATATCAAGTAAAGTAGTCTACATGTTTTTTTTTAGTCCACCCTCAAACATCAAAGCACTATTGAAGTCTGCACAAATGCAAATTGCTTACACTGTAGCCTACATTTTGAAGGAAATATTCGGGGGGATTGTCCTATATTGAAACGTTCTGGTGGAATCCAAAGAGGAAATTACGGCGAATGGTGCGGGGAAATGTACATTGTACAACAGTTACTGATAGTGCTCAACTTGATACACCAAAAGAAGTTGATATTTTGCTGAAAGCTGGGCCTTTCTAAACTTCACAGAACTACAGTAGCTATATATACATTACTAGTGTTGAACGCACTGTTAGCCCATAATGAGAAATTTTAGAATGTTGCCATTATATTGTGCAAATTAAAAATAAATAAATAATGGGGAGGAGACATTTTATGACATTCTAAGCCATGTTTCTGCGCATTAAATTCACGAGCAATTTTGTGAAGATGACAGCTTAAAAGGTACAATTACAGGATGCAAATCCAAAAAATTGAAATTTTCATGACTTTATCGTTTATAAACAGCTAGCAAACAAGAGCCTAAAACGTGTGCTCTAGTCTACACCAACAGCAAAAAATGCGTTTTTTCTGGGGCTCCGCCCCAGACCCCGCTGGGGGAGCTTACGGCGCTCCCCCAGACCCCCTATAGTCGCTATGGGCTTCGTGCAGTGATGGGAAGTATTTAAAATACTAGTATTTAAAATAGTATTTTAAATACAATCTAAGTATTTTGTACTTGTATTTTAAATACTTTTGTGATCAAGTATTTTTACTTTTACTTAAAATACTTTTTTGGTAGTATTTTGACTTAAAATTGTGATGATGTTAAAATACTTTTTCAAAATACTTTTAAATCTCACCAGCTGCAATTAGCTATGCAATATTGCATGCTCCATTGCTCATGCACTAGGCTTCTTCGTAACTCAAACAAAGAAGCCCTTGAACAATGGCCACTTAAACAGGCTGATAGTGGTTAGTCATTGTTATGGATGGCTGGGCACCGCTGACCACAAGGCGAGCGAAGTTAATTACAGGTGTATTTGATGTATGGTCAAGGTTTGTGGATAGATCTTGATGTAAGGTGTAGGGGTAGAGTTTACGGATCACATGTACAACTGTACACGTCTATATTACATCAGGCATCAAATCAACAGGCGTATAATTATGTTTGAAATCAGTTTGATGTTTGACACCACAATGAAGTCCATTGCTAGAATAACTAGACTACTGAACAAAGCTTTATATAATTTAGTGTTAGGCTAGATGTTAACTATCTAGATGTTTATGAATAGGACAAAAAATTAATGAGGATGGCATTAGACATGTCTATTGGCAGGTGGCAATTAGAACTTCTGTGACCCTGGAACGGCGCAGAGTTTTAGTACATCGATCCCCAGTTAAATTAATGGATCATGGACTACATACTTGCAGGGCCGGATTAAGCAATGTCGGGGCCCTGTTCGGGAATTTTTGTGGGGGCCCTGTTCGGAAATTTTTTGCGGAAAATGTTTAAAAATTTTCAGGAAAATTATACCATTTCATCCGCCAAAAAGTTGATGACCTTTTTTTTTTTTAGTCATCCGCCGAAATTTGTGGGAAAATCGTACCATTTAAGCCGCCAAAAAAGTTGATGACCTTTTTTTTAGTCATCATGCAGCCGAAATTTTTGGGAAAATAGTCGTGTGACAAAAATTTGCTAAAAAATTTGTTTTCACACATTTGTGGGGGCCCCCTAAAGTGTGGGGGCCCTCGTTCCGCGGAACATGTTGAACATGCCTTAATCCGGCCCTGCATACTTGACGAATTACGGCATACAGGAAGACACCTATATTGACCTGTGCTGGTGTATTGTATTATTATCACAAGGAATAGGCCATTCCCATACTACAGATTTCGAACACTTACTTAAAAAGTAGTATAGAGGGTTTTGCTGATGGAGAGAATTGTGACAGGAAGTCTCAACAAAGCAGACTTAATAAGGTACGTACGTTGAGCTTGTGTTCAGCAGTGGAAGAATTTTTATCCATCCCATTGTGCCAGACTACTGAACAAAGCTTTATATAATTTAGTGTTATTAAATTTTAAATAATTTGGATAAATTACATTGACCATTCTTTTTGCATAAATAGTAGGCTACCGATATTTTTTATATGCCATTAAATTGTGTGTTTCTGTGGACCTTGATGTTAACGAACTCTGACTAGAACTAGAACCCCAACTCTAGTGTCTTGGACTCGGACTCGAACATCTTTGGACCCAGACCCAGAAAATGTTTGTTTTTAATCACACTTTTTAAGTAAGATGTTGTATTCACAAAATTGTTCTATGTTAAGAATTTTTGTCGCAGTTTAATATGACTTCCTTATTTTTTAGCCTATGTAGTTTGCCAGTGAGTATTTTGTACTTAGTATTTTAAATACTTTTCCAAGCCAAGTATTTTATACTTGTATTTTAAATACTTTTGTAAAAAAGTATTTTTACTTGTATTTTAAATACTTTTATGACCAAGTATTTATACTTATACTCAAAATACTTTTTGAAAGTATTTTCCCCATCACTGGCTTCGTGCCTTCGGCACTCGCAATTTCGCGCCTTCGGCGCCTGCAATATAGGGGAAACTTTCTGCCTGGGGGGGATTGCTTCCACCTTACAGGGGGGGATAGTAGGCCCTGCTAAGAACTATTGGTTATAATATTTTTTTGCGTTGTGATGTAGGCCTAGGCCTAATGTAGGCCACTGTTACACATTATAATAATTATATCAATCGTCTCGACATGCGTGCTTATTAAATATGGAACGCACACAAAAACGTATCCAACTTTTGCGCGAGAATTTCCGTCGTCTCGCTCGATCGCCTTTTGTGAGCTACCGACAAGACGGCGAGGTGTTCCTTCATTTTTGTCTTGTTTTCTTTCTGAAATGGATAACAGCGACTCGTCTGACACAAGCGACGAAGATTATATTCCCAACGGTTGGAAACTATCTGCTTTTCGTAATGAAAGTTCTGTTAGATTGCAGATATCTGTGTTGCTTGTTTTACGTACGTGGTCGATTCTTGACAATGTAATCATAAATGAATGTGCCAGTTACGTGTTTTGGATGTAATGTAATCGGACATTTATGTAGCACGGAAAGCTTAATTGGGTTGAAGCGCATTCTGATCGCCAAGACAGCTTTCAGCGGGTGCAATAATCTACGCAGATGAAGGTTGAGGCATTCTTAATTTTGCAGTGTACTAATAACTGAATATTTCGTAGCATCATTTTGCAATCGATTTCCCAATGTATTTGAGATGTTCGGGTCTGAGAGCTTCAACTGCATGTGACAGAAATAGTGATGTGAATGAGGTTCAATCTGCTAAATCGTCCACAGAACACTTCTCTTAAACGCCGGCCCTATAAAGCCAGGATCTCACATAGATGCAGATCATAAAATTATTTGTGCTTATAAAATGTGGGTAATCCTGAAGACTGTGTGCCTGTATACAAAATAATATGGTTGCCAACGACTTGGCTAAAATAGAGCGCTGCGACCTATCAGCCGCATCCCATAATGCAATGCGCTCAGAAAGTAATGGTGTTGTACATTTACCATCAACTCACAACACTGTCTTTGGAAGCCACATTAAACATTAAAAACTGCCTTTTAACTAGATTATGCTAATAATGAGTTTAATTATCTATAGCTGAACTAATTTTGGATACAATGTTGCTCACTTTGTTACGTGAGAAGGCAGTTTGTAAGTAAGCTTGTTTTGCTGAGTGTCCTGTTTGCATGAGCATTTTCTGTCAAGTTATAACGATCGGTTTGTTAATTAATCAGAAGGTGATGTTGTGAGTGAAGAGGAAGATTCTGGCGATGAGGAGCAGTTTGTACCTGACGAAGATGACGGCGGTGCTGAGAATAAAGAAGGCGTTTCCAGCTCAAAGTGCAAAACGCGGAGAAAGCCGTGGGAGACGTTATCGAGGTAGGATCTCAAACTTCCGAATTTACCCGGTTTCTTAGGGTCACCAAATGTATCCATCTGATAGAAATAGTTTCACTGGCTTTATCTCGTAATTGAGGTATGTATAAAAATATTAGTGCATAATATTATATCCTGCTGTAAGCATTCTGTTTTTTTGTGTGTTGATTGGTATTTTGCATATTCTGCTGTAAACTGTTGGTCAAAGTAATAAATTTTTATATTATGTGGATCGAGTGTAGACCTATTTGGAAACACTCAGGACATAAAATTTGATGGTTGAATTGTAGTTATTTTAACCAGGAATGATTTGATTTATTATTTAACTCTTTAATAGCCAGAGTGTTCTAAACGTGACTAGGAAACCAGTGCAGCTTGTCGTTAAATTTTTGTTTATGTATTTATAATAATTAGAATAATAACTATTTAAATTTGCTTCATTTAGTGACTCTTTTCCAAAGAGGAACCACAAAATTTCCACTCGTCAAGGGTTACAGAAAGACGAGAAGGAAGAGGAGCACAGTGATAAGCAGTTTATAGCAAAGAACGAAGGGAGAAAGGAAGAGGTGACGAAAAATAAAACGGACGCACTGTGGGCTGACTTCATGAAGGATGTCGGAGCTGCCAAAACGAAAACAAACCTTTCTTCAGAACCATTAGCAAACAAGGTTAGTTTTTAATTCAGTTTTGATTTTCATACTTCAATCCAGATTAATATGTCATTGTACAAAATATGTTTTTGTAAGCAGGAACGTAAGTTTTGTTGTCGTTGAGCTCAAAAGCACTGTTCGGTCTTAATTTAACAGAAACCTGGTATTTCTTTATGGTGTTTACAAGTGAGCCTATTCTCTAGAACTTAAAATAGCACTTCTATGGGTTTCAGACTTCATAAATTACAACTAGCAAAAATACGAGTTGGACGTTGTTAGGTTTATGCATCTAAAATGTTGAATAATCTGGCGTAGCAAATAAATTTCATGTTCACGTGCTGAGGCTGAGAAGACTGTCTCTAATGCTGTAGGCCTCTCTCTAATCTAAGTTTTCATTCAACAGCTGCAGTTCTTTTTGTTTTTCATCTTCCTGGAAATGATTTTTATTCCACTTGGAACGTCGATGCCTTTCACGACGTTTCTGCTTTTGAATAGGCAACAGATTCACCCTCTACAGCAGCATCTGCCAGTTTACCAACATCATCATCTTCATCATCATTATCAGCCGCAACCAAACCCAACAAAGTGACCGTCGTAAAGGAATACGATTTTGCTGGTGAAACAGTCGTGTAAGCATTTTGAAAATCACAAAAATCAATCTTACATAAATTTTATAATTTTGGTTTATGATACGGCATGGTCTCGTATATTCATCCAAAACTTAGTTCAGCGTTAACTAGAAAGAGACCTTTTTATGAAAACCTGATGATAGGGCAGTCCTTGAAGTTGCCCTGAGGGACTGTTTTGATAAAGTTCCGTTGTATAAGTAAGGTTTGGTGTACATATAAAGCTGAAGCCTTCCGACCACTTAAACATTGCTGAGCGGCTTTTTGAAGTTGCTATATAAAATGCCATGCTTTCTCTGTTGCTGACCCTGTGATCGGGAATGGGCTACCTCTGTATCTGTGCCTGCTGCCAAGAGCCCCCCCCCCCATCTGACAAGTTCTGTGACAAACTTACAACTGTTCTCTTCAGCCGAGGTTGAGTCAGGAGCGTTTCTGCATAGCAACCTTAGATGGGCGCTATATGAGTCCTTGTAATGAATGAATGAATAATGAAAACAAGTACTGATAAACAAATGAGCTAATTGTCTAAATGACCAACTAGTTGTTTGCTGAGTGTTTTTGTCTGTTTTTTGTTTCCACAGAGTAACAAAAGAAGTTGACATTGGTTCAAAGGAAGCAAAGGAAATCATCTCTTCGAGTGCACTAAAAACAGTAACACAACCGACGGCTACGTCTTCTTTATCGTCTACGGAAAAAACTACGTCTGCTGCATTGTATGTTGCACCTTGTGTTTCTACTTAATAGTAATATTAATTTTTTTTAAAGTTTATGTAACACTGCGCCTTAACCTTAAGGTGTATACTGTGCCATGACTTAGCAATAAGATAATATTTGAGTATTTGGTTGCATGATTTTAAGATGAGGTGTGTTATACAGTGCCATGACTTAGCCATTATGATAAGGTGTGTACAAGAACATGTCTTTGCCGTTATGATAAGTCATATACAGCACCTTGACTTATCCATTTGATTGTGTGCATTTGGCAACATGACTTAGCCGTAAAATAAGCATAGGCATATGCAGTACCCTAACTGAGCCAAAGCAGAAGATATTGGTGCATGACATGTACACTGTTGTACACACTTTTTTTGGTACAGGTATTGTTTACTTAAGATAAGCATGTTCAATATAGCATGTGTCTGGCTTTCATTTGACTCTGAATTGCTGTTGAGTTTGCTTGAATGATTTCTAATCAATATGCGTTGCTGTTTGCAGATTGAAGCGGCCGTCACCTGGTGGTCTCAATTCGCTCCTCAGTAAACTCAACAAGAAACCGAAATTGAGCACACTGGTATGGGGTCATTGCATAATTACGTAACGCTCGAGGGTGGGTGGGTGGGGTAATTGAAAACGTTACGAAACGTTACGGGGGTGGGTGGGTGGGGGGGGGAGCTGAACGTTACGTAACGCCTTGAAAAAAATATTAATGAATATTGAATTAATTATCATCGAATGACACTTCAGACATGATGGGTTCGAAGTCTAAACTTCGTGACATATTGATTTAAAACTTAACCGAAGTAGGTCTATACATCTGAAGAACAGTGAAGAAGATGCGGCAGCAGACATCGGTTACATGCCAAGTCAACAGATCTGTGCTTCCGTTGGTGCAAACCGAAAACCGCTGTTTGAATTGTTTGGGATAGTTTTACCAACGGAGCAACCTGGTATACCTAATTCCCCTCGGATTCCTGACATCGGAAAACTACTTTGAAGTATATTTTACTTGGCGGACACGGATCGCAAACATCGATGCTCAACAGACCTCAGCAATATTTCTATTAGATCTAATAATTATCGAAGTGCCAAAACTCAGCAAATAATTAGTTCATTTTAATAATATGATTAATTATTGATGAGCAATTTAGTCAGTGAAACTTTTCAGCAGTGTGTAAAATTTTATTCTTCAGGTAAAATTAAAGAAAATTTCATTTCAAGGCTACATTATAAATTCACTATGAAAATAAGAATTATAATTACGTGCTAACATAAGCCAATAATAGACCTAAATCTCAACTGAATTTTCGCAACAATCGTTACGTAACGCTGGGGAGGGTGGGTGAAGGGAAACGTTACGAAGCGTTACAGGGTGGGTGGGTCCAAAACGGTCATTTTCAGCGTTACGTAATTATGCAATGGCCCCTATGGTTTCAAAACTTATCTATAGAAATCTGAATTACATATTTATTTCGCACTTCTTCAAGTTATGTTTTTAAAGGGCTTAGTGTAGAAATAGTTGCGACACTGCAGTTTAATACAAGGAACTTCGTTTGTCATTAAAATGAGGACCTGACTAGAAGAAGAATTAATTAAATTAAGGCCGTGTGCCATTGACTGTAATTTAGGCGTTTTATTCAATGGACTAAAACTGTTTGTGTGGTTTAAGTATGTAAGTATTTTCTTTATTACTCCACTTGCAAACACACAATAGGAAGATCGTAAATGCAACACAAGAACAAAAATGGCAGCCATGTAGTTTGCAGTGAATTAAAATTAGTCAGAAATGAATTGATGTTATTTCTCAAGAGTATTTTAAATGTGAGATACCTGCCATAATTTGTGTGAATAAAATGATGTCCTTTTAATGTAATTAATTGATCTCTTGATTTGGATTAGGAAAAATCGAAACTCGATTGGGACGGATTTAAGCAGAAAGAAGGAATTACGGAGGAGCTGCAAATCCACAACCGAGGAAAAGACGGGTAAGAAATAAACCACTGGCGACAATTTATCATATGGTATTGAAGAATTTATAAGGCATTAAGGCACGTCTTGCAGTGCTAGCTATTCTGAGGAGCTCCCAGCATTCCTCTGACTGCGTTCTTGTTTATAGAGGTGCCCTTGTACCGGCATGTGCTGTGCTACGGCGCCATAGAAATTGTTGTCATTTTTTATATTACTATTATAATTATTATTATTGACAGCCCGAAGGAAATAAGAAAGTCATGCTTTTATTGTTCTTACTCTTGATTCCATTAATTTTGTGTAGCTCCTTTTTTAGGAATTGCACATGCCACTTTCACGGTTTCAGTTTTTGTACATTATTGTCAGAGCACTTCTGAGTATAGCCTTATAGGGATGCTGTATGAGTGGCTGTAATTAATGAATAATTAATGAATTAATTGTAAGTCCTTGTGTGTTAAGAACTTTAAGAAGATATCACTGAATGAGTACAAAATAGATGAATTTAACTGCCATGTACTCCTTTTTTCTCAGTTTACTCAAACAAATTGTAAGAATGAGATGCAGCAATAACAAAAGAGAAGTAATCTCATTTATCTGGACTTTGACAGGAATTTCTCTTGCTCCTTAAAATTGGTAATTTTCTGTCAGAAATGCATTGAGAAACATTTATCATTTTTACAAATTCGTTACAGGCAAAAAGTATGTGTGCAGCAGTTTCCCATATAATCTGATTGCTCATTAACACTTCATTTAAGAGTGTACATTTAAGAGTGTACAAAAGGCTACTGGGAAAGCAGTGCAACCGGTCATTAAACTGTTAAAGACCACAGTCGCAAATGATGATCACTTCGAAGCTAAACCACAGTTCATATGCAACAAAAGACTGAATTTCTAGAAAAGTTGTATCAATGGCCAGTTTCTGATACTTAAATGTACAAAATCGTCAGTAAACATTGTTTGAGAACACAGTAACCAGTGACTTAATATTGATGGATTAATCAAGATAAATATGATACTGCACATTTGCTGAATGACAAGAATTGTTTGTCTGTTGCATTCGTGTGTAGGTATCTTGAGCGAGTCGCTTTTCTTGAAAGAACTGATCAAAGACAATACGAGATCGAACGCAGTCTGCGATTAGGATCGTCTCAGAAACAATGATCGTATCGTGCTGGACTGTTGGACAGAGATTGTGATTAACTATGAATACATTGTGTATGAAAGTAACATTAACAGTAAATGCATGTGCAGTTGTGCACTGAAATAATGAAATGAAAAACTGTTTGTGCAGGAAATCTTTGAACACCTGAGCTACAATCTTCAAAGTTTTAAGCTTATAATTATTTTCTAGGTTTTATTATTAAATAACATTGATGACTAGTGAAGACCGGTTGGGAAGGTTTCTAGATATTGGGACTATTGTGACTCAATTTTTGCTACTACTATATGTGACTAAACAGACCTGACAGAACGAAATCATTTATCGTTTGTGTAAGAACAGGATTGTGTATAAAATAAGCTGTAATTTATCCCTTCAGGATGTCCACTGTGTAGGCTATTATTTGTGTTTCTGATCTCGTATTAACTTATGCTGCTGTGCTGCCACTGACTTGATGCTCTGTGGCATTGGCTCAATTGTGGATCATTGGACTAAGTGTTTATGTCTTTTGATTTGTTTTACGATCACTGAAAATAATGAGAGCAGATAAGTGACTTTTGTGCGAGTTAATGAATCACTAACAAGTGCAATTGTATGTTTTGAAATTTTGAGATTCAGTATGTAGAGACGTACATGTGGACTTGGCATAAAACATAACGGAGCGGCTATACTTTTTGTTAAGAATCCTAAGGAGCCTTCCATGCTTTTAAAGTTTTAAACAATGGGTTCGTTTATGACTTTATGCTAAGAAGTTGAACAACAACAAACTTGTTAATTCTTGTTAAAATCACATCTACCATAGACAGTCCAAATCAGCAAATTATGTGTACAAAATTGCACTGTTAGACAGAAAAGCAGTTTTCCTATTATTTAGTATTAGAAACTTGAAATAATTGGTAGTTACGTATGAAATACGGAAAAATTATGATAAATTTAATTTTAATACTTCATTTCAATAGTTTCTGAACGCATACAAATCAACGTGCTAACGCATTCACAAATATTCACTGAAACTAAAGCAAACCTTGAAACAGCAACCTGATTCAAGAAAAGCAAACCGATTACATATCTACTAAATCCTAAAAACATAAAAAGGTTAATTTATAATAAACTGATCTGTCAGCGATAAACAGAAAACATTAAAAGAACAAAATGTAACTTAGGTCTACCGAACGGAAAACACTACACGCCTAATGCAATAAGCATCTAGCCGGGGGAGCTTCCACACAAGCAGGTAGATAATCAATACAAGAAATGTTGAGCCTGATTATCTATCTGCTTCGAACAGTGGAAGCCCAAAACAAGACCAGCTAGAAAACTATGCAACTAGCTGTCAGCTATTTAAGTTTACGCAAATTGAAATAACTTGTAGCGAAATGCACGTGTCTTTTCAGCACGACGTTCTGAGGCCACGAAGCACGCCTCACCGTAGTTCTTCAGCGCCTTTACTCAATGGATGAACAGTCCGAATCGAGTCGACGACAACGAAAATGAAATCCTAGCAGACGGCAAAATAATCTCCGGACGAAACACTCAACACAGAACAACGCAACACTTAACATTAACCACAGAACATACATGACAAGAACAAAACACAAGAATATAATTGTCGTATAAATGTAAAAACCTCTCAACATACTAGATACAAAATAGCAGTCTGTAATATAAGAACAGACAGCACGGCGAGTGCCGTCTCTCGCGCGCTTCTTCTGCCTCTCAATACTAATACATTGTTATCAAAATATAATTCTCTCTCTTCTGTACAAATAGACAAATCTGTATGAAACAAACCCTTAGATCACTGAAAACGTACGTAAGATACATAATATATCGATCACACATTTATTAAACAATTATTTTTAAATTAATCGCACGAAGACGTCAAACAGTTGAACGCTGAGGACTCTAAAACCGCATCTGTACATGTAATGTACCGTAACCGAGCAATTTCTATAGCTCAATGTGCATTTACAATTGGATGCACGTACACTCCAGGGAATAGTGTTGCTTTCTCCATTAACCAGTTCACTGGAGCACCAATACTCGGCTATGTTGCATTACGTTACTTAAAATTTCATGAAATACAATGTATTATATATACACATATATATACTAACACACGATACTGTATATATATAATTCTGATCTGCATGGGCAGATGACATATACGTTCATGCCCCACTACTGTCACAATTTTGAGTTCGACATTAAAAAGTTAAATCCTGACTAGAAATAATTCAAGTCCATATAAGTTGCATTTCCAGGGTTTATGATCAGCTGGAAGAATACCTCGGTTCAATGATGCGTCTCATTTATACTCGTGATATGCAACGTTAACCTCTGGCAAAATGACATGCTTTTCATTTATTTTTTCCTTCGCTCTTTACCGCCCGTACGTATATCCTACGAGGCAGACCTCCTCCTCACTCCCACGTATCACAAATGCTCGAATTTTGCGTAACCTGTATATGCACAGTCGCCAGAACCAAATAAATAAGTCTAAAAGTGTTCAAAAAAATAAATTCACACATGCGTATAAGAAACACAGACGGATAGATACAATGACTTCAATTTTCAGCAGTTACGACAAACACAATCCCAGAGCCGATTTTTTTAAACATCCTGAGCTGCTTTCAAGACTTTTACTTCGAATTCTAACTGTTGAAGAGGAGGGAGAGTAAGATAAGTCATACACACACAGAAGCAACTACAAACAAACAGCTGGATAATGTAATGTAAAAGTGTGATAAGATCTTGATACATCGATAAGAACAACAGTGGTCACATGGTAGGAAAAGATCACAATGTGGTTGAATGACAAACAAAGTACAAGTTGTGAAAGATTGTGAAAGAAGAGAAAGTTGAGACTCGTTTAACAGCAGACGTCACGGCCGAGTTTAAGAAATCTGGGAGTCACCAAAGTTGTATAAACTTCAATATTGAAATCAGACTTCAACCTGTTTTCATGGAATGTTTACTGATAAATCACTCTGCCAATTTCCGGCAAATCTCTCGTCAAAGCAGTACATCATTTCCGTACAATTATTATTACTGTAAACTGAAGGTCGGTCGCAAACATAAACGCAAATTTATCATTAACTTACAGCACAAGTGGCTAGCCGAGTGAAATTTTGAATCAATGACTATTACAGAGCAAAATGAAGCAAATATTTGTTTCTTACAAATTAATAGCAGAAACTAAGGCAATTATCTGAGGAGCCAAGTACCAATTTCAACTTTAGGTATGAAAAAATACAGTCAAATAAGTTGTGATAGAAAAACAATGACAGTTGTGGGCTTGTAAGATATTCTGTTGATATGTGAACTCGACCAGAGCAATCACATAACAACAGCTTTCCTTACACACTTGAAAATAATTAATTATTTCAATCCCATGTTGTTTAAAAAAACTTAAATCCACAATGTCCAAATAGTATGAAGCACTGATAGAATGGATCAGGCACCAGATGAACTACTTAAAATGTTAATGAAATGTAGGAATAGATGACTTGCAGTTCACGTGATTCACGTAAACATAATAACGTTAAATCACTTTGCAAATGAATTGCAGCAGCATAACTTGCGATAACCTTCTAATACCTATGAGCAACGTTTTCACAAAACTTCATTAACTGCAGATTAATAAACAGACAATAATAATAATAAATAACTTACAAGATAACAAACAGCAAACACAGTGAGAAACGAAAATAACAATAACACTGGCAACGATAATAATGAGAAACTAACAAATAATAACAAATAATAGCAAAATAATAATAAGAAACAGTCAAAAATAATACCTGGCATATAGAAATATATAAATAATTCCTTCCCTGATTAAAATACATAAATGGAATTAAAATCCTTTATAGAAAAGATAGACAAATCTATATTTAATTCAATTCAAAAAGATAAACTATAAAACTTCTATATAGAAAATATCATTTCTTTGTACACTATAAAACACAATAATCTTCAAAATTAGTGACGCAACAAAAACGCATCTGCTGTTTATAACCACAGTAAGTTGTTTATCTTCTGAACATCCATTTCGTTGAACAATTCATTTTCGAGCTCTTCCTAAAGAAAAAACATGGCACACTCTTACACAATACAATACAATGCAGCGTTAGTTGACATTAATTCTCTTGCTTCAAAAGTTCACAAATGCACACCCAACACACATTCTAATACAATACAGCAATGCATCCCAAACTTTTCAGCATCAGCAACCGGTAAGAATTTTCCACTGCAGGCCAATTTATTATATTATTTCTCTCTTTTGATCACCTAAATTCCTCAAATATTATTAAAATTGATTTTAATGCATTTTTAACGAATTCTACGACTCTATTGCTCTTCATACGCTAGTAATTATCTTTATGGTAACAATTAATAAATGAGAACATAAAATAAATAAATCTCTAAATCAGGTACCAAATTATACATAGTAACATTGGAAGGAACGGATAAACATAACATATTTAAATACAGTTAAAACTACAAAAACAAGTGATGGGTAAGATAACGTTATACGAATTAAAATCATATTCAATAAGAGCGACTAATGAATAAATAAACAATATATACTAACAATAATAATAATAATAATAATAATAATGAATAATATATACTAACACCCAGTGAAGAGATGAGGTGTTCGTTGTCTAAAATGTCGGTCATATCGGAGGCAGTTGACACCTCCAGGTTCATGTTGCTTGTGTTGTAGCAGGAATTCTGTGGCAATGGTAGCTTGTAGCCTGCAACGCAATGCAACGACCTTAAACACATCACGACCTTTAAACTACCTGCAATCAATTTCATTTTAACTGATCGCAAGTGAGTACATTGCTACCAGCAACTTTGCTTGCGAGGCACCCTTGTAACGGTATGACTGCAATAAGGTACCATATAAATTGTCACTAATATTAGTATCGTTATTACTATTATTATTTTCTGCACCTGAGGTAAACAAATCCATCCGGCTAATAAACTAAACTAGAAACAGATGTCTTGTCAAGCTTGGAGTGCATGGTCCTCGTACCTGGGGTGTGGTGTAAAGGTGCCTCTAAAAGCAGCGTTGTTAAAACGCTGTACACAAATTAAAAGCCTCCAATGAGCCAGAGTTCCTGGAGCTAAAGGAGAATTGAATACAGATCTGAAAATGATGTGATGTTGAATATTCCAATTCAACATCACACCGTAGATGATCTCACAACTCAGCATAGTCTGCAAGAAATAAATTCGCTATCTGGACCCAGAGCAAAATCAGACAGCATGGAAACTACATAATACTAACTTCCATCCGGCAAGTCCATTTCTTCAACATTACTTAGGTAGTCGTCTGGACTCCTAGGTAAACTGTAGGTAGTTCCCATACCACCTGAAAATAAGTTACACATTTAAAACTAACCATCATAAACCATGCAAAGTGTTTTAATGTCTTTTCGTGAAACTAGCCAACAAAAGTTAGCCACCTGGGCTAATTTTTTCCCCAATTGCCACATGACTAAACACTAAGTTTTAAAAGTCTATTTAGCTGATTAAGTGCTGTATAACTAAACGCCTGTATGAAAGGCTTAAGATTATGATGACATGGGTAAATTTTAACTAGAAACAAAGCCACATAAAACAATCATGAGCAGGTTTCTTACTTCTGCTACAGTACAGGATAATTATTCACACTTTCTTACGCACCAAACTGCTTTTCCCAAAGATTACTAAAGACCAATTTAATATGCAGTTCCAATGCTTATCACAACTAATGTTGAACATCCTAAAGTATGAAACTATTCGATTCCCTGTAGTTCTGTGTTGTCAGATTAGGAGAGCTTTCCAATAATGAAATTTTCTCGATGCATCAGAATAGGCCTACAAATTTGTAACAATAGACAAATATAAACGTTTTACAAAAGTGACTGTATTCCTAAGAAGAGAAGGACCAATTGAGGCAAATGAGCCAAGGCAGTTCTAGTGCATAATAATTACGCACGTCCCAGGCATATGAAACATTCTCGGGGGGACGAACTCACCGAGTCCACTGTCTGTGCTGTTCTGTCTGACGTGAGACTCAACAACACCCGACGGTACTTGACCAAGAAACGGATCCAGTGCACCGGATCCACACGGCGACTGCAACCCCCCCTGTCCTGCAGGATTCAACGCACAACTGCTCGGCAGACATTTCATCGGTACATCACCCGACCCGGATGAAGTGGCCGAGTGACGAACCAACTCATTCAACATCATCTCCTGCAAGCAAGTAACATCAGAAATTATTAATTGGCCTGAAAGCAGCAATGCTAAACAGCTGTAACCTCAACTTGGTTCTAGGGCAATTACCCCCTGGACAATTACCCCCTGGACAATTACCCCCCCCCCCCCCCCCCCAGGACAATTACCCCCCCCCCCGGACGACTACCCGCCGTACCAATTACCCCCGGACAATTACCCCGTGCCACAGTGTGAGCTTGTTCCCTCACACGTTAATCTCTTCACCAGTCTCTTTGTATTTGTCAGATGTACCTGCAACCAAACGTAGTAGACAATTTTCCAGGAATCTTGTCATGGTAACAATGGACAGCTGTCAGGATGCATGAAGGAACCAACCATTAGTAAGTATGTATGTTCACTTGCTACAGCACTCCTTCAAGATTCTACTCAGAAGCGCTCCCGACTACGTGTGGACACTAAATAGGAGTTTCACGCACGCCGAAGCGCTTAGCAATTGCGAGTGAAGGACTTGCCAAAGGTCCTTACATGGTGGCTCAAGGTGGATTCGAACCTGCAACCCTCTGGCTGCAAGGCGACAAACATACCCACTACACCACTGCGCCTCCAAATGACTCGTCTAGTTACCTCAACACTACTCACTAACTCACAAACTCATTATTGTAAATAACAATTAACACCATTTATGCATTTAAGGACAAGCTCTGAATCTAGTTTCTCTTGATGTCGATTTCATTCCTATGCCTCACATTCACAGCACGTGCAGAATTTTCAATATCCTCCCTACATTTAATTTCTTCGACCTGCTGAATAAATCCAATAGTCCCTCATGACCCTGACACGACCAACACAATAATTGCATTTGCATAGCTCGTGCTGCCACTGCACAGCAAAGCGGAGAGAATCTACAGCCGCATTTGGAAGAGACGGAGATGCAAAAAGCTGTTTGAGATAAGAAGACTGTCTGCCAGACAATCATGCATTAGCATCGAGATTTTAAACTTGGAGTAGCTTTGTAATGCAACCAGTGCAGCTCCCTACCCCCAAATAAACCTGGATGGATAAATGATGAAACCTACGTATGCCAATGATCTATGGAGCCACAGCACTGAATGCACTGATTGCAGCCAATTTATACCCGAATGATTAAACGTTATATATCATGCATATCATGTATATTATATTAAAGTATATACATTTATATAAATAAAATATTAATTCGATAATTCAGTCAATCATTCACTCAATCATTCATAGTTGTTGCTAGTCTTTTCTCATCTTTCTCTCGCCTCAAATCCTGCCTCTTTCTCTTGGGGTCAATCGCACTGGAGCACTTCTGAAAAGCTTTTGCTGAGTTAAGTACTTTATAAATGGTCATACACACACACACACACACACACACATTTCTTATTATATACATACGTACATAAATATATGTAATGTATATAATCATATAATCCATATTATATATGTGCGTATAAACACATGTAATGCATATATATATATATTTTATATACATGTATGTACTTATAATTATATCTTAAACAGCAGTTCATCTATCCAATAGAATTCATAGTTCCTCCTCTGAAGGAGGCACTGAATAATTCCTAGCAGCAGCAGTGCTGCACTAATGTCAGATCCAATGTCTGAGTACAATTACAAACGCAACCAGATGCTGGCTATATCAAGCGCTACAGCGTCTAAATGCACATCGATGGATCAAATGCATCTGTACTAACTGCACCTGTGGCCTAAGTGTTGAAATGAACCAGGTCAGACTAGCTATCCATATCCTCCCATCTCAGTGAGCTGGCCTTCTTTCAACGCACAAGCTGGGCCACAGAGTTGCGTGCACCCTCCCCTACCAGACTCATAATTTCTAATATCTTCATAAAGTATGCGGCGCTATACTTAGATGGCCGCATCCATCTCCCACTGCACATCTAAATTGACTTGAGGGAGCGTGCTGGGTTCAGTACCAGGTTACCCTAAGGAACGGTCTCTGATATGAGGGTCCCCCCGGGACGCGGCTGCACCCGGTGAGCTGGTCACCCCTACTGGTAAGAGCGCCTCTGTGCAGTGCTGTCTGGTCCGGGTAATGGAATTAACTTCTTAATCCATGATGTGCCATGAGGTCCCGTATGCACTTTGGTGTTGGGGGAGTTTCTCACTTCCAATCGGTCAGTGGGTCCCTGGACATGAAAAATCACCGAGGTGCTTGTCCGCCATGACGGCACGAACGACGTAATTGACAAATCCAATATGGCCGCCGTCGGCCATTTTGGAAAATTCATCTTCTTCATTTCTTACAGCATATGCACGTGCAATACCTCTAATGGTACTGATTCAGGTATGCAGAATTCATTTATGATATTGTTTTTGTCATCAGGGGTCATCTTGAGGTCATAATGTCATGTTCAAGGTCATTTTTTCATCTTTTTCATTTCTTACAGCTTATGCACGTGTAATACCTCTAATGGTACTAATTCAGGTATGTAGAATTCATTTCTGATATTGATTTTGTCATCAGAGGTCATCTTAAGGTTCTAGAGGTCAAGGTCACCGAGTTTCATTGTTTTCATTTATTACAGCAAATGCATGTGTAATACCTCTAAAGTTACTGATTCAGGTATATAGAATTCATTTCTGATACTGTTTTTATCATTCGGGGTCATCTGAAGGTTATAAGGTCATGGCCAAGGTCATTTGTTGCATCAATGATGTCGATTATAACTTGAATGAATGCAGAACTATAAACAGCTGTTATAGCTTTAATTGAACAAACGTAGCTAATTATGACATGTTGGAAGTCAATGCTGCTTTAATATGTCATTTTTCCGTGCATCACTACGGCAGCCGAATTATTCTTCGTCAGTCGAAACTCTGAGGATGGGAAGCCAGTGTCGGTGGAGGTAGGGCGTCGCAATGTCAACGAATGGGTAGAAACAGCAAGGCTTGATCTTCTGCAGGCCCGGATTAACCACGGTGCTGATTGTGCTGCAGCACAGGGCCCCAAGTTTCGGTGGGGCCCCCAAATTGTAAAAGTAAAAAATAAATAAAGTGAGAATTCAGGAAAGAAACAGTGCAAAGTGCAATGCATTATGCATAGCAAATTTAATAGCAATAATAGCTGACAAAATATATAACCAAATAATGTCATAGTAGCCTTAGTAGGCCTATATGATGACGTCACTTTGATGTATCCCTCTGAAACTGTACGAGTCACTGATAACTTCTGTGGAGGAAATGCGAGGACTTTTGATGATATAAGGAGGACCCAGGGTTACGTGGACAATCACCAATAATAAGGAAGCCGAACCATGGGCGGTGGGCGGAGTTTATCAGGGGCTAAGAGGGGAAGGGTCTAAGCCCCGAAGAAGGCCCAGAGTCATATTTTTTACCATGAAGATGGTATCTTTTCCCGGGCTTAGCCCCCCCCCCCCAGAAGGCCCAGACTCAAAAATACATGCGGGGAAAATGGGTTTTTTTCACGAACCGAAGCTTCAATCTCATGACTAAAAAGGTTGCCAATTTTTGGCGGAGAAAATAGTATGGTTTTATAAGATTTCGACCTCATGAGTCATGACCAAAAAAGGTCATCAACTTTTTGGGCGTAGAAAATAGCATGGTTTTATGAGGTTTCGACCTGATGACTAAGAAAAGGCTATCAACTTTTTGTGCCGAGGATAAAAAATTTCGGCGCCGCTCGCTCTGGAATAAGTCTCTGCCCCAACCTAAGCCCAAGTTTTTAGCCCCCCCCCCCCCAGAACGGAAACCAAACTCCGTTCATGATGTCAGTGCGTGAGTTGTGAGCTCGTAACAATAATTATTGTCCTCTACTTCTTAAGTGCTGTAAAGTATAAAAAAAATTATGTTTCGGGTTATTGTATATACATGTATGTCTGCCTGGCTTCCTTAAATTGTTAGGGGCCCCGTCATTCGATCAGCACAGGGCCCCCAAAACTGTAGATCCGGGCCTGATCTTCTGTAAAGGTCAGGCATTGTATGGGAAGAGGGCGAGTCCGGTTCGGGTTCCACCGTCGCACGGGTGAACGAAGTGGTCCAACTTGCAGGATTCGATGCACTGAATTTCGGAAGTCTTGACCGATGAAGGTAAGACGGAATACGATCTTGTGGCTGGAAATTGTTGATGGTCTGAGCAAATCGCATCGAGTGGTCTGCTGACATGTGTGAAGAGTCAACCGGATATCTTCTTTCGAAGGCCACTCCTGACGACGATTGACACTTCCACGAGGTGCTGTTGTTCGTTTCCATTGTTACTGCACCGCCATCTCTGATTGGTTCTCTGTTTCTACGAGTTACGTCCTGTAGACAGAACAACTTCGTTTCTTTCAGCCGTTGATCGTTTTGCTTTTGTTGAAGTCCGCCGACGGTCAGTCCAGAAAGACATCGTTGCTTCTGCTGGTCGGCTACTTCCGGGGTCTCCTTCTCATGCCGGAAGTCGGACCGGCCTTGTCCTTGAACGCCAGTCTCCGTTATCGAACGGAAAGAGGTCTTCGATCTAGTTGTTTTCACTTCCTGAAGCTGTCCAAACGTTGTTCCGTGCACTGCCTCCTAACGGTTTCCAATCGCCTCAATGACCTCGAGGTGCTTGCTGAGGCTGGCGTAGGCTGTGCCACTACTGGTATAGGTTGGTCTGCCTTCCTGCCGCCGCTCGAGGTGTGCCCGCAGCTCGTCGATGGCCTTCTTCTGCCTTCGAGGCGCTGGCTCGACATCTGACTCAGTATCCTAGCCCTTCGTCGTCATCGTCGTTGTTTGCCACCCGGCTGGATCCGACAATTTCGTTCCGTCGTTTTTCCTTTTCTTCTGCTCTGTTATGGCCATTGGCCATGCCTCGAAGATTGCTGACCTCGTTGGATCGATTCCAGTCTCGAGTTTTCCAGATTTACGAACAATGGCAACTGCGGTGTTACTGGTCGCTCCACCGATCCACGTCCAACGTCCGATTCTGGTCGTCGAGAGAAAGCCTCCACTTAATGGGGATCGACCTGTGCTTGGATTTGATGAGTTTCCAGACCTTGAAAAGGTCTGATCGTCGAATGTTCTTCGGAGATAATCACCTGCGCTCAAGGTCGAAAGATCAAGTGGTGCAACGTCGTCGTCTTTGTTCGGTTCTGACCGGCGAGGGGGCGTCGTTATGGTTCGTCCCCGAGGTAATTCCATCGCACTGACCCTCAGCGATGAGGGTTCTATGCTGAAGGCTCTTGAGGCTCTCTGCATGGTACTCGGATCTGGTCCAACAAATGATGTACCGCTAGGCTTCGAGGTCTCCTGCGATGGATGGAAGTCTGCCCAATGAGATGGACATGGTTGAGGGACCGCGCTAGACTGTACGTTTGGGTGTGGTCCAGCCACTCGAAATTTTTCACGGAACATCGGTGACCCATGCGATGATTGGAAGACTGACCATGAAGAGACACCGTCATGATGAATGTCATTCCCGCCGCTACTGTCACTGCTGTTGTTGTTCAGAAAGATTCGATCTGTTTATTAGACCACTATATCACATTATCACATCCACTGTCGGAATTGATGTTCTACATCCTTCAATCACTGGGGATCAAAGGTCACATACAAAGAGGAGCCTTCCTGGTGGACAGGGTGGCCATGCCAGTTACTTGCAACACACAATGAACATGAAGCAAAAATAGAGCCATATTAAATCGCAGATGTAAGGAGCACTTCGGTGCACTGCTTTCATCAAAATGTCTGCATCCTTTGTCACGAAGTCTGCCCACAATATGACACAGTTCAACAGGTGTGACACTCGACGCTGTGGTTGCCACGCTGCTGCAAATATCTGCGCCATATTTTGTCATAGGAAGTGAAAAAAAAACTCTTCCTGCAAAAAAGGAAGGACACAAACTTGCTTGCACACATCAAAAACAAAAATTTGTGGTTATATTTTGAAGACAACCTTTTTGATGCACTGAAAAGGACATATTAAAGCAGCATTGACTTCCAACATGTCATAATTAGCTACGTTTGTTCAATTAAAGCTATAACAGCTGTTTATAGTTCTGCATTCATTCAAGTTATAATCGACATCATTGATGCAACAAATGACCTTGGCCATGACCTTATAACCTTCAGATGACCCCGAATGATAAAAACAGTATCAGAAATGAATTCTATATACCTGAATCAGTAACTTTAGAGGTATTACACATGCATTTGCTGTAATAAATGAAAACAATGAAACTCGGTGACCTTGACCTCTAGAACCTTAAGATGACCTCTGATGACAAAATCAATATCAGAAATGAATTCTACATACCTGAATTAGTACCATTAGAGGTATTACACGTGCATAAGCTGTAAGAAATGAAAAAGATGAAAAAATGACCTTGAACATGACATTATGACCTCAAGATGACCCCTGATGACAAAAACAATATCATAAATGAATTCTGCATACCTGAATCAGTACCATTAGAGGTATTGCACGTGCATATGCTGTAAGAAATGAAGAAGATGAATTTTCCAAAATGGCCGACGGCGGCCATATTGGATTTGTCAATTACGTCGTTCGTGCCGTCATGGTGGACAAGCACCTCGGTGATTTTTCATGTCCAGGGACCCACTGACCGATTGGAAGTGAGAAACTCCCCCAACACCAAAGTGCATACGGGACCTCATGGCACATCAAGGACTATCTCCGGGATTTCTATGATTTATCATTGCATAGACGCCATGACGTGGACCTAAAGATCCTCTTTCCTTCCAGTGCTAAGTTGCGTCTGCACCTAAGAAGATATCTGTAGGTGGATTGTAGATATCTGGAAATGGAATCATATCAATTACGGCTCAGATTACATTACATTAATAAGCAAGCAGAATTACCAGGTATTCAATCATTCATTCAGTCAGTCAGTCAGTCATGCACTCAATCATTCATTCATTCATTCATTCATTCAATCATTCATTCAATCATTCATTCATTCATTCACTTAATCATTCACTCATTTATTCATTCAGTCATTCAATCAATCATTCATTCACTCATTCACTAATTCAGTCACCTAATTATACATCCATTTACTCACTCAATCATTCACTCTTTCAATCAATCATTCATTCAATAAATCACTCGATCATTCATTCATTCAATCAATCATTCATTCAATAAATCAATCAATCACTGATTCAATCATTCAGTCCATCATTCATTCAATCATTCATAGAATCATTCATTCAATCATTCCGTAAATCATTCTTCAATCTATTCATTCCATTCAATCCTTCATTCATTCGTTCATTCTGAGTTCGTCAACTGACCCTGCAAGCGATGGCTTCCTGTTCGTGTTGTAATCTCTCCTTTTCCTGTTGCAGTTTCTGCAGTTGAATGCAGAGGTACTGTTCGTTCGCCATCGGAGGAGCACGCCTTCCCCCAGAGGATGAGGAGGAGGAGGAGTGAGGAGCAGGAGGAGCAGGCGGAGGAGGATGCATGCTGTTCGGTAGAAGCTGCTGCTGCAGAAGGTAATCTGGTTGCTGTGGAAACTGAGGAACCTGCTGTGGCTCAAGTGGTTGGTGTCCCTGACAATGCCGACCCCCCACTGGACCCATCGCCGCCTGCTGCTGCTGCTGCTGCTGATGCTGATGCTGATGCTGCAGATGACGAGCTACAGCAACAAGTGAAATGCAAACGTCATAATACGCACTTACTGTTATCTGCGATGGCGGCGCACAATGCCATTCATTGTCATAAATAATAGGACCAAGTAAATCATTAACCTAAAGTGCTGTTACAAAGTCTGCAGGCATATATGCATGTATGCATTGTATGTCTGTGCGTAGGAATGTGAGTGTGCCAGCATGGATGTATGCATTTTTGTGTGTATGTAGGTATGTGTGTTTGTGTCACAGTACGTGTGTGTGTGTGTGTGTGTGTGTGTGTGCATGTATGTGCGTGTGTGTAAGTATGTGCATGTATGGCTGTATATCAGTATGTGTCCGTATGTATGCATGTACATCAGGAGTGATCCAAGGGACCAATCCGGCCATGCCCCCCCCCCACTCAGAGATTTGCACAGGACGTGATCCCATATCCGATTTCAAGAAGCTCTCAATCATCGCAGTGGGAACAGGAAGGTGAGAGAAAAAAGTAGCATATGACTAAAAAGTTCATCAGATCTATTACAAATAACCAGAGTTGTTTGTAGAAGTTTTTGGGAGAGTTTTAAAAAGGTCATCAGATTTTTCAGTGAAAGATGACAGAAAATGTTTTCTACCCAAGACCCAAAATTTTGGCCCCACCCCTTCCAAAATTTCTGTATCCGCACCTGATGTACATGTTTGTGTGTAAATGTATGTCTTTATATACCAGGTATTCAACTATTCATACAGACATTTATGCTCATTACAAGGAACTCTCAAAGGCACTGAAAACATGGCTAGTAATAATATTATAAAAAGGAACATCTATAGGGTGGGCCATAAAAAAGTAACCCCCTAAGGTTTTTGCCCATATCTTGGCCAGAAGTAAGAATTTCGGAATGAAATTTTACAGTCTTACAAGCAATTCATATATACACATGATGGCCAGATTTCATCAGAATATTTCAAAAACAGCAACAGTTATAACACTTTTAGTGAGACCACCCCCTGTTTTTTGACGATTCAAAAACGGAACGCAACAAAAACTAGGTTTTTTGCTAATATCATGGCCAGAAGTAAGAATTTCAAAATGAATCTTTACAGGTTTAAAGACAATTCATATTCACACATGATGGCCAGATTTTATCAAAATATTTCAAGCACAACAAAAGTTATACCGCATTTAGTAAGGCCACCCACCGTTTTTTTACGATTCACAAACGAAACACAGCAAAAAGTAACAAAACGCGATTTTATTAAGTCTCATCTCAAATCACTGTTGTCAAACTAACTTGGTAGTGCTTCACAACTTGTGTGCAATGTACCCACCACCAATACCAAAGCTTCTTTTGAGTCTCTTTGCAAAGTTCTTGATGGTCCTACTGATTAATCTGACAGATTCCTTATTTACCAATTTGATTGTCATCTTGCTAAATGATTTCTCAGAGACGTGCAGCTACGCTGGTACTCTGTTTCTTTTTTAAATAGTAGTAATAATGATCATATGGCAATATCGAGGCTATTTGATAACAGATATTTGAGATGAGACTTAATGAAATTGTGTTTTTGCTACTTTTTGTTGTGTTACCCTACTGAATCGTCAAAAAACGGTGGGGGTCTCACTGAATGGGGTATAACTTTTGTTCTGTTGGAAATATTTTGATGACATTTGGCCATCATGTGTAGATATGAATTGTCGTTAAGCCTGTAAAATTGCATGTCGATATTCCTACTTCTCACCAAGATATTGGCCAGAATAATTAAATTGGTTTTTGCAGCTTTTTGTTGCGTCGCGTTTTTGAATCGTCAAAAAACGGTGGGTGGCTTTACTAAAAGTGGCATGACTTTTATTCTGTTTGACATATTGTGATGAAATCTGGCCATCATGTGTAAAAATGAATTGTCTTTAAGCCTGTAAAATTTCATTTCGAAATTCTTACTTCTCGCCAGGATATGGGCAAAACACCGTAGGGGGTTACTTTTTTATGGCCCACCCTGTATAAGTATAACTGAAAGTCTTTATATATCGTCAACATACCAGTAAGTAACCATCAATAATAAAATGTCTGCACATAATTTAAACTTAATGTGGCCATTCATGAGTATTCTGCACACATTAGTCATCATATTTTAGAAATTATACGTGTTCAAGAATCCAGTTTCAAGTGGCCATCTTAAATCACAGACACACTTCGATATATAACTTTGCCAACCAGAAATTATCTCATTTCTGAAAGTTCCCTGCATCTTCCTTGCGACAAGCCAATCTCAGTTTAACAGTAATCATAACCAGAACATTTTAACACTATTTAAAGAAATTTCGCTTGGAATAATAATTATATGTTAAATGTAATATGACAAAATGGTGGGGCAAGAAAAGTAGAGACGTTGATAATTTATCTGCCAATATGGGAACATCAGTTTGACTTCTCGGCCGCAACTGAATACGTCCTACAACACATAATCCTTCACGGGGTCGGTTGCTATGACGGGCAGGAAACGGGCAAGATCATATGTACAATATTGTGTAACTGATAGACTGAAGTAGGAGGTATGGCCGACCGGCCGGTCATGAAGAGGGAGGAATCGTTTCTGCTGCCCGGTAATAAGCCGTCACTTCTCAGCTTTCAGTGCAGTTTAGATATCATGGGTCTTAGCAACTGTGCACTCGGCCGAGTTTTCCATGATACGGCATTACTCATTGCGAAACAGTAAACGGGTCGGTAGGACGTGGAAGGTATATGTCCATGATAAAATGGTTAATCTGTGGTTACTCTCTGATTGTGCTCAAGGTAATGTAAGGTAGTCAATCATTTATTACCACGCTAAGCCGTATATTCCTCAGTAACATTGTCCAGATGTATTCAAGTCAGTTGGCAAGTCAGAATGGTTAAATGTAAACTGTTAAACTGCAACTAATCAGCCGGGACGCTGACTGGTAAAAGTCTTCTGAGCATAGTTTATCTGCGGCATAAAAGTGAAACCTTTGGTAGTTTTTTTTTAAAATTCTTGCATTTGCTATATCGCCCCTTCAAGCTCGCTACTCAGAGGCGCTCCCAGCTACAGTGCAGACACTGCATCGAAGTTTCATACCGAAGTGTATGAGCAATTGCATGTGAAGGACTTGCTCGAGGTCCCTACACGGCGGCTTGAGGTGGATTCGAACCTGGAACCCTCCGGCTCCAAGGCACCGAACTCACCATTACACCACCGTGCCCCACAAAAAGTGTCCGAAAAGCATAGTTCAGCAACATAACGACAAGAAATATCAACAATTGCAACGTCGAATACAATATGTGACACTTTTTTCATAACATCCGACACACAGAATGTCATGTAAGATGTTGCAGCTTAACTGTCAAAGTTTACAAAGATAAGTTATTATCTGAGACTAACTTTTCTGGGGTTCAGATAGTTTTGACTTTTTGATATGTCGTCACTACTATTCATCAACCATAAAAAGATGTTCTTAATACACAATTGTCTACTGCATACAACAGACCTCCTGAAAAGTTAGTAATGGGGCATAAAATTAAAGCAACAAAAGAAAACAAACCATTAATATACAGCATCCTAAGTAATTCATTTAAACCACTAACACAGCAAACTAAACAGAATGAATCAGAAATAATCAGAATAAATCACAATTAATTAGAATTAATCAGAATTAATTAGAATAAATCAGAGCCTTCAGAGGTACAGAATAGTCGATAATATACTTACGCAATCTTGGATCGTACCAGCTCGTGGTCTTGTCGATGTGGTTAATGAAGTAGAGCTCTCCATCTGGAGTGATGCCTTGGTCCCATCCAGGAGGAAATGGACCGAGATCTTGGTGCTTCGAAAGATCAATTGATTGGTGCGAAGGGTTGTTGCCGGAGCAAATGCTGTGCTGATGGTGACTGAGAAGCTGGTGCTGTTGTTGTTGCGATAGACCCATCTCAGGTATATAGCTACTGTGCAAGTCCTGTGGCCAGTGCCTGAACAAGAGAAAAATGTAGACATATTTCACATTGATATTTAATAATTATCTACACAGTACACACATAGAAAAAAAAAGTTTCACATTGATATTCAATAAATATCTACATAGAAAAAAACATATTTCACATCAATATTCAACAAATATCTACATAGAAAAAGCCATATTTCACATTGATATTTAATAATTATCTACACACATAGAAAAAAAACATGTTTCACATTGATATTCAATAAATATCTACATAGAAAAAAACATATTTCACATCAATATTCAACAAATATCTACATAGAAAAAGCCATATTTCACATTGATATTTAATAATTATCTACACACATAGAAAAACAACATGTTTCACATTGATATTCGATAAATATCCACATACATAGAAAAAGCCATATTTCATATTGATATTCAATAAATATCTACATACATAGAAAAAAGCCATATTTCACATTGATAATCGATAAATATCTACATAGAAAAAGCCATATTTCAAATTGATATTCAATAAATATCTACATAGAAAAAGCCATATTTCACATTGATATTCAATAAATATCTACATAGAAAAAAGCCATATTTCACATCGATATTCAATAAATATCTACATAGAAAAAGCCATATTTCACATTGATATTCAATAAATATCTACATATAAAAAGCCATATTTCACATCGATATTCAATAAATATCTACATAGAAAAAGCCATATTTCACATCGATATTCAATAAATATCTACATAGAAAAAGCCATATTTCACATTGATATTCAACAAAATATCTACATAGAAAAAAGCCATATTTCACATCAATATTCAATAAATCCCTATGTACATAGAAAAACATTCATATTTCATATCGATATTCATATAATTCAGATGAACCTACATTTACAGCCAAGGAATGGAATTATTATATAGCAATTTATATACTCCTTGCTACCAACGACAAACAAAATAAATAAAATAAATTTTTTCCGACATCCTAACAGTGATGTTGTCGAGTCCACACAAGCTGAAGTCCAAGTCAATCTAAGCTGGGTCATGACAGTCCGAGTCCAAGTCAATCTAAGCTGGGTCATGACAGTCCGAGTCCAAGTCAATCTAAGCTGGGTCATGACAGTCCGAGTCCAAGTCAATCTAAGCTGGGTCATGACAGTCCGAGTCCAAGTCAATCTAAGCTGGGTCATGACAGTCCGAGTCCAAGTCAATCTAAGCTGGGTCATGACAGTCCGAGTCCAAGTCAACCTAAGCTGGGTCATGACTCGTGACAGTACAAGTCTAAGTCTGCAGATATAATTAGACTGAAGTCAGACTTGAGTCCTTGGCCAGATTATTTAAGTAATTAGGGCCTATTACATCACTGCAATCTGACTGTGAGTGCTCCCGTTTCTCCTAGGGTTTGTTTTCATACACGAAAACAAACAACACTGTCAAGCACTACACCAATTTAAAAAATCTCTCATGGCTGAACAATTGCCTTTGGGGAGTCATTAAAAACAAAATCAGTCCATGTAACATAGAATAAAACGTTCCTTTACTTAGTTACAATACAATTTTGCACAGACATTAAATCCAGAATTACCAACTTTAAAACTTGATAATATTTCATGCAAGTAGCTAGGTGATCCAATTAATCTCTCTAATCAAATGATTTCCATGGTTAATCCAATCTAATCCGATGACCTTTTATAGCACTTGTAATATATTATTATACTGCATATAAATCATCAATGGCTGAAGGTTGGTTGAAGATAAATTGTAGCCTTTGACGTCATAACCCATTAGGGAAGCCAGGTCGAAATCGGAAATCCGATAAGACATGGAAAACAGAAGTCAAGCTACGCAGGATAAGAAGAAGCACAAGCTGAAGCTGAAGCAGATGCGGACGGCTTTAGTTTTAGTCCTGAATGACATCAGAGGACGAACGGACGGACGAACGGACGGACAGGCCATACAGAACTGGGCCGTGAATTCCTCCCCCGCCCCCAGCCTCGGACCTGCCACTGAGAGAGAAGGAGAGAGAGAGAATGCCTGAACAGCCCAACACTGGTTCGTGGTGCTGCTAGGTGGAAGCACAGCAAGACTTCATGGTATCCATTGATCAAGTGCACCATTTGATGGCATGAGGGTGGGGGGGGAGGTGAGGATGGGAGGGGGGTCGAGGCGCATGGAACGGAGGAGATAGGTCAGCTCTGATATTTATGCAACATTTTCTCAACCGTATACGAGAGATTTAAATAGAATTCTATGCTGCTGATCTCTCAATGTGCAGCCAACCTAGTAATGATTGCAATATTGGAGTAATAGACATGTAAGTTGATACTTGAAGGGCCAAAGAATTCAGAACCTTTCGTAGATCGTGTAAATCTCTTTCAGCAATACCAACGAGATGCAAGCAACGCTAGCCAAGAAGATGGCAAGAAATGAGAACAGTACTAGCGAATGAGACTATCAGGTAAGCTAAAGGTACATAAAGTCCAAAAGGACTTCAACATGGTCATAGAAGGCCATGGTGGAGTCAAACGTAATGCCGAAAGCAGAATGCATATCTGAAACAAACACACATATCAATACACCTGAGCGTTTGTTCTTAAGTATGTATGCGTTTGTTCTTAAGTATGTATGTATGCGTTTGTTCTTAAGTATGTATGCGTTTGTTCTTAAGTATGTATGTATGTACTGTCTGACAATGCCTTGCGGACATATCAGATAAGAACAATCTAAGAATGTTGGGTCACAAATTCGTATTGTGCAATTCGTGAGAGAGCACAGAGAAACTAAGGAAAATATCAGCTGCATAGCATGAGAGAGCACAGAGAAACTAAGGAAAATATCAGCTGTATAGCATTTGCATGGTAAAACCACATGCTATATAAATTTATGTGATTGATTGATTGATCAATGGTGAAACCACACAGGTCTGGTCAATGCATCAGCATGTGGGATCTCTTGGTTGTGCACTGTGCAGATGTGTTCTTTTTATGCTTAGGGCAGTGCTAAAAGTGTAAAAAAAGAAGTGCCTGGATGCCGTCCATGACCGTCCTGCCACACTTTAAGCCCTGGCTTAGGATTAGTAGTATTCAGGAGAAGTTTGAACTGGTCATTCAACATAGAACATCACCAAAAAGTGTAAACATGCAATTGGCAAGTGAAATAGCCCTATTCTAAATAATAATAAAAAACTCATTTGTTTTTATCCCGACTCTCTGAGCTCAAAGTAGTACTGCCAAATAAATTGAAAAGAAAATAACTACAATTAATAGATTTCTAATCACTGTTCCTGCGTGAGGTGACAAATGACACACAAATGGCGGCCAAGAGAGTTTTCAGTTAGAACTAAACAGGGTTTGCTAGCAGAGTATAGAGCAGGCAAATATTGAGGAACACATGGCTGAAGACAGCAGACATCGAAGAAGCGAATTGATTACTAGACACTGAGTACATGGATGCAAGTATGATGCAGCCAATTGACAGCAAGGGTTTAAAGTGGGTGGGAACGGGTGGAACGGCGTTCACACTTCTCTCGAAATTCTTTGCTTGCGTTCCTATATATACTGTACATCATGAATGGAACCCTGGAACAAGCGTTTCAATAAATTCTTCATCGGCGTTCCCACTGCTCACTGACACCACTTTAACCACTGCTGACAGCTATATATTATAAGAAAGGCGAAACCAGAAATTGAGTCAGTTAATCAGCAATTGATGGTATCGAAAGCAGCAGAAAGATCAAGTAAAATGGCGTACCAGTTAATTTTTATTGTCAGTAACACTGTTATTATGATTGTCAATTATTGTATGTAATGCCGATTCAGATCAAATGGAGAGCAGTTTATGCGATGAAAAACGACAACTACTAATTGGGTTTGAAACAAGTTAAACACCTTTTCCAGGATTATGGACACGAAATTTGGGTGGAGCATGGAGCACTAGTTTGAAAGACCTTCAGAAGAGATAATATCACCAAAAATCTTCATTTTGATTTCAGGTTGACATTATAGCTCAGTACGATTACAATTCATAGTATGAACGATAATAAACTATTACAGGAGTAGAATTTAACTGTTGGTAGCCATGCAAGGCGCCCATCACGTCCTGCTGCTCATTCACCAATGCCATCTAGTGAATGGAAGGTTGAGTGAACTTTGGGCACCTCATGCTCTTCCTCTCCGAGTGTTACCATTACCCTAAGCTCCCCTCCTCAAAGATGGCATTTTAAGAGGAGTGCACCCTATGATATGAGTGAGAGGGGGTGAAAGGAGCCCTCAGTGCAGCGAAAGGAGTAAAGGAGTCGCTAAAGAGGTGATAATTGGGCCCACGGGCATTGAGCACTGGTTAGAAAAAGCAGTCGAAACGAGGTCTAGAGGGTATTCCTTATCAGCATAGGAGAAGATTATATAACGAATCTCGGCCAAAGTTTTTGACTTGGAGCCAGGCAAGTACCAGTAGGGCGGGGGGAGGGGGGTAGGGACAAGAGTACCCGAAGGGACAATAGAAAACCTCAATCTGAGGAAATACCTAATAACCTATCAGCAAGAGAAGAAGAGTAGTGCAAAGTATGGCATGCACAAAACATCTGCTGCTGCTGCTGCTGCTGCTGCTGCTGCTGCTGCTGCTGCTGTAGTGCAGGGTCTAATTCAATGCCAGCTGCAGCAGCAGCAACTTTGGAGAAGACGAGTCCTTCTTCTCAAAGACAATAGAAGTGGATGGATTTGGATAAACAAGTCTGCGGATTGTTGAGTCGGCTCAGGATTGGAATCCAGGCGCTGAGCTTTACGGTAGGTTTCCGGCAAAGGAGTTTATCATAGGTATACCTGAGGAGCACTTTGGTCTGCTTCTTACCAATGAACTTTTACAACTTAAACACCATTCAGGCTAGTCTAGCCTACGAAGGTGTCTAACCTACTAAGGTGTCTAGCCTACTAAAGTACTGCCTTGTTCCCAATAAGTGTTGAGATACATTCCTCACACTTACAAAATTACATAAATATATATATACAAAACACACATACATACACACTTACATTGAAGAACTTATCCCGTAGACCTGTTGGCTGTTTTTTGTAAGCACCCTTGTAACGGCTATGTTATGGCGCCATATAAATTGCCATAATAAAAAATTATTATTATTATACATACATACAATGTCATACATGTATGCACACAAAATACATAAATATATGCATTCATGCATACACATACATACAATACATGCATATGCATGCATACATACATACATATGCATACATACACACACATATATAGATACATATATAAATACAAAAGTACATACATAAGCACTACATACAAACACAAACACCCATACATACATACTTTACATACATACATACATACTACATACATACATACATACATACATACATACATACATACATACATACATACATACATACATAAATAAATGCATGCATGCATGCATGCATGCATGCATGCATGCATGCATGCATGCATACATACATACATACATACATACATACATACATACATACATACATACATACATACATACATACATGCATACATACATACATACATACATACATGCATACATACATACATATATACATACATACACACATGCAGACATAACACACATACGTACGTACGTACATACATACATACATACATACATACATACATACATACATACATACATACATACATACATACACACATGCATACATGCATACATAAGGCCTAAAAAAAATGTTGTTTTTCCGGTAACAGAGCTAAAAAAAATTGGGTAGGTAGGTCGGAAAATACTTTTATTTTGTAAAATATTTTTATGCAGTGAATATCCGAAAAAGTATACCCCACTAGTCTTTTTTGCACGCTGAAACAAAGTACGTGTTCTAAGCAAGTATAAACTGCCTATTTCCCGACTGTCTGCACCTAAAACTGCTCTAGAAACAGTCCTATTAATTTCATTTTGTTGACGTCTCTTATGTTATGTCAATACAAATGTTAAAAAAATATTTTTTGAAAATAATTTAAATTTTTTTTTGTTTTTGTTTTTTAAATTGTTTTTAATTTAAAAAATTTACAAAAATATTTGGGTCGCGGCCATAAAAATGGGTCGGTCGGGTTACCGGAAACACAACAATTTTTTTTCTACGCCTAACACACATATGTACTTGCATAGGTCTACATACATGCAGACATACATACATAAATATTTAAGAGTGCATACACAAATACATAGTAGGCCTAATCATGACAACCTGATGTATGGCCTTTCCTTAAAACCGAACAACAGGAGGGTTATTATATCCAGACCTCCTTGGCTCAGTCCATACTCCATCGCAACGAATACATAAATTTATAGGATTCGAACTCATACGCCGTCGAGGTTAAACGGTCAAAGCCAGCAAACCATTAGCAGCAACATAGCACCCTCCCTCCCTCACATCCTCCCTCCCACTCTCCTGCCCCTCCGACCGTTCGCCAGCATTATATCTGGGGCAAGCAAACAACGCGCACGACGATAAGAGCGTTTGGAAATTTATATAGCGCCTTTTGAGAGGCTCTCAAAATCTAGCATTTCGTCGGCGGCGGCAGCAGCCGGGCACCGCCACCGCCACACGGTGCCTCCGCCACAGCCTCCACCGCCGCAATTTCTGCAATCGTCGGACGGGTATATTAGGTTCAGGCTATTTATTACTCAGCTAACCACGCCAGTTTACTCAAGGCTGATGCAGCAGTAACAGCAGCAGTAGCAACAGCAGCGCCTGTACACCACCCCAGGTTGCTACTGCTACCGCTGCTGCTGCTGCTGCTGCTGCATTGCAAACTGGCTGATGCAGACCTGCCAGCAGCAGCTAGTAGTAATAAGAGGCCAAGTCTTCACTGCTGCTGCTGCTGCTGTTGGCTCGTATACTGTGCAGCAGAGAGGTAAAGGCATCTGGCAAGCAAAGCGGTCGGCGGCCAAACGCCGAACCTTCTTAGCGAGGTCCTGAATGAAAAAAACTGGCACGATGCTGGTAGGACTTTAATCCGAAATCCTTAAATCAAAATCAATTTTTTTCAAAAACTATAGCGGGGATGGAAAATTTAGCAAGATACGTTAACGGTGGCTGGGCTGTGTTTAACAATTTTTTAAGTTTTACAGTAAACTTTAGGCTACATCGTATTTTTAGTCAATAATAAAAGATATTAGTAATAATACAGCATAAACACATCATCATCACAACCACCACCACCACCCATCACCACCACTATCATCATCATCATCATCATCATCATCATCGTTGTCGTCGTCATCATCTCCACCACCACCACCACCACCACCGCCCCCCGTCGTCGTCGTCACCTCCACCACCACCACAACCACTAACATCATCATCACTATCATCATCATCGGCCTCCTGCAGATTTAATGAAAGCAGTAGCAACAGCAACAACAACTACACTAAAACACTAAGCTGGGAATTTTTCCTGCCTCACCAGTAAAACCTTGGTGATCACTGATTAGGATGATTTATAAACTCTTTTAACAAGTGCTCCTGATCACACAATTTAAAGACATCCTAAATATGACAAACCCAGAATTCTGAAAACCATCTAACCCGCTTGCACAATTTAATTGCGGACTTAAGAATCAGTATTTTTTTCAAACTTGGGAGCAAGCGAAAATGCAGTTTTTGCAATTGGTCGACTAATAAGAATATTCTATTCTAAATGGAATAAATAATTTCTATGAACCATTTTTAAAAACCTATTTCACTATTTATTTATTTATATTTTATTTCGGAAATTTATTTCGGAAATTTATATAGCGCCTCTTCAAGGTAGGCTACTCAGAAGCGCTTCGGGCCCAACCACAGCTAAATAAAACAGTTTTTAGGTTCTTAAGGAACAGAGCGGAGTGACCTCTGGGAATTAAGCGCAATGTAACAGAAAGACCATTCCAGGTGGTAGGACCAGCAAGAGAGAATGAACGACGCTGTCGCATAGCAGTCCGCGAGCGGGGAACCAGAAGCTAGTCACTGATAAAATCATAATGTCAAATTGGCAATGAACATCTAGTCTAACTTTTCAGTATTAGATGTTCACATCCAATGATTCACAAAGAACAGAAATCTACAACTTAGGCAACTTACTTTACAAAATCAGTGCCCATGGAAATGTGTGCAGAGGGGCAAAACATGACATCCAGAACAAATCCTTCCTCTTACTCATCTATAGGCCAAAATGTGTAGAGTTTTTAATTCCAGAATGGATTTCTTGCCAACACCTCTATAGCTGGTTATCTTTTTATCAGGGTTGCACATTCAAGCATTCTTCAGTTACCACTCAGGTACTGTTTAGGTACTATTAAGTAGCAATTAAGTGACTACACCAGAAACATTACCCTCCCAAAGCAGTTTCAACGAATGAGAACATACCTAAAAATATATGGGAAATGGCAAAGGAGGCATTGTGACCCACATCTCAATATACTATACATAAATTAAACACACAGTGTGGAAACAGACAGTACCCCATGTATAGCAAACTTGTATCCTAGGCATAAATAATTATTGTCTGGCAACAGAGCACACTGGATGTGACCAGGGAGTTAATATTAACAGCAGTTAGAAGCAGAAGGAAATTGGTTATTAATTACAGTCTTTCATCCCAATCTATCAACAGCAGATCCTGTCCCAAGTGGCACAGTTCACTTGCTGCCTGTCATTTAAAGCCCTGGAGGTCATTAGCCAAATTGAAATGCTGTAAACATTTTAGAATAAGCAAAGACTTGGGATAGAAAATGTAACAGGTATCCTTTTGGTCAAACTACAGACAATGGATACAGACAAGTGGATTAAGAAAGATAGATTTTAATCAACTACACCTATACTTCTGAGGATAAAAGCATTTGGGGACAAATATGGGGATTTTCGGGTCATCAACAACAGGGTAAACTGGCAGGCCATATTAGATGGTTTGATCCGACTGCACTACATCAGAGCCTTCTAGGCTTTGCACTACATGTATTCCACAAGACAATGGGACCTTCCAGCAGTCATGTGGAATGGGGGACTGGAGAATATCTGCAGCTGTCCTCCTTTTTCCAAGACATGTTTTCAACCATTGAGGCCACAGCCTTATTCCATGAGGCCGACTGGTCAAGAGAGTACATGTAATCGAATAATCCCTAATTAATGAGGTAAAGTCATTAAATTTTTCAACAGTGATGTTGTATCCTATTAAAATGTCATGTAAACCAAACTGCCACATAAATAGTTGGTCTTCACAAAAACATACTTTAAAATTGGATTTAGGATTATGTGCTTTATTTTGAAACATTTGACTTTGATTGGCTCTATGGGTGATGTAGGCCTGCGTTTATGACCAAAAAAATTATTTGACAAAATGAAGAAAGTAATGTAGGTAATGTACATGGGTTATCCATCGTCTTGTGGGTCTAAATAATTAGGCATAACTAGAGTATTAGGTTCGAAATGTCGTTCAAGTCAGCTTTGGTGTCGTCAGGGTGGATTGGGATCAGGTTAGACTTCGTGATGGTCCGTTAGGTCAGGTTATGCGTCATGAGGGTCAGTTATATAGGGTTAAAATTGGGGTTAAAGTTGTTATTCTGTCCCGATACGCCTCCCTCGTTTCTCTCACATTTCGGCTTTCATGACTGAACACCTTCACTGGCTTCCTCTGACTGCCCGGATTCAATATAAAATTCTTTTTCTCACCTACAAGATGTTTTTGGGTCTAGCGCCTCGCTACCTTTGTGATCTCATTAGGAAGCCTTTCTCAGCTACCGTTGGTCGTCCTCTCCGCTCTTTAGATCGTCATGATCTTCTTGTTCCACGATCTCGGACTACCACAGCCCAACACCGCGCCTTTGCCTCTGTCTGCCCTTTACTGTGGAATGGCCTTCCTACTATTATTCGTGCTCAAATTTTATCTGGAGGCTTTACTTTTTCTGCCAGATGTCTCAAGACTTTTCTTTTTCCAGGAGTTCTTCGCACTGGGAGCGCCTCTGATTAGTTTGTACTGTGAGAGGCGCTTTATAAATCCAAAAATAGAACAGAATAGAATAGATACTATAGTTTGCCAATTAATTTTGTCATTGCATGAGTTTCAGCATTTTTCGAATGCAACTTGGATTGACGAAAACAATTCTTGCGGAAAAAAAATTGGACTGATAAAAATAATTCCTGCCTGACCTATTAGTGCTTGATTTTTCAAAAATATACTTTTATAAGATGCGGTTTGTCAATTTTAGTTTCAATTAAGGAAATATATATTTTATATTATCTACCCAGCGTATTCTAGGATTCTAGGTCAAGGCTACATTGATTTATAGATATATTGCCCTTTTTAAGCACTAATCATTGGTGTACCATGGTGATTCCTAGACATGTTGTCCTTTTAGGTTGCTATTATGAGGTCCTTTGAGATTTGAATCAATCACGTTAGAGATATCAGTCCATGTCCTGTACTCACCAGGGATTGGAGAAAAAGCGCTAGGGCACTGGTGGTGGACACATGTATTGAACACACGTTGTGAAGCATCATCAAGTTCATTTGATATTATTTTACATGTGACTTAATAAAATCGTTTTCTGCTTCTTTTGTTGTGTCATGTTTTTGGAACTACCCTAAGTACACTAAGCACAAATATATTTTAGATGAGTAGGCCTACAAAAATACCTACTATATAAATATATGCTGTATACCAGTGTATAATCTGGTGTACAGCCCTGTTACATTGTAAATAAATGTGACACTATGGCTATAAACCCGTCACATGTCGATTTTTGACCTTTTGGTTTATTCATATGCTACAATGTCCATGCTCTAAAATGCTTTTAACAGAATGAAAATATTTTTTTCTAACTGAAGTTGTGCTGGTTTGATTCTTTCATTAGTTTATAATTTATATAGTGAAAAAATCAATACTTCGCAAATTAGGGCGAATTCACAGTCATATGCTGAACTGAAGAATAAACTGCATTCTTGACCCCTCTCGCCTATTTCAGCATCTAGCGCAATATCTAGGAAGCGCGGGTTTAAAAGCAATAGAGTTTGTTTAAATTATATGCAGGGTGTAGGATATACTTTGTATTATTAAAGGTCAATTAACTTTCTGGTCATGGGAATTAATATGCTTTGTTGTCAGACAATTAGGCCTAAGGCTCAGAACATAGGCCTACTTGCCATTTAGTAGGTGATATTTCAAAACATTCTGCTTAGAGTGTTTATATACATATATAGCTATAAAGGCAACAGTATTATAATATTAACAACACATTTATAACCCTTTGAATGGTAACTTAATAATGCCTGAAAATTGCCCGAAAAGTTACTGAATGTTTGCTGCAACTGATTTGACTGAATCTATCAAATGCATTAACTTGAACTTCAACAAATAGCACAAAATAACATGCAGAGGTGAGAAGCTATGGACTTACTTTACATGGTACTTGGGACATTTTGTGGCCATATCCCATGGATGTAGCGACGAAAACTCATCGGTACACCCATCCATGCTACTCTGCCTGATGTGTTGCGGTGACGAGTTGTGAGAGTGGAGAAGCTGTACAGGGGAAGACATGGATCTTCCGTGTGAAATCACAGGAGCGTGTGAGGTTGAGGTAGAATTAATTATGTTACCAGTATGAATGAGGCCTTTACAGACCGCAGCGCAGTCGCTGCCACAGTCATGGCTGTTGTGCGGGCACGGTTTCGGATCCGGAGGTCGGAAGAACGAGGCTGGAAGTTTGCGGTTCTTGAACGAACTTATCGGTAATGTACTGCACTTCTTATCGTGGTGGAGAACACTGAACAGCGCCTCCATGTCCAAGTCACTGTCTCCCCGAACGCGAAGGATCTGGTTACCGCATTGTTCGACTCGCGTTCGCATCTGTTGCTGTTGTTGTTGTTGTTGTTGTTGCTGCTGTTGTTCTGCATGTTGTTGCTCTGCCTGATTCAACGACGACATTATACTTGGCTTCTTACCAAGCCCCAGAGCAACAGCGCTCGTCCTTCGACGGCTCCACACCGCAACCGTGCCCAGCACTAAGTTCTTGCTTCAATGATTGTCCCAGAGCTCAGTAGCACCGAATCAACGAAATGACCAAAAACGATCGAGATGATCGATTCTTCGTTTCTAAATAAAAATAACGCGAAAACTGCTACGACTTTCAACAACATGAGTCGTTCAACTGAAAGTTACTCTAGCGTTCGGCTCAACATCGGAACTTCTTCTGCTCGCTACTGCAGCTGCTGCAGACTTCTTCGGTGCAGGTCGCGCAGATAACTCGCCCACGCTGGTGCCATGCTTCGCTAGCGTTGCTCATTTCTTGGCGCCAGACCTGCTATTATCTAAACTTTTTGATTTGTTGACCTATGGTTGCGCGCAAATAACATTCCATTCCGATAATGAATAATATTATAATGCACAAATTCCCAATTTGAAAGCATCAGAGTGGCCGGGTTAGCGCTGTAGAGTGAAACAATTGAGTAGGGCCTATGCATGGCATAGATTGAACCACAGAGCTAGCTCACAGTATAAATAATTATATTACCAGTAGGTCTACCCAGATGGCTGCCTGTTGCCCTTTCTTTGGTCATGTGGTTAGCCGCCATTTTGGCATCAAATGACCAGCAGATAACCCAAAGGCACCGAATCGTATATTGCTATTAATAGTGCACCATAACATTTCTCTTTATAAAACAACCCAGAGTGAGAGTTGAGTTGCTGGGGACCATTTTTTAAAATATATTATTATTATAGCTTTAATTATTTGTTATTTCCAGCCTGTTGCGACTTTTTCCGCGTAGTACATTGCAGTTCTTTCAATGCAACCCGGCTTCGAGATTAAGCCGTATAGTAAAAATGCCATTGATTTAATGCCCTCAAATTTCTCTAATAAAATGAGTTAGCAGGAGATCTGAAAGGCTGGGGCTCACTTTTTGGATATATTACTATCTTATCTTTCATTATTTGTTATTTCCAGCATGTTGCAAATTTTGTCCGGGCAGTACATTGCAGTTCTTTTAATGAATCCCGACTAATATGGCGGCTGCCGGAAACCGAAATTTGTAGTTTGTACCATAGAGATGTACGCTATATATATAAAATATATAGGCTAGAGAGAATATGGCCTATCTTCTCTGCATAAAAAAAGTGAAGTTATCAACGACCTTATAATTATATATTAACGGTAATCACGCCAGTGACGTCACTCTGTGCAAACGACCAATCACCGGCGATTCTTATGTCGACCATGGTATGTGATTGGTCGATATGAAAAGAGACAGCGGCGCCTATGATTGGTCGATATGAATAGGCGATTTCTCATGGTATGTGATTGGTCGATATGAAAAGAGACAGCGACGTAGATTTACAGACGTGATATTCCCTCTAGCCTTATATTTTAATACATCTCTATGGTTTGTACCATAGAATTGAAAGCAAATGTAATTTGTCTATAGAGTTCTTTGCTGCGAAAATGGCGGATGACAGTGGGCAGGGCTTTAGATCTCGTCACTTATTCTGACGACTGCGAGATCCGAAATCGACGTACTGTTAATTATTTATACTGTGGCTAGCTGTCGATCCAAATCCATAAAAACGTATTTCTATACAAGCTTTTTAAGAGTACTTGCATTTTATGTGCACAGACGAATCAAAGTATTTTTGAACTCTCAAATGTCTTTAAGAAGAACTTTAAAATGGAGCACCAAGCCCATTGACATTAATTTTTATGCCTGATGAAATAAGTTCTCGCTCCTAGTTAAGTACTGTTCGGGACTCTCTATGACAGACCAATTTTCGCACTAGCCTGGGTATTTTACTTCGGGTCCGATCAATTATGTCAAAGTCTTAATGATTATTAAAATAAATAAAACAATATAGGCCTAGGCCTAAATTAAATTTTTGGATGAGTGGTTTGACTCGGAACACGCTCCGAGTATGCTCCGTTACAACGTGGAATAAAAATTGTCGGTAAAATATTAGTCCGCACGTAGGATTAAAAAATACATTGGGGGTGCAGAAAAATCCTGCCAAGCGTATAATTCTAGTATTTGTTAGAGTAAAAGGTTATATTTCAGTATTGTGAAGTATACTTTAATCGGAGAACTGTACGTTAGTATTTTTGCAGTTTTTTGTACATGAGCGATAATACATGGGTATTGCGGGTAAATCTCTATAATGACTCGGTAGCAAGTAAACATCATGGCGACCAAAGATCCGCTCATGATAGAGCGCGGTCACGTGACGGCAAAAAGGTAGCCCAATATTTTCGCGGCGTACGGTGATGTATAAGCCAATGTTTCCGCGAAAGTAAGTAAGTAAAAATACCATGAAACGGTTATTTTAATAAATATTAATACGCTTAAATAAGCTAAAGAACACAACAAAATCGATGGACCTTAACACATTGGCCGCCATCTACGAGATATATCGCGGTAAGCGCGAGATCTCGAGGTAAAAAACCGCGAGATATCTCCGCGAGATATCGCGGTAATAAACCGCGGAGATATCTCGCGGTTTTTTACCTCGAGATCTCGCGCTTACCGCGATATATCTCGTAGATGGCGGCCAATGTGTTAAGGTCCATCGATTTTGTTGTGTTCTTTAGCTTATTTAAGCGTATTAATATTTATTAAAATAACCGTTTCATGGTATTTTTACTTACTTACTTTCGCGGAAACATTGGCTTATACATCACCGTACGCCGCGAAAATATTGGGCTACCTTTTTGCCGTCACGTGACCGCGCTCTATCATGAGCGGATCTTTGGTCGCCATGATGTTTACTTGCTACCGAGTCATTATAGAGATTTACCGTATTGCGTTAGTCGAGGATTTCCGCGACGTTAATACCAAAGGGTTCGGGTTGTATTTACTCGTATCTCAATACGTACAGCGTCATAAAATTATTTAGGACACTTTAGCCATGTTTTTGTGGCTTAGGGAACCAAATTATTCACAGGCGCTTCGTCTAATTAGGCCTACAGTAACTGATGTGAGCTACTGATTTACGCTAACAACTGACACTACACTGTACTAAACTGTGGGTCAATATGATGCATAAGCAGTATACTCACCCAGCTTCTACTTCTATTGTATTTTATATTGTATTGTATTTAGTCATTCTAAAGCGTCTGTCGTAGGGTGAACCGTTCAGAGGCGCTCCAAGTGTGCAGGGCCCCGCGGTAAAAACGCACACTGCGTGCCCGTACTCCAAACAATATGGCTGCCAACGAATGCAATAAAATTAGAGCGCGACCTACCGACGACATCGCAACATGCATCCCAACATGCAAAGCCTGAGGTCTTAGGGCTCAGGTTAGGCGTCGTGAGGGTCGGTTAGGGTTAGTTTTAGGGTTAGTGCAGTCATTCTGCTGAAATTGAAGCTGAATTGATGAACAATGTCGTCGGTAGGTCACGCTCTAATTTTATTGCATTCGTTGGCAGCCATATTGTTTGGAGTACGGGCACGCAGTGTGCGTCTTTACCGGCCTCGCAATAAGAAGCAGGTTTTGAGAAGAAAGAAGACAGAAGAGGGACTGCCAGACAGAAGTGTAGAGCAAACAGAAGGAGAAAGCGCATTCCAAAGATAAGGACCAAGTAAGGCAAATGATCTAGACTGAGCCATAGCAGTTCTAGAGCAAGAAATCAAATCTGTTGAATGAGGAAAACGGACGATGGTAGGAAACTGATTGAGGACGAAGCATAACATCAGCCAGATATTTGGGGCAAGACTCCGCTGAGTCTTGAGGATCAGAGTGAGGATCTTAAATTGTCTGCAAGCACTGAGAGGAAGCCAATGAAGTTCATCAAACAAAGGTAGAGATGCGAGAGTACCTGGGAAGGTGGTTAATCTGTATAGCAACTGAGTTTAGCACCATCGGTGAAGATGGAGACAAATGTGGATGACAATGAGGCGTCTTAAATGTATAATAAGAGGAACACGTGTGTCAGATTGGAAATATGCTCAGTTAAGGTTATTGAGCTATCAAGTACAACACCCAGATCCCGCACATTTGACGAGAAGGAAAAGAGCAGACATTTTCAGAGAACAGAATTAGATCAAGCTGCTGGAGCTGCTGAGGGATAATTAACCACATAAATTGAGTCTTTGAAGTATTAAAGGAGAGGTGATTAGAGGACATACAGGAGTGGAAATGATTAGTAAGAGATTCGATGAACCCAGGTAAAATCAACTGTAAAGATATTGGACAATGGGCAAATGCCTGTACATCTTCAGCAAAGAGATGGCCAGCAGCACTACAGATCGGGAAAAGAGAGGAGATGTCAGCGATGTAAAGAATAGATAGGAGAGGCTCACGAACTGAACTTTGCGGATCACCCAGTTTAACATGGACAAATTGCATTTGAAGTCACCTGTAATAATCATGCGCGTTCTTTGAGAAGGGTAGGACTGTAGGACCGGAGCCAACAAAAGAGGAGGCCCTTAACCCCATAGAAAATCTTAAGACACTGGAGAAGAATATGGTGATCAACCATATCAAAACTTTCAAAAGCTGAGGAGACATCATAGAGGGCCAATAGAGTAAGCCCAGACCTATCAACAGCTGGATAGATTTCAGATAGTAGAGAAAGGTGAACAGTCTCAGTGGAATGATGACCCCTAAAACTGGACTGACTTGCAGGAAGGAGACCAGATTGCTCAAGGTAAGGTAGAAACTGCAGACAGATGAGACGTTCAAAAGTCTTAGAAAGACAAGATAGATCTATTTGAGTTATGCTGATAATTTTTGGTGTCAAGGTTATGCTTGTTGAGCGAGGGAAAGACGAGGTCCCATTTCTGTGAGACGTATGCAACCTTCAGAGAGGGACAGGTCTATTAAACAGATAACCATGAAAGGAGCAAAGTCATCCCTAATTTTATTGACAAATGGGGGTCTAGTTCTGCACGTATTGAGGTATGGGTAAATGCATGCGTTTCTTTCGCGTGTAGCCTATTATATCACAGACTAATTTCATTGCTCAACATTGCTACCAAAATGCTATACACCACTGTGAGAAGGAATTCCTCCACTGTTTGCACTCTGACATACCTCTACTTCTTCTTTCCCTTTAGGCTAGAATTAATCCCTCTGGCCACTCTGATCCTTCTCCTCCACTTGTCTCTGTTTCCAGTGTCGTCTTTCTAGAGTTTGAGTAGCTTCTGGTCTTGTTGCATGATATCCTCTCATCTTTTCTTCTGTCGTCCCTCGTCTGCGCTAACCATAATTACATCTCCACTTGCTTCATGAATATTTTGACACAACTATCCTCTTCTTTTTTCATTACATGTTCATACCACCTCAGCCTGATCTCTTACAAGTGTCTTGTCATTTATATGCCACCCAAAGCTTCTGTCTGATGTCCTCATTTCCTTTCATGCACTCTGACAAATCTGTTAGAAGCCATGTTATTCCACCACCGATAACTTTGCATGCAGGGTATGTACTTTGTGTTTCCAGCCTCTCATCATCCTCTTTGCTCTCTGGCTTTCTGTGACATTCCTTTTACCCGGATGAGGACAACCATAACCTAACATCATGTTTTGCCTGGACTGACCCCTTACTTGCGGAATGATATCAATGATGCAACTGACAGTGACACAGATGGCAAACATGATTCCTCAGTGGATGTCTCTGGGATTGTGTCTTTGTCCATGTAAAGCATTGTGTGGGGATGACTTGCATTTTTATGACTAAATGGAATTACTTAGACTGATACGGAAGTAATGCTTTCCATTATACGACAGTTCCTTGTCTTACAAAGGGCATCACATTTTCGCTGTGAAGCAATAATCATTAAAAAGGTGTTTCCAGTAGCCTTTATGGTTATTTATTGGTATTTATCAGGGGCATATTCATAAAAAAATTGAGGGGTTTTCAATTAGCATTTCCAATTTCCAACGGGCATGGTCACAAGACTTTAAAAAATTGGCTTAAAAAAATTAATTTTTTTTCTTCAAAATTTTTTTCCTTGGGGGGTTGAACCCATAAAGCCCCACCCTAACTAAATCCATGATTTCTATTATTTTTGCTATTTTTGCCACATGTAGTGACAAGATACACAGAAATAGGGAACAAATTCTAACGTTTTTTCTTTTTAAAAAAATTTCTGGGGGGTTGAACCCATAATGCCCCACCCATAATTTATATTATGTCGGCTATTACCATTAGCCTTCTAAATGTATGATTTGACACAATTTCCTTTTATGTATGACTAATAGTTCTGAAGATACATTTAATTAGAAAATTTGGGGGTTTTTTGGTGAATAATTTTGTATACGTATGCGATACAGATGTATACTTCTCATATTCATTTTCTGTGCATTTTTCTGGTTTTAACGAGGTATAACTTTTGCTTGGCAGGATTTTTCTGGGGTTCAGAAAATTTCATGCAGACTAATAAACAACTATCAGACTCTGACCAACTTAGACTGTTATATTGCACATATCTAGCGTAACTGTGACTTTAAAAAGTGGTAAATGAGAACAGAGCAATTCATCATTTTCGTGACATTTCTGTGTTTCTTAAAAGCTAACTTGGACAGCTGTTTAATAGAACCGATATGTATCGAGCGATAATAAGAGGATTGGGCGTTGAACGTCGCGTGCTTCTGTCGCAATGTTGTGGTTTCGCCAAACGTTCTGGCAGAATCGTGTTGGGTATTGAGACAAGTTGCGACGACACTGGAGCAGCGGTGGTCGATGAGGATGGAAATATTCTTGGAGAGGCGTTAAATTCACAGGGCGCTTTGCACGTTGAGTACGTTGAAGGTCACTTCATCACCACCTAGTTTGTGGTTAAGTAAACGGATCATCATCATCATCACCATCATCATCATCATCATGGTATGATGACCTAAGGTGTTTCTCATTAAGTCCTTGTAAACAAAGCGCATACCTGTCGTTGAGGCTTTTTCCAGGTAAAGTTCAAAGACAGCCAAACCCAAAACTTTGGATGGAAATTCCAACATGTCTTCTTGGATTGCAAAATTTAATGTATTTCAGTTTGGTCATTTTTCAAGCACTTTCTGAACATTTCTGCTAAAGGATTCTAATTTATAAACTATGGTATATGTAGCATTGGTATTGTATTATATTGCAATTGTAAACATTTGAATTTACTGTTCGTCTAGGATGGGTGGAATCATTCCTCCAATTGCCAGGGATTTGCACGAGAAGCATATAAAAAATGTTGTGAACTCAGCTCTCGAGAGGGCATCGGTTGAAGTTCAGGTATGATGATTTGGTCTCATTTAGGATATAATATGCTACTCCTCTGGTGTTTTTGTCTTCAGTTTTCTGAAAAACACTTGACAAAAATGATTACTCTGTTTTAATTTAGCACCTCTACTGAACCAGTGATTGTGAATTTGTAACCAGTTAGATTCTGTGATTGCTTAACCTGTAAGACTCATGCAATAAAGGTAAGGCTGCATCCTTAGAACCAAAGAAAAAACTGCTGAGGCCATGTTATAGCCAAGGCCAAAAAACTTCAAGCTGATGCAGCGAATCAAGCCAAGTCAAGGCCAGACCTTCAAGGCCACGAAATAGCCAGACCACCAAAGCCATTGAGGCCAGACTTTAAAATCTAAGATATTTCCCTAGATTTCACCAGCATATGGATCATTGTCTAACTTAGAATTTTCTTCTGTTTGTGATAGGATCTCGATGCCATAGCCACAACAGTTAAACCCGGCCTAGCATTATCGCTATACGTTGGACTTAACTTCAGCAAGCAACTTGTTAAGACATCTCAGTGAGTAAATTGCCAGGTATCTATCTATATTGCTTGTTCTTGAGATAAATTACACAGGAACCATGACGTAGAGTACTTTACTATGACGCAGATGAAGAGTTAAACTCTGTGTTGTCTGGTTCACTTGTTCTGTAGTGTGCTGTCAGCTAAGTTCTTGGAAGTGTGAATATTGGGTTACATGCAAATGCTGGCCATTGAGATGTCCAGCTGAAATATGTTTGACTAGCCTCTCCATCGCTAAACATATGCATGAAAGTTTGATGAAATGAGCCCTTTTAGGGGGGGGGACATCCTCTGTTGCTCCCGTCTAGTCGCACCTCAATTTGATAAAATAATCTGTCATTTTAAATAACTGTTTCATTCACGATATGGCATCGTCTTCATAGAGTATGAATGGTGTGAAATGATGGTGCAGTTGTCGGCTTGCTGGTCTGTTAACTGGGTGGTCGGGAGTTCATATTGTAAGATCAAAGCATCGGGCATGAAGAGTGTGAGACATTGCAAGGTGTATACATGTGTTGTCTTTGCAGAAAACCTTTTATCCCTATTCACCACATGGAGGCTCATGCACTGATGGCAAGAATGACAGACCGGTAACGTCATATTTCTTGCTTCTCATTATTACCGCTGTAGGAAATTTTTGTAGAAATTAGTCTTTTTGTGTCTGTGCAAAATTATAGTGTTGTCATGTGATTCACACTTGCTGCTAGAGCTGCTTTGTTGGCAATTCTGCCACTCAGATAGCTGTGCGAACTAGCATCTTTGTGTAGGTATCCGGTACTCTAATGTTCCATGCCATGCACCATACCTACATACTTCCAATTGCTTCCCCTTGTCCCTTATAATGTGGCCAAGAGGCCCTGCCCAGTGACTGATGCAGAGTAGCTATAACTAATTCAGAGACAAGCAGTGTAGTAAGTATGAGCAAGAAAGAAGAAATTTAATGATGTACCTGTTATGTAAATGACTTTGTTGTGCTTGATAATTATTGTTTACAGTGTAAAATTTCCCTTTCTGACTCTGCTGATCAGCGGTGGCCACAGTCTGCTAGCGCTCGTGAAGGGCGTCGACAACTTTGTTGTCATAGGAAAAGGTCTTGATGATGCGCCGGGAGAGGCATTCGATAAGGTCAGCGTCATTTCATGGTGTTTTATATCTCGATAATTCGCAGCGGTTTCTGTCTTTGAGTGCTGTATACACTATGATATTTATTTCGATATTTAACGTACATGTAGCTTAAAATGAAACCTGCAGATTACCTGCGAAACCTGCATGATTAGCTTGGTATAATTTTTTATGGAGAGGTTAAATGCATGTTTGCTGAAACAATGCTACTATGCTACCGTGAAGATCTATATCATTATAAGGAGACTTGGTTGCATGGATGTCATGTATGGTAGTGTTTTTGCCGACCTAAGTCTAGGATCCTTGCCCCAAGCATCATTATGCCACAGTCTGAATTTTAGCTAGGCATCATGGAAGAAATTTTGGTCATTATTGTTGCTCAGCTCCACTACTGCATAAAAGCGAATGTGCAGTTGTGCACTTCCAACTAACTAATCTTACAGGCGATTGCAGCATCCACTTGCATTTAATGCTAAAGCAATTTTAATGTGAGCTACTACTGCCTGGTTTCCTATAGCTGTAAAAATCATATTTTGTCAGAAAACAATCGAGTTTCTTTGTTATTTATATCTATATTGTTATGTCCTGTAAATCTCCAAAACTTCTCAGTGCTGCCAGGTGGACCAGCCATCAAACTCACCGTTTGTGGTAATGAAATGTAAGTTATAATAAGATAATTGATTCACTGGTACCATATCAGATTCAGACCAGATGCATAATGGCCAGACTATTCGACTCGTCTTGGTGTCAGGTCAGAATATATGGTTGGCTATTTTGCATCTGTACTTTTCAGTTTGACTGTTATAGTGATTAACCCTTTAATGCCAGAGGGTATAGGATTTCCCATACCATTTACTATCATCTTGGCATTAAAGGGTTAATCACATTTTGCTTGAGCAGACGGCTCGTCGCTTGAAGCTGAAGATGTTGCCGCAGTGTTCCGGTCTAAGTGGAGGTGGATCGATTGAAGTTGTTGCGAAGGAAGGAAATCCACTTGCGTTCAATCTACATACGGTGATGACGCAGATTGCGGATTGCAATTTCAGCTTTGCTGGAATCAAATCGTGGGCACAGAAAGAAATCGAAATACAAGAGAAACAACATGGTCGGTACTGTGATCTCTTTCAAGGAACTAGTTTGCCTATTTGGAGTTGAATATTTATATAGCACCACTCTAATTAGTGAAATAACCAGTGCTTGCTTATGTTACGTTAATTGTGTTTAAGAAGTAGGATAATACATAAGGTGGTAAATGCGTAATGTGCTAGAAGAGTCAGGGGTGGTGGGCCTTTGCGCACATTGAGTCGAAAATTGGTGTCGTACACCAGAGGTTCTCAACCTTTTTCAGCTCGTGACACACCAAAACATGTAATAAAATTTCGCGACACACCATGCGAATCTCTTTTGGCTGAAATTAAATTAGGCCTAATATGTCAAAGTTAAAATAGCTTTTACAGTATATTTTGAATTGTTAAAAATTCTAATGAATGAAAATGTTGACACTTAATACTTTCTAGTTTCTAATAAATTTAAAATAAGTTAGAAAGTTTGCGGGTCAGTTGGACCTCGACTTCGTAGCCTACATGTAGGCCTACTATAGGCCCTATACGTAAATTATTTGACTTTGAATACGCAAACAGGCTGAGAGGTCACAATTTCGCGTGATAGGGCCTACGCAAAATGTTTCTTTCTTTTACAAATTTTCATCCATTGCCGAATATTACAGCATTGGGAAAAGTTTAGACGGCGCTTTCGCTAACGTGTTATATTGTAAGCTAAGAGGTGACATTTCCGCGTCGTCCGCAAAATATTTCATGTAGGCCTATGTATTTTAAGGATTGTGGGCCGCTTAAGATTGCGATGAAATGGAACAGAATCACTAGATTAAAATTAGAGTGCTAAGAATTTTCATAGTCCACACCCGTCAAACTGCTGAAGCAATCAAGTCAGTACGTGTAATGCAAGAACGATAGGCTATGCTGTGAGAATTCGCGACACGCCAATTCTTCGCGACACACCAGCGACACACCAGTTTCACGCGACACACCACCGGTCTATTCGCGACACACCAGTGTGTCGCGACACACCGGTTGAGAACCTCTGTCGTACACAGTTGCGGCAACGTCACTGCACTGCCTGCTAGGTTAAGATATTAAAGTAAGATAGTTTGACGTAATGAAGTAGTGTGTCTCTGACACTCTGTTGAGATTGGGTGGAGTTTTTGATGGATCCACTTCTGTTTCTTACACTTAACTGCCTTGTTTTATAATCTGATGACAATTGGGGTGTGTACAAACTGTACATATAAAAGAGAGAAATAGCAATTTTGTATGTCTTCATATTAGATTTGAGTAAGAATGAACAGCCACCTTACCTTTGCTCACCTAGCTGCATTGATCCTTAATATTAAACTCAACACTCATGACCTTTTTACTCCTGGAGATTTTTGAGTAAAAAGGTCTTGAGTCTTGTTGTGCTGACCTTAAAATTCTAAGGCAGTTTCAGAAGCAGACACTGAGTGTGTTAGCAGCAAAAGATAAGTCCGAACCACAAGGTTCCCCGTTGATATCAGCCTTCAACTGAATGAGGTAAGCTGGAAAGTTGTCAGACATTTTCGGATTAAATTTCATGGTTTTACATTTCAGGAATTGAGGCCGACGGAATAATTCCGAACGTTGCCGATCTTTGTGCCAGCTTTCAGTACATGGTGTTGCATCATTTAGCGAAACGCATTCAAAGGGCACTTCTGTTCTGCGAACTGAACAGCTTGCTTCCTGCTGACGAAAAGGTTCTGGTTAGTATTTTTAGTGTGTATCATCTTTACGAAGATAAAATAGGACAGACAAAACAAGCAGACGTGGTTCAGTGCTTTTCTAGTGTGTGGTTCTACGCACAATGTGCAGTTCTAAATGAATTTTTGCAGCTGTACACGCGCATTTGTTTGCAGTTGAAAATAGTTAGATAAGTATGTCCTTTGTCATCCAATTTGTAATAATTTACCATGGGGGATGGAAAAGGAGAGAAGGGTTGTGTTTAAAAGAAACCCTGCGTCATGTTGAACTACTTTTTTTTCTGGTACTAACTTCGAGATGGTACATAACTCTGATAGAGACCGACAGGCATACTGATGCGGAGCTACTCAAATACAATACACCCAGTCAGCAATACAGACAGACATTTTCCATCCTATTGCTTACCTTTTAAATCTTATTTTCCAGTAGTCATTGATAGTAATCTGATGAAATTTTGCTGCCTAAGTTGTTGGGTTTCTATTGTATTGCACTTTGAAAAATCCTTAGAACTTCATTCATTCATTCATTCCGAAAACTTATATAGCGCCCCTTCAGGAAGTCCACTCAGAGGCACTCCCAGCCCAGCCACGGCTAAAAAAGATGCATACCATACGTTTGAGATGCTGTCAATTCAGGTCATTTCTGGTGGCGTTGCGAGCAACCAGTTCATACGCGATGGTCTGATGAGATTGTGCAACCACTACAACTGCAACATCGTTTGTCCTCCACCTCGACTCTGCACCGACAACGGAGTCATGATAGCATGGTGCGTACTGCATGGCTGCCAACAATGTGCACAGCACTTGTAAGAATCTCCCGAAAGAGTACTGTTGTAAATGCTACAGCAGACTGGTACTGATCTATTAACCCCTTACCGACCAAAGTGTAGTAAATGGTATGGGAAATTGTATATCCTTGGTTGATAAAGGGTTAACAGCTAATCTAAAACCCGGGTATGTTTTTTTTCTTTTCAAAGTTCAGAACACATCGATGGCCTACTCGGCTGTCTTACTCCAGAGCAATAGGTATAATGATACATGCACTGTCATTACTGTCTTGGTGCTTCCTCTGGATATGGGGCCATTCTGACGTAGTGTTGCTCATTAGAGAAACTGGTGCTATATAAGTTGCAAATTGTATGTTCTCGTGATGCCATCAGAAATTTATGCAGACCCAAGAGTGGTTTTTCTAGGCATCACAAAACAATGAAGTTCAGCATAAGTTAGGCATACCGGTCTAGATAAACAAAGAATGGCATTCTCTAAAGGAGTTGAGAAATTCGTGTAGGGTAGGCTTGCAAAATTCTGATCAACCTGAGAATTTCAAGCTTTACAAATTATGATCTTGTAAATGTTTGTGTGATGTGTTTGTTTATGAACAGGAATGGTATGGAAAGACTAAAGCTAGGAATTGGTATTGCCGATAATCCTGACCTCATTGACATCCAAGCAAAGTGAGTTGGCATCTTTTTTTAATTTATCATTTATTTAGCTAAAGCAGTGTAGCACAAACTTTTTTAACTCCCGGCACACTCAGCAGATAAATTTTGTATCGCGGCACACCAATTAAAATTTATTACAATTGCAAAGCCAACGGCAATAATTACAGTTTGTCATATTTTTAGCTTGTCATTTTAGTCTAGCAATAGCGAAACTAAAGCACATTTTTCATTGAATAATCATCACTAATGCGACGAATGAGCTTGTTTACGAGAGCCTATTAACTCAAGACGCGGTACGGGTATAGAAGTATACATGTGCTCAGAACATCAAAATTTTCATACATACCTATGCATATGAATGTAAGTATTCAAACGCGCCTACTTCACAATGTTCTACAATGATCCTGTGATTTTATATAATTTTTCAAAAATGTACAGAAATACATGGGACATTTGAGTTTAATTAACTTCGGTCTCGCCATATAAACACACATTCCAATGACGTCACGAGCGATCCAGATATTTTAAGAATTTTTTTAGCGCCGTTAGTAATTATCTACCCATTGCCTCATTTGAAAGCGTTGTCGAGCAAATCAAACAACACGGAAGCGAGCTGTCTTTTTCGGAAGAAATGAAACCAAATCCAATAAAATCTTCATTATATTTACGTTTCGATAAACCGGGTGGTTTGGTTATCGGAAAATGTTTCCCTCTACTCAGTTTACTGTCGTCCTTCCCATCATTTTTTCTCTTTTTGCACAGAATTTGTCCATTTTGAATTTTTGAGGCTAATAAAAGAAAAGAAAAATATATTCACATAATTTTATTTATAGTTAACTATTTGTTTCATATTTCAGTAATCTATATAAATAAAAATGAACTTTCCAAAAGTTCGTCGCATTTTCACGCTGAAAGTGACCCACCGATTGTTTTGAAAATTTTACAACACCTTCCATTCCCATTCAACCGCGTGTTAAGATGTTTTCACCCGAAAAAACGCAACCGTTTCCACAAAAAGTGAACTTTGCAATCCGTTCGCCCGCCATTTGCAACTTCAACGAAACCATGCGCTTGCAAATTTCCGAATTGTCTTCACCCGTAAAACACAGTGACGATACATCAATGAGGTTGCGTCCCGTGACGTCATAAGCGAGCGGACTATTACGAAAGCGGCCTAAAATTCTTGGGCTATATCCGCTGTCACTAAAGGACGGTGTGAGGGAGGGGGAGGGGAGGGGGAGGGGGAGAGGAGGGGAGGGAGAGGGGGAGGGGGAAGGGGGAGGGGGAGGTCTTTTCTGCCACAGCAACGCGTGGCTGGGTACAGCTAGTGATAAATAAAAACGTAGAAGAATATACCTGAATCACTCACACCCTTAGAGGTGTAGGCCTACTGGTATTTCTGTAATAATGGCGTCGACAGAACGAGTCAACTATGTAGTCTATGTTTGTATCTCCATAATAATGACGTCAAGAAGAGTAAATAACATAGAGTAGAATTAGTAGAACAACGTCACTAGAGTTTTTAAATACTGAGGAGAAACTATTCTTACACATAAAAACAAGCCGAAAATAGTATTTATCATATTTATGAAATAATTTCTTCTAAAGTCAATTAAAAGACTACAAATTTTAGGTTTCTCTCGCGGCACACCTGAAATCTCACGCGGCACACTAGTGTGCCGCGGCACACAGTTTGCGATACACTGAGCTAAAGCATTTTATTTAGAGCATCTTTCAAGTAATTTTAATTGAAAATTTATAGAGCTGCTTGAAGAGCAAGACAATAGGGGCAAGACTGCAAATTGACAAATTTTTAAAACTAATACTTTCTGGTTTTTAAATTTCTTCGGACGCCGAAGCGCATGATCAATTGTGAGTTAACGACTTGCTCAAGGTCCCCTATGCAGCAGCTTGAGGTGAAACTCTGATTCAGTTTCTGCGCCATAGTCAGGAGCGCCTCTGAGTAGAAATCTTGAAGGAGCGCTATAACAAGTGCTCATACATGTATACACTAAATGAATGTCTGAATGTGATTTGCATGTGTAGCGCAATTTTCATGCTGGTGCCATCTAGTGTAAAAATTCTTTCGTTTTCTTTTCAGGTGTCCACTTGGCGTGGACGCTTCGGGCGATGTACGACATCATTCAATCAAACTACAAAGAATCAAACTTCTAGAAAACTAATTATTTTTATTGAAATAAACAACAACACTCGCAGAGATGTTTTACGTTAACTTACGTACGTAAATGCAAGCCCTTTTACAACCCTTAGGGGCCATCCATATATTACGTATGCATGGATGGGGAGGCTCGGGAGAGGTCACTTGATTTAAGCAATTTGCGTATGGGTGTGACAGCGGGAGGAGTCTTGGTTTAAAAAAATTACCTAGCAAATAATTATGATGTTTAACAAAAATAAATAGCCGACGACGGTCAAATGTTTTTATCTATAGATGACTTGAGCCAATTAGCTTAAAATTGTATGGGTAGGGTTGGAGGTGCCTATTTGTATGTATGCATGACGGTTCCACAAATGTACTTGTAACAATTTTTGCATAATGGATGAGCCCTTAGTGAGTAATGCATGTTGAAAGTCCCTTACAGAGATCTACACACTATACAGAAACGGAGATGCAATAGATCAGACACAAGCCTAGGTGTCTATCTTAACAAATAGGTATTTTCATGAATATGAAAAACATACAAGAGCACAAATTGGCTGGAGCACTAGCTTAAAAGGAATGCACTCCCAAACATATTGTTCTAATATTCTGTCAACACAAAAACTAGAAAGACCAAAGCATTAAAATTTGTTAACTTCTATTTTTGCTACACCTTATTATACAATATACATACACTACACCCAAGTCATACAGTACAAAAAATCACCCTTAACGCTATCTTAACTCGATACATCAGTGTACTAAAAGCGGCTGGGAAACCAATGCAGCTTTTCATGGTGTTAACAGAATTAGGGTCAACAAAAGAGATTTGTCCATGTAAGTTTTGAGTCTCTCATTACAGATCCTTTGGCAACAACTTAGTCTCTCGTATAACTTAACAATTGATGCTTGATTCAATTCTGTAGAAAAACAGACATTTTCGCTCATAGAATGATCTGATTCTTGTAGCTTCGCTGAAGTTCTTTGTCTGGCAGAACAATAGAGTTCAAGACAATCACTTCTGCTGGAATATTAACGTTAGATCCTACAACAACAAAAATCACTTTTCCGTGTTCTTACACTGCTATAGATAAGTAGTTATCGAGTATAGTTATATTTGTTTATTTTAAAATTAGACAAATCCTGGTGACACACTGCACCCAGTTGTATGCCAAAGCACATAAATTAATATAGAACCAAATAAAACTTATATGAACAGAACTCTGTCATTGATGGCCGGTGTCACGAAATAGAGTATCCCCCGTATTAATAGTATCCCCCCAAATGAGGAGAAGTCGAAAAAAACACTTTCGCGTGCGTTTATTTTTGCAAATTAATTTTCATCTGCTTTGTTTTGAACAATGACACTAACAGGTATGTTTATTCCTACTAGATAATTTGTTTTGCTTTGGTTTTATAGCACTTAAAACATTTAAAACACTTAAAAACACTCGGAGACACTAAATAAATTTGAGTTGCGTTTTTCTGAGCATTGCTTAGGTCACTTAAAAGAATTAGAGTCACTTTAGATTTTGATTAGAGTATAAATTTTTTAATTATACAAATTTTTCAAAAAATGGGATAGAATGGTTTATCCCCCCGGATAGTCTAGACCGGTTAATTCCATCCGGGGGGATAGATTAATTCATCCCCCCCAGATAGCTTTCAGGGGGATAATCCTTTTTGTGTCACCGGCAAAGAAGACCTTTGTAATAAAGTTTTCAAAATAATTTACTGGTAGAAAGGAATGGATACTGGAAGTGTGAAGTGTCAATGTATGCGCTAACCTATGACCGTAATCGATGGACTGAGACGCCCGTCCGACTGGAACAGATCCGGTATGTCGAGCTTAGCGAACGGTTTGTCTGGATTCGGATCGTTTGGAGTTCCCTCGATTCGCGTCCACTCGCCGACGAAACTCGTCCAACCAAGAATGCTGTACAGGATGCAACAGTGGTCCTGAAAGTAATGTACAGTAATGCAAAAGAAAGTTCAGGTAATGTAAATATATGACAGGTAATGTATAAAAACTGCTATGATAGGTAACATGGCAGATAATCTGCTGCATACAAAACTCCCTCAAGAGTGGACAAGGTTGAATGCTGCTACATTAGAGCTCTTCAGAGGGCAGGATTGTGCATGTCGCCTCTCTCCACACCTAGTAGGTAGCCGCAACTGATATAAATGATGGCACATTACCTCTGCTGCCACTGTGCTTAACACCAGCAGAAGCATAGCTGTTGTCTGAGTCAAGGTGGCAACCTTTGTCTCTCGTAGATTAAGGCAAAGTGACGCCAAACACATCAACAACAAAAATCTGAGCAACATTCATTCATTCACTTCAGTCCATTGGTAATTATATAAATAATATATATTTGTGTGCGCGCGTGTGTATATGCATGCATGTACATATACAGCAACATTGTCTACCATAACACAATCAATTTTCTAGTGTCAAAAAGCTGTCCCTAAATTAAATAATGCTCTGCTGCCCTTCGGCTCCATTTTCATTCATTTTCTTCGCTGTGACTGCTGCCAACAACCAAATAAAAAAAGTTAGGAAGGAAACATAATTTTATGTTGTATTCAGATTACTGAAAAAGCTCTCAACAAGGACTCTAGTAGCGTCTGGTAATCAAAAACTGACCTGAATGACGGCTCTCTCTAATATTATCGATTCCCTGACTCGTACACCAGCACCGATCTGAACACCTTTGCCAACCGTCACATTCGGACCAAGCTTTACAACAACACAAAACAATCTGTCCATTACGTTTCCAAATAGCATGCAGCAGATAAAGGATTTGTTAATCACAAATTAGCAGTTTCTTAACTCATTAAATTATGCACCCAGCAGTTGAAATAAAAATGTTAACCACCCACTGTGAAAAGTTAGCAATACCAGCTGGTCAGTGGTCATGACGTGTGTTTGGGGCTAGATGCAAGTAATATAAAATGAGGTCATGTCATCACAATGGGAAACGTATAGATGCAACAAAGATACATTTACCATTGCTCTCCTAACAAAGTTCACTAGTGCACAGAGGACAAAACCAGGGCTGTACATGAGGGTACACACAGGTATATAGCGTGTACTGACCTCACAAAGAGCAAAGATTTTTTTAAATATAAAAAATATAATTCTTACAAGAGAGCAGAACAAATAAAATTTGTGAATTTTTTCATTTTATGCCACAGTAAACGTGCTACAACTAAAAAGAGGTCATCGGAAAATCTGATGACAAAAATAGTGCCACTTGAAAGTCAAATGCAGGGCACCAGCTTATTCCCGAGCGCTGTGTCTAGTCAGAGGGCTGTTGAAAATAATAGTCCAAAGGAGGTTGTAGATCAATTAGTCTTAGCCTACAGTGCCTTTTGATGTACTTAACTGACACTTTTATAAATTGTCTCAAAAACACATATTCAGCAACATGCAAGCACACAGAAATATTTACGCCTCTGCATACATACTGTGGCCGTGGGATGAACAACAGCCGTAGGATGGATATATACATCGCCGATGATCTGAGGCTTGTCTTTGTCATTAGTCGCCAACAGTTCTGGATGCGTTCGATTGTAGATGCTGAGATAATGTCGATTGGCATACACAGCAGCACTGGAAAATGCCAAAAATTAAATGCTAAACTAAACACATTAGTTGTTAAACCACATGTTAACCGACTATAACAGCCGTTATATTAGTTCCATCAAAATCTATAACCCAATTTCACATAATTTCAGATCAAGTGGATTGCTCAAATATGTAAGTAAGATAAATTGTGAAATGGGGGCAAAATCAACGGTGCACTGGGTCGCTTATCCAATGATTGTGGCAATGAGACTCCATGTGATAACTTTGGACAAGCTGTTCAGGTCAACTTGTTTTAAGATTTTCTGATTTTAAATATGTAATTAATTAATTTTATCTCGTTTTATTACAATTACTAATGTCCTAGAATGAATTCATAAGACTTCGGTTGGGGGGGTTTTCAGCTAAGCAGACACAAACATCAATACAAAAAAGGCAAGCATGACAATATCCTGCATCAATGAAATATTCATATAATTCTGCAATGTAGAATAAATCGACCTCTTAACCCTTTACCTACCAAGGCTATAGGATTTTCCCATACTATTTACTACAATTTGATCGGTAAAAGGTTAAAAAGTACCGTACAAGATCACAAGAATTTCAACCGTAACGTTAATCGTTTCGTACCCAGCGGATTTCACTTGGCTCCAGAATCTAGTCGTCGGGTAGACGTAAAGTAGTCCCGTTTCTGTAATCTGTCGAGCGAAAATGTCTTGCTCCATTCGTATCACAGCTCGATTCTGTATCATCGTTGTATCGACATCAAAACTACATACACACACAAACACACACACACACACACACAATTATGCACACAAACACAATCGCACACACATAGACACGCACGTAAATAAAGAATATAGCAAATAAAGAAAGAAAATAGTACTTGATTCTGTTCCTACTCGGTTTTGTAAATAGACCATATCCAATAACCAACATCATCCATCATTTCTAGTTTCTACACACGGTCTTGTCTCGCAAATTCACAATGAGTCAAGATGCCAATCTGACATAACATAAATGCACACTCATGGAGAGTGTTAAGGCTAATGGCAACACTCTGACACTAAGAGCAGACCAGCATGGGCAAATTGGACATAGGCTCCACTCAGCCCTTTATTCGTCAAATCGCATTGATAAAATGAATAATAGGACATGATGGACACCTTGCATGGCTGCCAAACAGTTAAATTTTACATCTGTAATAACTTGTGATCGTCTGTTCATATTACGAATTATTGTAATCATAATGAGTTCATGTCAGTTCGAAACAATAAACAAACGTCTGCTATCAGTAAAAATTATTTCAATGGACTATAAAGCTATCCAATTACATTTTTTTAATAGCTTGTTAGCAAAAAATAAAGAAATCTTTCCCCTATGTTCCATTGGCTTTAGACACTGACTTTCAGAGTAACCATTGGTAGATTAAATTAAATTAGATTAGTCCAGCAGAAAGTGCCTGTGCCAGCAGGATTGATCTTAAGGCAAAGCACTCACGTGATATCCTCCTGAAGTTTCTTAAACGCAAGACCAATGTGGTCAAATATTTCCGGTGTGAACAAGTAGATGCCGCAACTGATGAGCGTGCTCACAAACGTGCTCGGCTTCTCCACGTAATGCGTAACCTGGCAACGACCAATCAAAACGCTTTCATTGCTCATTTAATAGTCAGAAATTTTAGTTTATTAATTGTTTTCCTGTTCGATTAATTTATTTATTTATTTTACTTACAGGCAGACTTTTCAGTAGTGAAAACAACATGGTGAACAATGATAATGCGAACTTTTGAGTGGAAATTAAATTTATCATTTTGCATATGAGGCAATTGCTGATGAATGAATCCAAAATAGCCAAAAAATTAACTGTCTTCAATGCAAACAGTTCGAATGAGACATTTTGTGGCTGATGAAACTAGACATTGCATATTTTTTTTCTTTTTCATCAGCTTAATTAAGACAACTCGATCTAAAAGTCAAGCATCGGCTACTAACTACCTACAAAATGCTGCTGTCAAAACTAGAGCTGAAGTTTATAAAGTACACTGGTAGCAGTTAACCCAGCATCAAATCAGACAAGCATGTGTATGAACTTCACAGAGTTCTACTTAACACATTACTACATGACAGCTACACGTCACATTTATATGCAACATCAATTACTTTGGTGAAAAAATCACGTTAACAGTATTGACCTGTATTCTGAAATCTTATCATAACTATGCCATAATAAGTAATGCGTTTTATAACTGGTTACCTGGTGAGTGTCCTTGTCTTCTACGATGCAACCGTAATTTATCGACTGCTGACGTGTTGCCTGGAGAAATACAAAGCATACATACACGTCATACACACACATCTAAGTATCTACCAATTCAAACATAATAAAACTGTTAACATATATACAATTATAATATATATAAATATGCACATATATACATATTCATACACACACACAGTGTCACATATACATATATATTGTATCGTATGTGGATATATATAAAGCAGCTCTTGCAGAATGGACAATTCGGAGGTGCTCTCAGTACTTAAAGAAACCACCGGGAAAGAGAAACGTCGTCATGAAACGAGTGGAGCTAAGCTTAACCCTCATATGCAAATACGCACGCATACACAGACAGTCTGAACACATATTCCTGCTCTTACATGTCATTCTGCTTAAAACGTGAAGTGGTGTTACGTTTCCCCAAACCTTAACTTGACGAACTGTTTTGATAAATGTGCTGTACAAGAAATGTGGTACAGATTGTAGACTGTAGAGCTAAATATTGACGTTTTGACATAACCATATCTCTTTAAGAACATTTTACTTCGTTCAAACACTGGCACCTAATGATTTTCACTATCATGAGTAAATAATTCTGTTATACCCTAAGGTGCTGGCCAACACCTCAGTCGAGTAAATCTCATTCAAAACTACCCCGGGATGACTTTGGAACAAAAAGTACGGTATTAGTTTCCTTCAGTTTGTACTTGATATTTAAAGTCTCTATCATGCATTCCAAAGACAATAAGCTACATTCAGAAGTTTTGAGTTGATGAATGAATAAATGTGAACCTACTTCGGTTGCGAGTATGGTGAAATGGGGATTTGGTCCAATGGACCGGTGAAAGCTGAGCATTTCCTGAAGGGGAAAATCCCCGCAAACATCCGAATTCATCACAAAGAACAATTCCGGATCGCCGCTTAGGATCTGATCTCGAAAATGATACATGCCGCCAGCCGTGCCCATAGCCGTGTACTCCTGAAGATACCTGAAATGTACAGTCACAACTACCTTCATCCATCATCTTTCGTCAGGATATTGTCTGAGGTTTGAAGCACCCAGGTGTGTTGCAGCCAAACAATGCGAACATATTTGATATTGCCCTCCTTACAGAGTTCACAATCACACATGTGATCATACAACAGAAAATTGGCCGTGCAAAACAATTGTATTTTCCAGCAATTGTAATCCAGGATGCTGAAGGCACCTGATCTAAATGGGGTCTGGGAAGAGGTTTGTTGAACCCATCCACAAAATCACTTTGCAAATTAATTCTCAAATGGTGCATTGCAGCATAAACAGTCTTAACTTTGATATCTATCATCAAGAAATCTATAGTGGAGTGATTATTCAGCATAGTATGGCTTCTTCCTGGAACAGCAATTTGACTCGCCTTTAGATGCAGTGAAAAATTACAAATTTTAATTTTATTCTAAAATTTAGGCAGGCCTGAATGCAACAGAAAAACACTGTCAGTGTATCAGGACTTTTGATGCCACATGCACTAGATGATTGCCTGTTAAGAGAGACAAGTCTTACTACCTGACAACAATCTTGAACTCTTGCTGCATACTGGATATGAACCCAGTCAACTGTTTTGTTGGTTGGTAACTTCCGATCAGTATGATTTCCTTCATGTTGGCAACCTGCAGACATTATCACCACCAAAAATCATTAAAATGTCATGCACAAATGAATTACTCAAAGCGGTTAGTCAGATTTGCATTGATATTTTGCTCAAAATCCCTAGATGCTGTGCAGGGGCGGATACAGAAATTTTTGAAGGGGGGCCAAAATTTTCGGTCTTGGGACAGGGAAAAAATTGTGTGTGGTCGTGGAAAAATCTTATAATGACCTTTTTTTAGTCATATGCTACTTTTTCCCTTTTACTTTCAGTTGCCTTTCCTATTGACCCTGTACGCACCTCGATGGAGGGGGGAATGTCCACGCTCCACGCCAAAATAGCTGGTGAGAAATAAAGAAATTTCTAAATGGAGGGGCCACGGCCGGATTTGCCCCTCCCTGGATCCGCCCTGATGCTGTGACCCTCGATCAGCATCACTATTGTGCCAGTTGAACATATAGCAAAGACTTGCTCAAAGTCCCTAAACAAAACGAGATAGAGGGGCTTGAACTGATCACCATATGAATGATCAACCCATCACCCACAGATTTGTCCCGTTAGGTGTCACCTTTTATGTCTACTGTGAAGCACATTAAACTTAAACTGAATGACAACATCTACAAAATGCAGACAGATAGAAGACAATCGAGCTTTATTAGGTACCTTACTAGCTGCTTCGATGTGATGATAGATCATTGGAAAGCCGGCTATTGGAAAGAGAGGCTTTGGCATGTCAAGTGACAGAGGTCGGAAACGAGTTCCTGAAAGAAAAGTACATAATTTTAATTCGGTTCTCATGTTGTATTTAAATTTGATTTTATCATAGTCACATTTCTCTAAACTGCAGGCATATAAGAGCATGCCCGATACCTGTACTGTATGCTATGTTTGTTAGACCAGGCACTTAGATACCTATAGAAGCACCTTTTAAACCACCATTTAATTACACAAACAAACTGTCTTTATCCTTTCTCCCTCACACAGCTCCAAAGATGTATATATTATGTTTTGTATTATATGATGACTACTTAATTAGACCCACATATCATGATTATTTATGATTGTACTCGTTTCAATTATTCTTACATGATGTTCCCGCTGTGCATTGCAGGCGGTTCAATAAAGAATTTACTTACTTACTTACATAATAAGTGATGAAATTGCGTTGTCTAATTGCAACTAGGCCTACAGATTTCACACAGCAAACGACAGCGCAATGTTTAACGTTATACAAACCCTTCGATGGGCCTCCGATTAAAATGATCGTTTTCAGCATTTTCGCCATACACTATGAAACTCGTTAAAAACTAATTCCGACTATATTTCTCATTAAATCAAAAATAAACTACAAGTAATTGCCTACGTGGCGACGTAAACAAACTATGCGCCACCGCAAGGACCATTGATATATACTGGATTGATAAAGCATCGGCTGGTCCAACGACCTTACTGGTCTATGGCCGATGGTGGCTTCCGGTTAGGGAGGCGAGTGTTTGTTTATGCCAAATCGTCACTTTAGCCAAGTTTAGCGGGTATTATAAAGAAATCTGATCGGTAGCCGCAAAATATAGTTAAGTTGACAGTTTGTAAATCACTCAATTCAAATTCCCAACGCTGATTTTAACATAGATATAAAACTAGTATATAGTGCCTACATCTATGGGCTTTATACTCGTAATGCAAGCGGTGTAAAAAAAATATTATTATTATTATTATTATTAGCGAGAGATGAGGTCGTGAAATCTGGATACAAAGGTCTAAGAGGAGTTAGAGGGAAAGAGGTCTGCCGCCTATGCTTTCAATCACCCATAATGGTACGTGTCTCACCATATAGTTTCGACCATGACGCACGTGCAGGATGTTCATCATTATATTTAGAGATATAATTATAGGCCTGACGCGAACGTAGCCTACTCAAGCAGGAGAGATTTATGACTTATTTTCTACAACATAATAATAATAATAATCCGGTCGATAGACTGCAACCGGTTACAGTGTACAGTTATGTAATTGAAACAATTCACATTGCAAGAACGCAGAAGATATACATTTTAATTACTAACAGAACAGACAGCCTGTAAAAACAGAAGCACGTCCACCCTACGGGGTTTGATCTCGGGTCCGCTGATCTCCATGCCAGTGTGGCATTGGCCGAGTAGGCTATGGCCCATTATTTGTGGCCTTTATTTAGAATGAAAAGACATAACATGTTCTACAGCAGAGTCCTTTTACTCCTCTCCAATTCTCCTTAAAATCAGTGCAATTCTAAAAAGCATCCACTGTACAACCATAAACGAACCAATTTTATTATTTTTGACTGTCTAAACAAATTTTGACTCTCAGATCTTGACCTGTGAGTGTGGTATGTGTGGAAATCTCATGAACGCGAATTACCGTAATAATTAATCAACTCGAAAAATGTAACTCGAAGAATGTCAACCCAGAAGTCCGTGCGCGCCAAAGGTAAATACACGATGGCTTTGACGGAAGGCTCAATGGCAGTGAGGTAAACGGTAGTAGAATAAGGTGTGGAAAAAGTTTTAATACTTTACGAGGAATTCGTTACATTCCGAAATGACAAGAGACAGAACATTAGCGTTGAGAGCCGTAGCCACAGAGGTAACTTTTCGGTTAGTTACTCTATATTAAGCGGATCGCGCATCCTAGGGAACGATGGGGGATGCTGTAGGGTAGAGGATAAACCTAGTTCGGTCGGTCAAGAGGTGTTGGTTGGAACGATCGAATATTACGTCTGCACATTTACTGACTTATATAAGTACTTAGTTAAGTACCTCTAATATCCTTTGGTTTTAACTTGTATATGAATTGGGCAAGTCTTTTGAAAGGTCACCAAAATCATACACGAGGTCACTTATGTCTGTAAATTAAGTTCTCCTATAGCGAAGGAGAGCTGGCCGATCGTCCCAGATGCGCGGCTCTTGAAAAGTGGGCAGTTATTCAGTTTGTTACACAAAAATCGTCGAACAGTTTGCCCGTCCACTCCCTGTCTATATACATCAATGCGTCATCCATCGATTCTGATGAGTCACTTATGAGACAATTATTAGTTTGAGTTTCAATGTTAAATTAACACATGTGATGTTGACGATGCCCACCTTTACATGTTGTACAGCTTGTTAAACAAATACAGAAAATCAGAATTGTAAATGCAGTTTATTGATTGATTCGACACTTTTATTCAGTAGTGGCAAAGTGTTGCTTGGCATGCCTACAGAAACCTTCAAGGTTTTGTTCTGTTACTATGTTTTCATCGTCCTTTATAGTAAACGGTCCTAGCTGTGTCAATTAGATGTGTCCTATCATCATTAGTAAATAAGAGAAATTCTGGTATTGTCTTGCCATAATTCTGAATTGCTTGGTGAGCTCAATGGGTCAGTCACGTCTAGTGATGTCCAAACCACAGTCCAAAGCAATAACCAAATTTGTATGTACAGGATGTTGTTAATGTTAATTTTGTTAGTCTGTGACGGATAACGATGTGGACGTGGAGAATGGAGAAGCCGTGTCATTTAAGAAGAAGCCAGCTCCAACATTTATGGAAGGTTTTTTCCAAGAGGTAATCAACGAACCAGGATTTCTGTGACTTTCTTATTGTATCATATTATAACCTAGATGGAGCTACATGATATAGCATTGATTACATTCATTCATTCGTTACAAGGATTTATGTATTGCCCCTTCAAGGTTACTACTCAGGAGCGCTCCAACCCAACCTCGTCTAAAGAGTACAGTTTTAAGGTTCCTCTGCAATGTGTCAGAGGGGACCCCTGGCTGTAGTAACATTAATAAATATGGTCAGTACAAAGAAGTTAGAAGAATTTTACTTTGTGGTTCTCATTACCATGGTTACCTTAAGGCAGGAGATGTTGAAAAAAATAGTTTTGTGCCGGTTCTTATCTAGCTGCTGCATATATGAAGCCTTGACCTGCAAGATGGCCAGTAAGATGCTTTGTAATAATTGCTTGCTACGGTAATTCTTATTGCAAGGTTGAGGTTATTCGTGGTCTGATAGCCAACACGTCAATGAAAGTAACTGATGTGAAGAAAACGCACAGCGCCATTTTGAACTCAACACTCGCAGAAGATACAGACAGTGAGTATTAATGTCACTCACTAAGCTCTATATTATAATAATATAATAATATTATAATATAATATTTGGTCATGTAATCTAGGAAAGTTTGGGTAAGGCAACAAAGTCGTTTATTTGATACATCTTTCAGTCACTGAATTGTTATTTGCACATAATAAACTGAAATTCACATGATCCAAAAGATTTTGCATGATCCACTGAGAGCTCACATGGTTCACAGAGACTTGAGCCAGTAGGCTACTTGCTTCGAGCTCTTATGTTTAATTTTTAATTTAACAGTCACTATTGTTTGTTGTGTGTCCTGGGCACGACGTTAAACTGCATCCATCCTCTGCCACAGGGAACCAACAACGTCCCTGTGCCTGTCCTAAGCCCGGACAAAGGAGGAAGGTTTGCCAGATGGGTGGCGATACGCTGGCAGTGAAAAATCAAGACGATTGTAATCCGCCAAAACCACGACACAAGTAACATAGCTACCCAGATGCTTCAAGGTGTCATGATGTGAAGCAGACATGCACAGGTCGGTCAGGACAGACCGATGGAGAGGGTCGGGGGAGAGAGCGGGGGACACAACGGGCATTGACCCACGTTGTCCTTCATGCCTCTTTTCCACGATTCTATTCAATCAGACACGATGGTCTAGCTGTTCCAAGATGTTTATGGTATGGAGCAGATCTGCTGACCGGACCGGTTGAAGCTGGGCAACATGGCACGAGACAGACTCAGACAGAGAGTGGCATCGGACTCCTACGGGCATTGAGCCTAAGGATATTGATGATGATGATGATGATGATTGTTTGTTGTGTCATTAGTGTAATTATGATGGCTGCATAAAGCATAAAGCCATTGTATAACCATCATTCACAGTCAGCAGGTGGATCAGATGATGTTGCATAAATTTCAATATCCTGATTGAACTCTGTCTTTTAGTCGTGTAGTATTGGCCCGTCCATATATTACGTTGAAAAAATTGTATTTTCGACACCTCCCAACAGCCCCCACCCCTGTTGCGACTCGTACATTTAGTGGAAACCCCCCGCATACGTACCAATAAGCATCTCTTCCCCATCCTACTCTTTGCAAAAGTTAATTCTAGCTAAATTCATCTGTTAAACATTTATTTTGCTATACCCTACTATTTATTTTTGTTAGGCATTTTTATATGCTACTTAAAGTTTGTTAGCTGTTACGGAACTTTAATTTTATTTAATTGTTTATTGTTTATTGCACATGTTTAACTCTGTTGATACAATCATGAACAACTAAGTACAGTGCAACAGGAGCCAGCAATTAAGCTAGTAGCTTATACTATCCTGACCATCTTCCTTAATAATTATTGTGCATGAATGTTTTCACAGCATACATGCTACTAGACTTGACTAGACTGAAACTTAATTAGCAATTCCACAGCGATAACCATAATAACTTATTATAGTTTTAACAACAAATAATACTACTACTACTACTACTACTACTAGGCCTACTACTACTACTACTACTACTACTACTAATAATAATAATAATTATAATAATAACAGTAGAGTATTAGCTGCAGAACCTCACATCATGAAACCATAAGCACTTACAAAGACAAGCAGCATTAACACCAGTATCAATAGTCTGCTTAGGAATACTTAGAAAGTTTACACCAAGTAGCCTACAGCTGCAAGTCGATTGAACAGAACAGATGGAGGTTTGTTATCTAAATAGTCAATCATCCCAAATCTATAGAAATAATAATAAATAAATGAATAACAATTGGCAATAATAACATCAGCAATAACATTTACAGGAGTCATACTACTATTGGTTTTACAGTTTAGATCTGAACAGAATTTAATTACAAGGTTTACAATTAAATGCCATCGGACGACTATAGAATCATTATTACACTGTTGACTGTGATACATGTCGAGAGATACTGGCACTTTATCCGTGAAAGGAAGCAAATTCTGTCAAGGTCATAGGAGGTCAGCTAGGCTTATAATTAATTGGGCATAAGTTGCCCAGTATAGCTCTGTTGGATGATCTATCATGTCTACTGCCTTCCTATGTCTCTCAACCCTAATAGCAATTTCGCTGTTTCCTTGCCTATCTTTTACTAAGTACTTTCACTGAATTTTTCTTCTGACTTTCTCCCTGAGGCCTGGTTCTGCACTTGGGAGTATGCTGGTGCCTTTGCCAGCCTTTATGTAACTCATTTAATTTTCAATTCGTGATAGTATGAAGCATTAATTTAGAAATTGGCAAATTAATAAAAGGCAATAACTATAATGGGGGTGGGGTGGCGGCGGCAACGACGATGACAACAATGATGTCGAGGATGATAATCTTAATTACCTGTGGTGGTAACAAGTGGTGTTTGTGAGAATGGTTATTCTCTACGTTTTTCACATTCATCTTTGACTGTGTTTAAAGTTCTGTTGATGCTGTGAATCCTGACTTTCAGAAATGAAAAAGGATTTGGAAACGTTAATGACTGGCATTACATCATCTTCTCAAGCTGTTCGTAACAAGTTAAAAGGTATTTGAGATATATTATATTTGCATCTAATTGTGTTTCATTGCTACTATCAGACAAGAAGGCATTAGTCAGTGGTACTGAGGCATTCGAATTAAATTATGGTAGCCATTCATTTATTCACTAAAAACAGCTTTCTTAGACTTCTATTTTTTGTATTTTATTTGCCAATAAGCAAAAACTTACCAATTTCTTTGCTTTGAGTTGAATTCGTACATTAGCTTGGTGTAAGTATTCGAATAGTGGTCTAAATTAAAGGCATATTTCATGTTCAATAAGCAAAGGAAAAAGCAACAGTCAGTTATAGCAACAGGTTGGAAGCTATTCTTTGTTAGAATGTTTTGCCATTAAGCACTCAACAAAATTTCTGCAACTATGGCTTTATATTGTAAGGTGGGAAATGCCTTTGACAAGTATATCTTGATGAGGTTGTCTAAATCTGTGATTTAAATTAAATAAACAACCCACAACGACTGTAACAATACAATGACTTAATAACGCTGATGAAATTTAAAGAAATTTGTTGTTTGATTTAGAAATTGAAAAGCAGATTAAACAGGATGAGGAATCACATTTCACAAGCGCTGATTTAAGAATACGTCGAGCGCAGGTTCGTGCATTTATCTGCTTTCCAGATTCCAGTTGAGCTTATATTTATTTTTAAAAATCTAAAAGTATAATAGGTTATCTATTGTGACAAGAACGTTGCCAAGTATCAATTGGGAGTTCTTTCATACTGGGAAGTGAGTTAAAAACCTGACAATCTACTGGCTACATATCCAGACCTTTCAAGTCATGTCTTGTCCATTGTTGTTAGTTGAAATGAACGGTTCACCCTATTACAGGCACTTTATAAATGTTTTAATACAATAATGATGATAATTTTTATGGCAACATAATTGTTAAACTGTTTCAAAAGGCGTCTCTACATTTACCAGCTAGATGCTTCATATATCATGTATAATAGTTAAATATGATTAATTCTGTTTTAAATTTGTCTTTCCCAGCACGGCATGCTATCGAGGAAGTTTATTGATGTGATGACTGAATACAACAATCATCAGATTCAATTCCGAGATCTTTGCAAAGATCGCATTCAACGACAACTCGCAATCAGTAAGCTCTTTTCTGCAATCAACATTTCAATCAACAATTACCCGATACTTCAAAACTCACTAAATATTCTCACTGGTCTACCAACAGCGGAACTCAACTTCTGGTTCCCCGCTTGCTGACTGATACCCAACAGTACAATAAAGATCTATGTTTATTTACAATAAAAGATGTATTCATTAATTCAATGGATTTATATAGCACCCCTTCAAGAAATCTCGTCAGAGTCACTCACAGACCATGCTGGCTTTGGTTACACATATACCTACCATTGCTTTTTACCACATGCTATTGTTGGCGGGATTTGACTTGCAAGACACTTAAGTTTTTCTACAACACCATGGACTTGAATGTAGCATGTGTACTATAGTTGTACTATAGTCGTATGCTATTAAAACTAGGTATATCCATTTCTGTATGGCATTTTGATTTAATGTATTTTTAAAGCTTTGATAAAATTCTTTACGTTGGTATCCTTGATAGAACGTCCCTGCATCAACAGACTTTTTGATGAATAGTCTTCCGATGAGTAGTCCCTTGATGAATCATCCTTTGACGAGTAGTCCCTTGATGATTCGTTCTTTGACGAGTAGTACTAGAACAGAATCTCTGTGTGTGGTAAACGTTACTTAAAATTCTATTTATTTTGCAGCGAATAATAAAGCCGTAACAGACGCAGAAATAGAAGATATGCTTGAAGCCGGCGATCTGTCAGACTTTACACAAGGGGTCAGTTTTTATTCTGTGGTTGTATGATTGAGAAATTTCTTTGCTTCTAGCGATATATGTTTGTGGTTATGGCTGTGAAGTGTATGTGCATAAGATTGCGTGCATGTCAGAGGCATGCGTGTTTGAAGACACTTATTGTATAGCACAGCTCTCAAGAGAATATAAAATGTAGGAGATGTACTTGTAATTTGTTACTTGTACTTGTAACATTTTACTTTTACTTACCAGTGTACCTATAATTTGTCACTTCTATGGCAACGTTGTATATTGCTGCACAATGCATAAGCCAATGTGTTGCATCAAGTGGGAACTATAATCAGGTCAATAGCCAGTCAGTATGTTTGTATGCATAGAAGTACAAATCGAGTATCCATAATGTCAGTCTGTAAGCCTAGAATTTGAAAGTGATAAGTCTTAACCCTTTACCGATCGACGGTATAGGATATTTTCCATACCATGTAACTACACTGTGTAAGTGTGGTTGGTAAAGGGTTAAATTGGGAATCAAACGACTGATCAGAATGGGCAGACATGGGGGGGAGTGGCGGTGCTTTTGTAGCTCAGGCATTTCTAAATTCTGAACAATGTTTACGATTAAGGTAGTAGACTCTGCATCATTTATAATAAACTCCTTGATGCAGACTCGTTTTTTCTGCTGCAGAGGCAAAAACTGAGGCTATTGTTCTTTTCTTTGTCTTGTAGATAATTGTTCAGACGCATCAGACAAAGCAGTTGCTGAAGGACATTGAGGATCGGCATGAGGACATCCTCCGTCTCGAGAAGAGTCTCCGAGAAGTGCACGACATGTTCGTTGATATATCGCTTCTTGTCGAACAGCAGGTCAGACACCGTCATTCATTCGTTTGTTCATTCATGCATTCCGAAATTTATATGGCACAGCTCCAGGAAGTAGTACTCTGAAGCCTGCTTTATTGTACTCAGAAGCCTTCTTTATTGTTCTCAGGAGCCTACTTTATTGTTCTCAGGAGCCTGCTTTATTGTACTGTGCCATAATATATTACAGTGCATTGTTTTGTATTATAGCTGTAAGTTTATGAAGTACCTCTCACAGTGCACACCAGCTAGAGGTGCTTCGAGTGTGAAAGACCCATGAGTGGTTTTGAGACAGCACGACTAAAAAGGATAGTTTTGAGATGCACATGGGGGAGTCAGCATGGGTTTTGCAGGTAAGCACACCGCCAAAGGGAACCTGTTTCAAAGCGAGAGGCCAACCTCCGAGAAGAGACGAATTCTGTTTGGTAGCTGTGCAGGCAAAAGGGACGATGAGTACTCCTTGTGATCAAAGTATAGATCTGTCCAAAATTTATTCTGGCAGTTTCCATTTTTAGTAAGTTCTTGTTTTTTATTTGTTCAGGGAGAAATGATCGATTCGATCGAGTACAACATCGATCAAACTCACAATTATATTGGATCGGCGATCGAAGAAACTCACAAAGCTCTCACTTATCGGAAAAGTGCCAGAAAAGTAAAAGCTTCTTTATTTTATGACTTTATATGAAGAAAAGTAAGAACTTTTTTTATTTTTTATGACTTCATGTAAAGAAAATATTTGACATTGTAGATTATAATATTAGCTTGAGAGTGATAATTTGCCATTTGCTATGACTTTTGGGGGTTCGAGCTAACATTTTAGAATGCTTAATGGAAACTGAAAAAGGTCATAGGTCACTTGCATCTTCATGAAAAGCTGTAACCTTCTTATAACTAAATCTGTTCTGATTCATTTATTTGGAAATTTATGTGGCGTTCTTTTGAAGATGCTCCCAACTCCAACATGCCGAAAAAGAAGTTTTAGGTTTGATAAGGGAGATTTCAAATTGATTTCAGGGTTTAATCGCAGCTCTAAAGGAAGGCCATTCCAAAGAACTGGGCTATCAAAGAAAAGGCTTGATTCAACTAAATCTCAACTGATAACTATATCTAACATTAACTGTGTGTCTCTTACAACTATAGCTTTTCCAGGCTGGTATCACATGCAGCCCATTTTTGTGCCCAAACCATATAATGGTTTTATTATGTTGGCATTCAGGCTTGTGTCTATGGAAAAACAGTTGAAACAATTTTTGAGTAATTTTATTCTTCCCAACTTAATTATCTTTTGTATTATTAAAGGCCCTCTGCTGTTGCTAATAATTATATCGCTTTTTAATTATGACGATGAAATTATAGATTATTGTGGTAAAGGTGATTATGTTGGTTGTTTACATAAGAACTCTTCTTCTTACAGAAAAAGATTTTCATCATTCTGTGTGTGGTCATAACCGTTGTAATACTGGTGCTTATTATTGCTCTGTCCATCGGACTGTCATGATTCCCGACGACAAAGCAGAAGGTACTTAAACTTGGTTTTAACAATTACAATTCAATTCATTTTGTTTTTGATTGGTTTAACAATGATAATTCAATTCTTTTTTTTAACCCAAGCAGCAAAGCAAGTTGCAATTCACAGTAATTAAACTCAATGCATAAGTAGTTTTTATCATATACTGTTGTTATAATATGCATACTTAAGGGACCACGTCAGTGACGTCACTCTGTTCTTCAAGAATCTCAAAAACTGTTGTATTTAGCCGTGGTTGAGCCAGGATTCTTCTGAGTAGCCTACCTTGAAAAGGCACTATATAAAACTTCTTAAATAATAAGAAGAAAAAGAGCAAAAGGCTCACATGAAGCGAATAATCATGCCAAATTACAGAGATTTTATTACCAATTCTTAAGTATTAACAGGCTTGTTATATTGGTAATGGGTTAGTGATCCAGAAAATAACTGGAAATAATGCCTTTAAAGATACCTGAATGCTTCAGGAGATAGATATACCATTATACCTGTTTAATAAATTCATTGGTTTTCTAAGTGCTTTTCTGCCTAAACCAAAATTTGTTTGCGGGAGAGACAATAAAACGAATAATACACAATTTCAAAGCCCTGAGAAAATTATAAAAGTCTTCACTCAGCAGGCTGATGACCTCCAATTTTAGTGCTTGAAGCAGGGAAGGTCATGAATTTCTTATTAAGGAATTGACAATCAATTAGGCCTAAAAAAAGGTTGTGTTTCCGGTAACAGAGCTAAAAAATTGGGTAGGTAGGTCGAAAAATATTTTTATTTTGGTAAAGTGACTATCCGAAAAAGTATATCCACTAGTCTTTTTTGCACAAAGGTACACGCTGCAACAAAGTACGTGTTCTAAGCAAGTATAAACTGCCTATTTCCCGACTGTCTGCACCTAAAACTGCTCTAGAAAACAGTCCTATTAATTTCATTTTGTTGATGTCTTTTCTGTTATGTCAATACAAATGTTAAAAAAGTTATTTATTCCGGGTTACCGGAAACACAACATTTTTTTAAAGGCCTTATCAGTGTAAAAAAGCTTCTTTATTAAAGAGTATGTTGATGAAAATTACTGTTTCATTTTACAGACAAGCGAGATTGTTCATTTGACGTATGAATTAAGACAGCACGCGTTCAGCATCGTAACCTTTGTGCCTCTGAACTTTTTTTCCATTTCGTTGCGATATTCGTCGCCGCCATTGTTGACGCCATTTCCATCAACGATCGAAAATCGACGACGAATTAACGTAGATTCGTGAAGCTTTTTTTGCTCAGTTCACAAATATATATATTTTTATAGCAAATCGATATATTATTCCAAAAGACCGGACGGTTTTAGAGTTGTGTTTAGATTTACATTTTGAAGACTATTTTTAGTTATGTGTATTTAGGTCACTTTGTAAATGAACTGTTCGTAGTGCCTTGGTAACGCACATTGTACAGAAACGAGTACTGAATCGTGTTCTTAATACAGCCGCTGGATCAAATCAATCCGTTATTTTTTGGTCATATTTCTGGCCCATGGTTAGAGTGCACAAGTAGGCCTTATGTGCTATTCTCTAGCCAAATGCATTACATAGTTTTTTGTTAAGAATTGTAGACAACAGTTACCGGTATTGGAGCATTTCCGTAGCACCAAGGATTATAAACGAGTTCCTAATGATGAATCTGTTGATCCCTTTCAAAGCAGCTGTTCTGTGTGCCATATATTTTTTTTACTATTGAGCGAGTAGTAGTGGCTCTTGCAGGTCAGCTATATTATACAGACGTACGGTACATAAATCTCATATTGTATAGTTTCTTTAGACCACGTGACCAAAACAATGCGTTAAAATTGGATGTTTCTGTAGTTTTGCACCGGACGATATTAACCAGTTCCAGCTGCCGAGTTATGATTGTGCTCGTGGTAATTAAAGCTGGCAGCTGGAGTTTTTATGACGCATCGTCGTACATTTCCATTGGAAGCTTTAAATAATTATGGGTTCAGTAGATGTTCGACTGTTTTGTTACATTGACGTGCTTTGACGCAGAATGTTTATTACGTTATAATTAAGGTATGGTTGACTGGTCATGCGTTCATTCATTCACCATTGTCATCCCGGTGTGTGTCATGTCTTAAATTGACAATTGTCATGCCACATAAAACAGAAAAGCTTGAGAGATTTAGAGAAGTTTGTCTACTTGTTGAAATGCTGTTGGCTTCTGTAAGTTCCGTTTAGGCCAGAGTGATAGGTCAGACCAGACCATGCCACGACATTTAAGGACTATTGTTATAAGACACCTTTTTTATTATCTGAATCTTTTGATGTAACAAATTCTGAACGTCAGTTAAATTTAACTTGTGATAAATAACCGACACTTGATGAACATGACTTGCAGACTTAATAGGTCAGTTCTTTTATTTTAATAGAACTACAGAATGGTATACAACTCGCCTTCAAACACACGTTTTCAGTTCCATTAGATCTAAAGTTGTGTATCAGCACCTTTGAGAAGTTGCAAAAGGTGATACATAATTGCAAACATTTGGACATTTACGTAGTGCTGAATCATGAAAGATCTGAAGAATGAAAAAAAACAGGCGAAAAAAGTTTCTTGAGCACTTTCAGGTTACATGGTTCACCGTAACAGTGAGATTATTTTTTCAAATGTAAACTGGTAATGTTATTGTTTTGTGATGTTATTTTTATTAGAAATGTTCGTAACCCTATTGTCTGTTAGCATTGTCATCTGGTAAAATTATCGCCTTGTAACGGCATTTTGGTAATGTTGTGATTTGGTAACGTTGTTATTATGTGACCTTAATGTTTGGTAATGCTATCGTTTGGTAACATTATTCAGTAACGTAATCATATAAAAAACATTATGCTTGTCAATGCTTTTTTTCTCGACTCAGGGCACAGTCGTGTTTTTCTTTCATCGTTAATCAAATGCCAGTTAAGAACCGTGTTCTGAATTATATATTTGTGAAAGAAGATATTAGTGCATTTAAATGAATAAATAGTTCAAAACCGTAATGACAAGTTACGTGTTTATACATGTATTTAGCAGATTACTATGTGGAACATAATTTGTCTGCTGGCAGTTGTTAAACAGAGGCTGAGCTGCATTTTAGTTGAACGTTCTTTCCATATGAAATGTCCACATTAATTTTGGCATTGCCAACCCTATGCCATTTTGGCATGTCCCGACTCCAACAGAGCACTAACCTGGATGAGAGCAAAGCTTTTATTCAGCACTGTGTTTTGCAGAGATCGATAACTTCTATAACCTAATCGTGTACACAACTACACATCAGCTAACAATGTCAGAGGTTTTTGTCCAGCGATTTTTTAACGTGCAGTTGTACACAAAATGTGCAGTTCTAAATGGATTTGTGCAGTTGTAGAAGTACTGTACAGTTAAAACTAGCAAAAAATTGTCATTGTCCTCCGATTGGAAGTAATTTGCCATGGAGGATGGGAAGGAAAAGGAGTTGTGCAGTTCTAAAAATTCCTAAAAACAGCTTTGTTTTTGCCTGTCATTCTTTGGGTAGAACGGAGGTGTTTACCACTTGCGGCTTCATCTTCAATACTTCTTCTAGGACTTGCTGTCGACGAGACTGACGATCAAGGACCTCGATAACCTTGAAAGGTATCTTTAACTCGTCCAATACAGACAACATCCTCTGCGTAAATGTGTTCAGTTCTTCGATATTGGGACATCTGCGAATTCCATCATCCTCCATACACTCTGGATGGGGAGTCAGTACAAACACCAGCGAATCCCTCAGTCTGAAAGAACATTGACAAACAACTAGCTAAAAAGTGTCAGGTTGTCCAGACTGCAGAGCAGTAGGTACTTTACTAAGTTGATTTTTCCGATTTTTCAGGCGGTTGAGTGGAGGCGAAAAACTTAAATATACCGGGCTACGTCTGGTACTCCAGAGCTCTAATAATTTATAATTATGGCGCTGTTAATTAGCCTGTTACATGTGCATAAAATTATATAACTAGGCCTATTAAAATGGTGCTATAATTAATTATTAATGCTCTTATTTTATCAGGGCCTACGTAGGCTACATCATACCTAGGCTACATGTATTATTATTATTATTACTATAGGCCTACTACTAAGATTCAGTCTAATAAACCCAATTAACCTGCCAACGAATTCTTGAACAAATGGAAGCTGTTGTAGACGTCTTCTCGATTCTTCTCCCAAATAAACGTCGACGTACACCAAAGGATCGATACCTCGTTCACAGACGTAGTCTACACAATCCAATAATATGAGAATTATTGTAGAACAATAACGGACCGGGTTCAGATTTTGATCCACGTAGGCCTACTTTGAGTTAGGTGAGTAAAAAAGACAATTGGATCTAGTCATAGGCGCAACCACCCTATGGGACCCACGGGACGCGTCCCCCCAACTTTTGAGTGGTCCCCTAACTTTATTATTATGGTCCCCCAACTTCTAGGACGTGATTCATTATGGTCCCACCCAACTTTTAGGACGTGATTCATTATGGTCCCACCCAACTTTTAGGACGTGATTGCACCTATGGATCTAGTCTAACTGACATGTGTAGGGGTCCGAAGAAATAGTCTATTATGGTTTGGACCCCTCGAGGGGCATCCCCGGCAGTTCTCATTTAGCTAGGCTACGTCTGCTGATGGATCCGATTTGACCAGGGTCTATGACAACAGAGGCCGTTACCCTGGACAGAAATTTGCTTGGCATATTACGTCAGTGATGTAGGACTCGAGTCCGGCAAAAGACTCGAGTCCGACTCGAGACCGATTTTCTGCGGACTCGGACTCGGACTTGGACTCGGACAGTCAGGACTTGGACTCGGACTCGAAGCCCTGGACTTGAAACTTGACTCGGTGACTCGGTCTCCGAGTCACGAATTCTCCGTGGAGCAGGCCAGAAACTGTATTGCCACAACCAATTCAGACATTTCGTCTGCTTTGTTCATCACTCAACTCAAACAAAGGAGCCCTTGTACCTGCTTGTAACCTGAACTAATACAGAACATTGAAGTAATGTGACGGATGACTGGGCACCGCTGACCACAAGGCAAGCGAAGTTAATTACAGGTGTATTTGATGTATGGTCGGTGTGGGGTTACGGGAGGGGCGATTGGAAATATTTGAATTTGAGCCTATAGATGCATAAACACAAACATAACCAGGCGTTCATGGCATGCATACGGTGGAAATAAAATGTGATATTTTGGCATCTCAATAAACTTGGCATTAATATGCTTTCATAGTTTTCTATATTATCTAGATATTCACGGATAAGACAAATGAGGATAGTGGTTGAATGTGTCTATTGGAGGTTTATTTAAATCTCCATTAATAGATAAGCAGATACTACACAATTGGTCGGTTGCAGCATGTAGGAAATGCCGTAGCACTTAGTTGGTCTGTGCTGGGGTATTATATTGACACAGACTCCGAACATTATAATTTTAGGCTACTTTGAAAGCAAAGGCATTGCTGATGGGTGGCAGTTTTGGTCGCAAATCTCAACATAAGAGACTCCACTGTTGAACTTGTTTGGCAGTGGAAGAATTTGTATCCATTCCTTTTGGCCAGATTATCGAATAAAACTTTATCAAATTCAGTACTTTTAAAGTTCAATTTGGATAAAATTACATTAAGTTTTTTCCATATATTGTATCGATATTTTTTTCTATGCCACAATAGGCCTATTGAGTGTTGCAGTGGATCTTGGTGTTACTGGACTCGGACTCGGACTTGGACTCGACCCTTCGTGACTCGGACTCGGACTCGAACCCCTTTGGACTCGGACTCGACTCGGACTCGGCTTAGCTGGACTCGGACTCGGTCTCGGACTCGGCTTAGTTGGACTCGACTACATCACTGTATTACGTACGTACGTACAGCACTTAATAAGCAATTCATAATTTTTTCCAATCTTTAGCTTACTAGGCCTAATTATACACGCGAAAGAATGATCTAATTGTTGCTTAGCTCTTAGCTTTTCTTAATTTCGGCAGATAATTATAAGCTAGGACTGATAATGGTGTCCATGCAGTGCAGTACGTGACGGCGCCAGCAATAAGCCTACAAAATCTGCAGCTGGGTCGCTTCATGGAAGTAGGCCTAAAGTTGTTCAGCAAGTCGAAGTAATAATTAGATGTATATCATGTAGGACTAAAGACGAAATCACCAATTTCAAAGAATTTTGACTCAACAGGTCAACAGCAATTAAAATGGGCAGATCGATCGACCTATAGCTGTGACCTACAATATAGGTCGAGATCTAATTAACATATATCGCCAAGATCGCATGCAGCTCTCTAGCTCTCTCTGATCACCGTCTGCTCGTCCGTCGTTCCACGGCTGCAAAATATTAGGCCTAGGCCTATAGATCTTAGGCTCATATCAACATTAGGCTATATATATTATAGGCATAAGCGGCTGATAAGCCTACCTGTTCCGGTTGAGACGCTGTTGTTAGCGAACTCCAAAAGTTGTTTCAGAATCATTTCCTGCAACTGCAGAAACGTGTCCGGATGTTTCTCATGATCCCATTCTTCTCTGCTCCAACCTAATAATATTATTACAATTATTATATATGCCAGCCCATGCAAAGACCGTGCTTAGTGCTTACCCTAGGCCTACTTAGGCTATAGCCTAATCGTAGAATTTATAGGGCTTCTTCAAGAGAGCTACTCAAAAACACTCTTGATCGGTTCTACATGTAATTGTAATTGTAATTGAACATTTATATGAAATGAAATGTAGGCCTAGGCTCAATGAAATGTAGGCCTAGGCCTCTTCCGCCTCTAGCACGGCAAAAAAGCAGAGTTCTGAGTTTTACTTTAAACTGCTTTAATTAGTAAGACATCCAGCTAGAAAGCAGACGAGTCCCATACGGCCTAGCAGTGTAAAAAAGAAGTGCCTGGACGCCCTTTAAGGGCCTTAACTTTCCAAAAGAAGTGCCAGGACGCCCCTATCATTTGCAGGTGTGCTGGCCAAATAAGTGGCAGGACGGCATAGGGATTTGAAAATAAGTGTCAGGACGCTGTCCATGACCGTCCTGCCACACTTTAAGCCCTAGGGCCTAGCTCCTATGCCACCTATGGGTGTCAATTTCAGACAACTGGGTCTACCACATAAAAGGCTCTATTCTGCATGGCTGCAGTTCGTGCGCCAAGAATAGGCCTAGGTTACTCCCTACCAGAGCCTTCTATTACTGTAATAGAAGGCTCTGCTCCCTACTGTGCAGAGCGGGGTACGTGGGCGGTGGCCTTAATTGCATAGGCTACCTGTGGAGCTGCAGATCGAGCTCTCGAAGGTAGTCTGTGAAAATATACCAAGTTGATATTGCCGAACCAGAACAACGATAGGCTATAGCCTAATTAGGTCACAGTGTCGACCGTTAAACTAGGCTACAATAATGAAGCTATTTAAACAATACAGATAGCCTTTCAGCTTACCTAATTTCTGAAAAATATCTCTGGCGACATTAGTGTAGGCGGTAACTTGCACGAGCGAAGGCATCAAATCGTTCAGCAACGTTGTCTTGCCTATACTGTGGGCACCACATAAATATACGCGGATGGACATAATTAGGCCTATCTGTTCAACGCTCAAATCAACATTTTCTAACACTAGCCAAAGGTTCGATCGACTATCGGTCTAACAATAATTCACTAAGAGAGGCAATCTGCAACTTGTTTTATACAGAAACGGATCGCTAATAGCAACACTGTCACAAACGTTCCCAACTTTCGCTTTCACTTTTTGAAAATCAATTCCATGTTTAGTTTCCACAGTCGGAATTTCCAGTGAAAAAGCTAGCAAAGAATTGATGCAGTTGATGCAAAACACAACACAGGATGATAGGGTCATGTCCAGAGTTAGGGGCGGATCCAGAGGGCGGCAAATCCGGCCATGCCCCCCACTAATGGTATATTTTTCTAGAGATTTCGACCAAATTAGGCCTACTATAAAAGTCATCAAATTTTTCCGACAAAGACCAACGAAACAATTTCCCAGTCCCAAGACCAACATTTTTGCCCCTCCCTTCAAAAATTTCTGTATCTGTCCCTGTCCAGAGTATATAACTATATATCAGTTGGGAACAGCTTCCCACTGCTCTATAAATTCTCTGCTTGCATGTTCACTGCTTGTCATGCAATGCTACCATGCATAGGTAACATATTCATTCATTCATTCATTCATTCATTCATTCATTCATTTCAAGAACTTATATAGCGCCTCTTCAAGAAATCCACTCAGAAGCGCTCCCAGTCCAACCACGGTGAAACATGCATCATGCGTTCCAATAAAACTCTTCCTCAGATTTCCCACTGTTCACTCAAACCAAATAATTAATTATAACCATTGGTCATGTCAAACGCGTTTATTGAGAATTCTCAGAAAAAAATATCTGCAGAAATGCCTTGTAATTTTAGTAAGCGACCTATTTAAATTAATTACATTATAAGTTACAATGACTTAAGCTTACATCACAGCAAACAATGTATGCACTGTACACTAAAGTCTTGATGCAATTAATTTCTATTTTGCTTTTGTCTAACGCACAAAGTATTAACCTATAGTCAACAAAACCAACCTATAATCAAGTCAATAGCCAGAAGATAAGTACGTAACGTAAGTCTATTGTGGATAAGCAAACTGAAATAGATCAGCTCTCAGTTGAAAACCGAATGCCAAAAGTGACCAAGTAGAATGTAAATATCCAGAAAGCAAGAAAGAATGACAAACAGACAAGAGAGAGAGAGAGAGAGAGAGAGAGAGAGAGAGAGAGAGAGAGAGAGAGAGAGAGAGAGAGAGAGAGAGAGAGAGAGAGAGAGAGAGACAGAGACAGAGACAGAGACAGAGATGCACAGACAAACAAAAACTCCAAAAACTAGGTCCAGCAAGAACTGTTCTCAAGTCAGTTATGACGACAGGAAGATAATTCGATGAACGATGATCAGATGAACGATGATTAGATGAACGATGATTAGATGAATGATGATCTGATGAATGATGATTAGATGAACGATGATTAGATGAAGATGATTAGATGAACGATGATTAGATGAAGATGATCTGATGAATGATGATTAGATGAACGATGATTAGATGAATGATGATCTGATGAATGATGATTAGATGAACGATGATTAGATGAAGATGATTAGATGAACGATGATTAGATGAAGATGATCTGATGAATGATGATTAGATGAACGATGATGATTAGATGAACGATGATTAGATGAGGATAAGAACCAAATTTAAGTGGGTGGTGGAAGATCCTAGGAATCCCCAATTCGAAAACAATCTTTTGCTGAATAGAAAAGCAAAATAAAAAAAGATTGAAGCACAGCACTTGGTTATATAATGTTCATATTTTGATGTCCTAGTTATGGGTCTTCTGAACTTCAACTAATACTACAAACATGTAAAACCCGCTCTCGGCCCAATGAATGTGATTGACTGAGGACACACTTATAACACCCAGCAGGCAACAGCAACACAAATTCACCAAACCTAACAAAGTTTCATAATTAATTTACAAATACAAAGGCTGTCATGAGGAGGAGGATTCGAACAGACACTCTGTTTGTTGCAAGGCCAGCACTCTACGATTGCACCACAGCGCAAGATTAGTTGCGTTGTTAATTCACGATTAGCATCACATGACAAGCACAGAGTTGGAGAGGATCGGAGTGAGCTTGAATATCATCATCATCATTTCAATACGGTAATCGTTCTACGGAAAGTAATACATCAGGAACCTGAAAAACAGATCGAGAGTATCACACGTTAGATCAATAGTATCACACGTTAGATCGATAGTATCACACGTTAGATCGATAGTATAACACGTTAGATCGATAGTATCACACGTTAGATCGATAGTATCACACGTTAGATCGATAGTATCACACGTTAGATCGATAGTATCACACGTTAGATCGATAGTATCACACCTTAGATCGATAGTATCACACGTTAGATCGATAGTATCACACGTTAGATCGATAGTATCACACCTTAGATCGATAGTATCACACGTTAGATCAATAGTATCACACGTTAGATCGATAGTATCACACGTTAGATCGATAGTATCACACGTTAGATCGATAGTATCACACCTTAGATCGATAGTATCACACGTTAGATTGATAGTATCACACGGTAGATCGATAGTATCACACGTTAGATCGATAGTATCACACGTTAGATCGATAGTATCACACCTTAGATCGATAGTATCACACGTTAGATCGATAGTATCACACGTTAGATCGATAGTATCACATGTTAGATCGATAGTATCACACGTTAGATCGATAGTATCACACGTTAGATCGATAGTATCACACGTTAGATCGATAGTATCACATGTTAGATCGATAGTATCACACGTTAGATCGATAGTATCACACGTTAGATCAATAGTATCACATGTTAGATCAATAGTATCACACGTCAGACAAGTTGACAGAAGATGGCTTACAAAAAAAGCCCTGGCAGAATTTCCATCCTAAATAACTGTTTAACTACTCCTTGTCATAGCAGAGATCATTGGTGATGCCCTCCTCCTTTTTCAGGCTTGGGACTAGCACTACCACAGTACAGACAGTGGCAAAGTTTCATTTCCACAACACAGTTTATGATTACAATTCTTAGTATGAACGGATGATCACAAGTTATTACAAGAGTCGAATTTAACTGTCAGCAGCCACGCAGGGCGCTTATCACGTTCTACTGCTCAGTTACCCATGCCATCTGCCGAATGGAAGGTTGAGAGGACCTTTGGGAGGTAATGGGAAGCGATCCCGCATCTGTGAGTTCCACGTACCAGAGTGTTACCATTACCTCTGACCTATCCCTATCCAAAAGATCAATATTATGCAGTCAGTCAATAATGATCAGGCACTAAACCACCTCTGATTTTGACGTAACTTGTTATCATAAATTATAAATTAAGGATACAATACAAAACTAAAATCAGGGTTTGTTTTCACAGAAATCTTACCAAACAAATGACTCTTTCGTGACATTCGTAGTGCTGGGCATCTGCGAAGGCTGTTGGCCGAGATCGACGGTAATATTTGTGTACAGTTTGAGATCCTTTTTCGACAGAACTGAATACTTGGAATTATCCAGAGTATTTAGACCGTCGGTCTTCCATCTCGATCGCCACGTTAGAAAGAGACCATTACTGTAGACAAAATACAGTCAGAAATCTACAAACTTAAGTTCTGCCAGCATTCAGTCGGGTTTGTCATGGCAGGGCTGACAAGAAAAATTCCAGGTTCTTAGGCAGTCATGGGCTGTGTTAAGACTTAAAGAGAAACAATTTTTTCAGAAATAAATTGAAGCGATAAAAGTTCAGGTACCACCTTCGATTATATATTTAAATATATTTTTTATATAAATATATTATTTTATATTTAAATATATGATTTTATTCACTTTGTCAACTTGAAATTTGGAGTTTATGATTACAACCGAATGGCTGTTTGTGAGGCGCCCTTGTAGCGGTATGGTCGCGTTACGGCGCCATATAAATTGTCGCTATTATTATTATAAATATTATTATTATTATGGCTGGAAAGTTTTGAGCAGCAATTCAAAACATTTACACAAAAACATTAAACTGATGAACTCCGACACTAAACCAAGATTGAAGAGTATTAACGGTGGGAATAAAACACTGACCCGTTGTCGGCTCTCCACTGCTTCTGGTGCCGAACCATCTTGTATCGACCGATGTGTTCTGGAGGTCGGGTCAAAAGCAAACCAACCGCTTCAGTCCTAAACATGAAACCGGCAAACACATCGTCTTTACTTTGCAACAAAAGACATGCAAGAACTGCAATGAAGAGGTGATTATATATATATATATATATATATATATATATATATATATAAAATTGTGAATGAATGAATATATGTAGGCATGTGCATGCATATAATTATATATAAATATATATCTATAATGAATGAATGAATATAAATATTAAAAATTAAAATATAGTATAAATATCAATATATATAACATATATAATATATATTAAACACAAACACACATATATTGATATTACAAATACGTATTATTACATATTGATATTGTGATCCAGTCGGTACAGCAGATACGAACCCCAAAATGTATTTCAGATATTGGTTACAACTTACAGTGTTTGGCAGGTAATCCAGAGGATTTGGGAACTTGCCAAAGGCAATAATTATACAAGGGCCTTGACCTTGAGCAAGTCCTTCGCTCACAGCTACTCTGAACGATCTTCCGTCGTAATGGTCCTGTGCGCTTCTAAGCATTGAAGACAGGGAAATAACAAACCACAGTTGTATCGCATAGTATTGTATTGCATTGTATTGTGTCATACCTTGCGTTGAAATCATCGTCTTCGTTCCCCCAGCCCCAATAGTCGTTGGAATGTCCATTGACGAGGAAAATGTTCTCTTTGTTTACGGCAATAACTCCACCGGCGTAGTTGAAATACATCGAACTGAAATTTAACAGATTTCAAATTCAACTGTGAAAATTGGTTACATTGCATAGCAACCTGCAACACAAATCTCTTTGTATTTCTTCTCCTCCACTCAGATAACGATTCTGTTTAATCATGATCTACTTTCAGGACATACAATTGAGAACATAATCGCAACATTACTAAAAGATTTCTATTTCTGCTTTTCAGCTAATGAAGTCACATCAACTGATTGGACCAGACAAAATCTTATCAGGCAAACTGATTTTAATAAATGAACGAACGAACGAACGAATGAATGAATAGCTCAACTCATTAGTATAAATATACTGGAGTTTAAGAATGACGAATTCATAAATCATAAAGTTATAATATTCCTGTATAGTATATACATGATAAAATAACCAGCTCTAATCCAAAAGCCAAAACAATCAAAAGAAGTTAGTCCACAAACAAAGCTTGAACCACAAGTCGACATAGAAATCACAGGTCTGCATGTTTGTTGACCGGCGACTTAGAGAAACTCAGAGCCCAGTTTAACCCTTCAATGCCGAGATGGTGGTGAATGGTATGGGAAATCCTATACCCTCCGGCATTAAAGGGTTAATCCATAAAATGTATTAAAATACGAAGAACTAACTGATAGCGCATCTCATCGATAGCCGCGGCGAGATGATGCGCATGACTGTCGCAGTAGTAGATGTTCTGGTCATGCTCCGGCAGCAGATCGACATCGTGGAAGATGAAACAGTCGAACGAGTCGTACTTGAGCGATTCTACAACGCCAATGTTTAAAAGACGGCCACGGTTGAACTTGACCGGACCAGCCTAGAACACAGAAATATAATTTTATTGTATTAGTCATTTATAAAGCACCCCTAGTAGGGTGAACCATTCAGAGGCACTCCCAGTGTGCAAGGCTATGCGAGAAGAAGTGGGTTATAAGAAGGGAGAAGGCAGTACTTAGAGAGACTGCCTGCCAGACAGATGTGTCGAGTGAACAGAAGGAGAAAGAGCATTCAAAGGGATGGAATAAATTGAGGCAAGTGATCGAGACCAAGCCATAGTGCTCAGTTCTAGAATGATAATGTAATTTCACGTAAGGTAAGGTAAATGCTCAATTCAACGTGACTGTTATCGGTTGCTATGTCCCACACCTGGTAGATGGAGCTATTTCACCTAATGCGCACAGCACTACATGTGCGTGCGTGTGTGTGCATGTGACAGAAAAATAATATTATTTCTTTCTTAATACAACTTCTGCACATCACCACAGGCAGTTCTTTTGTGAGCACACAGAATCTTCACTGAGTGTAGCACTGTAGCAACATAAAACTCTACACATGTCAAACTACCAATGGCACCGTCCAATTACCTGTTCGATGACAAATATCCGATAAGATATCTTCTGTATCTGCAGCATTGGGTGAATTCGCCTAAGCAGCAGTAGTAGATGTTCATATCTGTCCCTGTACGGGACGATAATTGCCACCCTCTGCCACGCTTCGCAGTCACTTGGTGACCATTTACCTCCCATCTCAACATGACTGTTCTCCACTGCTATGTCATCTGTTGTAGGGCGGTCAAAAACATTCAACGAAACCAGACCTTCAAAACAAATAAAACTGCCTTAATATATACATGGTCATAAAAAATACAATCCAATATTACATAACCGTATCTGATTTAATTTTGAACTACCTGACACGCTCCGCACTCAATTATAAAGACAAAAAGTGACTCAATCAGTTAAATAACCATCTAAGAGTGATTACTCTCTTGTCGAGCACCAATTTTTTTAGGGAACTGTATATGCTAGTGCTATCCATACCAGGTCATAGGTTCCTTTGTCTGCGACAAAAGGCGACCTGGTTGTCCTCATGGCATGAACTTTCAAAGTGCTGCACAATGGCCTTGCTGTGGTTGGTTCATCTTTTAAGAATAGATGACCTAGCAACTTCTGTAATTAACTTCTTAGTCATGCCATTAATGTCTGTGGTTAAAGAGTGGTATTAATCCTCAAGTAAAGACAAAACAACCCTCACCTAAAGATGCAAGGTCCAGACGGCATCTCGAAGTCTCCAGATTCACTGTGAAAACAGGATCGCTGAACATTGTCGGTGTTTCAAAATGGACCCTAGACTTGAAATTCAGCAGAGCGAAGAGAACTAACAGGATGTAGACCGTGAAAGCCAGGCGAACGACATGGTGCTGGAATCGGCTCCACCGGAAAGTTCCAAATCGGAATTTCATTGCAGGTGGCTACACCGAGACGCATTTACTAAAAATAAGAAACAGGTTTTAGCCAATTAAACTTTCTACTCAGCTAAGATGCCAAAAATCACTGCCCAATGCAAGGATTTAGTTTAACTCTTAATTCCAGAGCACAAAGTGACTTCTATCTCCTGTCTTAAAATCACCCACAATAGAATATATGTGTACTTCCCATTATTTTTGAAACTAGTTGCTTAGCAACCTGCAACAAGAACCTCTTACTTTTCCTCTCAGGTAATGATTCCAAGTCGTGGTCTACTCAAGTTGGCTAAATAAAAAGTCAACCCGAATTCCTGAATTCAAAAATCCAGAAAATACATCAAAAACTAGAATTGTACGAAAACAGCTTTATGGAAAACGGCCGAACTTCTGAAAACTAGTCAGAATTGAATTAAATAGCCTACACAATAATGTGGTCATTTTAGAGCTGTGGGTTAAAACAGTTTAAAATCATTAGGTTGTGTGTGAATCGATTTTGGAGTCTGGCCGAAATTCGCTTCGGGAATTCAGATTCGGATTATATAGGCCTACAACATCGAGTACATTTACATTAATAAATGATTTCTCAGACACCTTACGAATCATCATGAATTTGGAATGACAACTACCCTAAACATTTCACAATCAAAGAATACGCACTGGCCAAATTAAACCTATACCAACACAAATTAATTCATCCGTATAAAATTAGCAAATGCTCGACTTTTTAATCGGAGTGTATTCTAACTAATAATGTTTATATGTCACTGAGCGATAATAAATAACCGGACGTCGCATTTCCCAGATCTCAGATTTCGATGCATTCCATGCATAGAGATGTAAATTACATACATGTGCATTTCAATGATTCCATCAGCTTCTTCTTCTTTCTTCCTTCTGCTCTTCCATCAGTTTCCTGACAATGAGGGCATGAGGCCCTTATGAAGTCTCTCCATAGCACGTCGATGCTCCATAGTGTTCTGTCTCTGACAGTTTCGCCCACCATGGTCAGGTTTGTGTTTTTGCACATTAAATCCAAAGATATTAGAATCTTCCTTGATATTGTCTATATCCATCTTTTCCGTTGTCTCCCTCTGCTCCTTTCTCCTTCGACGTGTCCATGTAGGGCAGCGAGTGGTAGCCTAATCTTTTGTCGTCCATCCTTTCGACGTGACCATGCCACTTAAGTCTTCTCTTATGAATCTTTTCTACCACTGTTCCTAGGGCACTGTAAAAGTTAGTCAAATCGTAGTCTGCGTCCCATCACTCCTATGCGCATCCGCGTTTGGATCGCCCCTTTCGGATACTGTGTTATTGTACATTTATTCATTTAAACTTCGGGCTAGCACGGTCCGTACAAGGTCATACGGGCTCGATATGAGAACGTGTCAAATTTATTTACTTAGAATTTTAAGTAGCCTTTTAGAAATTTGGAGATTACGCTTACAAACTTTCAGGCGCTGGTAAAGTGAGTCGGTTTTAAGTAGAAGCTAACTACCATTCCTTTTTACTCTCAACTCATGGTCCCTACCTTAAGTCCATCTTTTACTGTCTCCTTTTCTTCTGTAGGCTATTTATTAGGTACCCACTACCCTACTAACCTAGCGCTCTTAATTGCAGACAGAGAGCGCTAGCTCTAGCTAGGTCAATCGGCCAGCATGCCTACATCATCAGGCTACATGACACTCGTATTGCACCATTCTTCCAGGACTCATAAATTGGTCACATCCAGACTAGGGTTCGTTCGTGAAAATACTGGCAAGGCGGGACAGTGTCTCACATAGTTTAAAGAAAATGAAGTGCAACACGTGTGGTTTAGCATGTTGTATCGGTAATATTTTAGAACCTCATTTGTAAACATTTTGAACAATCATGATCTTGCTAACAAGCCGCAGATTACAACCAAATGACACTGCTTATCATCAACAATCGAAAAAATTAAATTCTAGACATTAGCACTCATTGCACTTAGCAAAGACAGACAGACAGACAGACAGACAGACAGACAGACAGACAGACAGACAGACAGACAGACAGACAGACAGACAAGCCACAATTTCACCAATTTATTCGAAGGCCTTAAGCACACTAAATCTCAAAACGTATAAAGTCATGGTTGGTAGAGTATCATTTTTAATCTTCAGTTTTGCCTCTCGCTTATTCCTTAACTACTTTCATGTCTCATGGATAGACTCCTGCCTTCAAAGTTTTGTTCGATCTGCACGGCTTCGTAAATTTCTACGGACAATGTGGTAATGCAAAGACAATGGGACATTTAACCGACAAAGGGGTAATTTAACAACAATGGGGTATTAAACACCATGACAATGATGTACTGACAACGAGGTAATGCAACGACAATGGATAATGCAATGTAATGACAATGCAGTAATGAAATCACAATGGGGTATTGTAATGTAACTCAATGACACGTTAATTACTCCAGTACCTTTTCTACTGTCAGAGAGAGATCAATAAAAGCAGCTCATGGAAAACACAGTATGGCTCATGTAAAGCAGATTAGTGTGGAAGACCATAAGAAGCCTATTCTAGACAGGCAGCCATCCAATGCATGAAAGGCATGGCACATTTCGAGACAAAGATATACAAAACAATCTGGGACATGTAACAACTAAAAGTGGAGGCCACGAACAAAAACAAGTCCATAATTCTTCACATGCACTATTATGTCCTACAATCATATCTGTCAACTATAAATATAGCAACTAAAAGTAGAGGCATCAACAGAAAATTAATCTCTTAGAGTTCCGCCTTTTTTAGATGGGGCGGGTTGCTGACGAAACTGAGGAGATCTGCAGCACTTCTGTCGCCCTCGTAAGTGGCAACAAACTTGCCGTTCGCATAGTATTTGAATGCCGGATAAGCTTTAACATCATTGCTGAAACATAATTCTGAAACAAAGACAAAGAATTTACGCATACTTTATCATAGGACATACATACCGGTAATGAATGCTAATACATGCAGTATGTTTGTAAACATATACAAGTATAGTAAGCGTTTGTGCAAGAAAAAATTAATTAAAACAAACATAAAAAATCTTTAAAAATCACTCAGAGCTAGGCAATCTAAGTGAAACATTTAAACACGATCATAGAAGAGCAATTCTCTTTAAGCTATATCTCATCACTGTGCTCTGCCACATATTGATGGCCTAGTTTCATGCCTTCTTAATTCCAGTAAAAAGGGTATGCATCACAATATACTGAAGTTAGATTCTGAAAGTCTTCTATGCACGTGTTTATATCATTCTCATGTTCTTCCCTTTCAATTTATATCATCATCGTCAACATCATCAGCAGCAACTATTCAATCAATCATTCAATCATTCGTTCATTCTATAGACTAATGTAGCACCCCTTCATAAAATCTTTTCAGGAGTGCTACCAGTCCAGCCACAGCAAAAGAAAAAGGACTTGAGAGACATTTATGAAAACATCCCTTCAAAGCTGCATTTATTAGGTCATTCCAGATGGATGGCACTACAACTGAGAAAGTTCAGCATTGCCTGGCACCCAAGAGAACCCATTGAACTAGGAGTTGCACCTTTCTTAGCAGAGTGGGGAAAACTATTATAAACCTATTGGAGTTATTAGCTCTATTCCCAGTAAAGAACCTTATCTCTGGTCCTAGGCATAGTCATGTGCTGAAAGGGGAATCGGTGTGATGTGTACTGCACACCACAAATCTATGTAGCACCAGTTAAGCGTACTTCACTACAGAAGCCACACCAAAGACAAAAGCATTGTTTACCTCCATTGTTCGGCCCAGCACAGTCCATGGCCACCAGCCAAAGGTCTTTGCGGTCTTTGAGTTCCTCAGCCACCTGCCAGAAATTCGGCTTTGTCTTCTGGCAGTGAGGACACCAAGGCACGTAGAACATGACGAAAGCCTGCTGCTTAGCGGACAGGAAGCTGGTGAAATTGGTCGAGACGAGATGATGGACGTTGCCTGGTTCGTTCATCCAGTTTGGAAGAGCAGCAGTTGGAGTCGGACTAAACAAAAAACATTTCATATTGTTTCTCTAACTAGATCATCACTTGTTCCTTTGGCAAGATTCGATTGCTTGTTCGCAAGTTTGCTGTGGATGTAATTGTAGATCTGTCGTGATGATAACTCTAACATCTGAGGCTTAGATAGGGCGGATGTTCTCCTCTGCATAGTTATTCTTCAAGAGGCGCTTTATAAATCCTTAAATACATTATTCTTTAGTTTTCTGTAACGCGCTTTCGTGCAAGATTTCTATTTTGTTTAGGCGCGCTAGAAATGACAGTTTAATAATAATAATAAGTACCTAATGCACGGTCATTCATTCAGTTGGCAGACTATTATGTACCGTACCGTATGCATGAGAACACGTAACATAGTGCATTAATGTAAGTCCCAACCGTGCTGTTCCTAACCAACAGATCTAAACAAGTTTGCTTTAAGACAGTTAGCAAATGCATGCTGCATAGATAGAGTCAAACACAACCACAAAGTATAGCTCAAAGTGCAACAGAGTGGCACCTACATATCTCCACAGGATGTAAAGCGCAACGACTGCCGACCCAACTGACTTGAGATTGGAACACAGCACAGAATTTTCGAGTTAATGAAAAATGAGAAGCAGATTCCCTTGTTTCAGAATATTTAACAAAACAATACCTCGGTTAACCCTTTAATGCCGGAGGGTATAGGATTTCCCATACCATTTATTACCATCTTGGCATTAAAGGGTTAATTTATTCATGATATTGTTCCACTTACTTATGCATGAAGCTGACAAAATCTTGGGCACTTCGTCCACGATCGTAGTCAAAAGCTTCTTTACCATTTCTGTTTTAGAAAATCACCAAAACAATCGTTAAAATAATAATCAACGAGTTTCCTTTGAAGAGGCCCTATATAAATCCTTGATTACATTGTATTATATAATTTGTTGTGGACTATTTAAAGTGAAAGTGTTTTCCAGATTATACAATATAAACCATACACTTTCAAATGACTTTTTCAAGTAGCTCCAAAATCATATAGCCACAGGACTTTATTAATAGACAATTGTAAGACCCACAATTATCAGTACAGCATATAAAATACCAGGTCAGAAGTCACTAACAGGATAAGTTAGTCATTATCTAGAGAAAAAAATTACTTATATACCTGTATTGGTATTCATGAGAAAAAAATACACGTACTTACTCCATTATCCGCTACAATTCACCATTGCATTTCATTAAGGAAACAACCATTACCTCTGCTGTGCATACTCACATGAAGTATTTAACTACAACAGAAAAACGTCCAAAATATATAAAACCGATGACATTTGGCAACAATTCTGTGCAGCAGACTATTATATCAATCTATCCATCAATCCATCCACCAATACAATTCTATATAGCACTTATAATTTTTAACATATAAATATTTATGTAACTAGTGTAACAGCCTCTCTAAAGGCCCCCTACACTCCTAACAGTGCATCACATAAACTTATGAAACTGGTCAAAATGTAATTTATCCGTTTCTAATAAAATTCAGAAATGCCACGCTGGTGCCAACGCCTTCAGCTGATACGCCCTACACTGTTCCCCTGCTGAGGATGATTCTATTTTGATGGCACTGCATAAACATGACATCATCAGTGACTGAATAAACAATGATGTTGTTGTGATGATAGAAGACAAAACAAATGACCTACTTGTTGGATAGCCCTTTATTTTAAACCGCGTCTGGAAGTTTGTTTCTGTCGTCAAGTCGACTGCTGCAAGAAGCGCTGGAACCTACAACACATTGTGCAAGCAGACAATGCATGTATCTTCGCATCGTATCAGTAGATTTATATAGCACCTCTCACTCATAGACTAACTACCTGTATTCAGAGTCATCAATACACGTATACAAATATATATATGTCTCCACATCGAGCCATCCTTCATAAGAACTAGTGCCTCTAAGAACCTTAAGGTACCTTCACAAAAACTAATCTATACTGCCCTTGTATAGACTTATAAGAACCTTTAGAGGTATCCCTCAAAGTAACTAATACATTACACAGTGCCTTCTAAAATACAAAATGCCTCTTGTAATGTCACAAACAATTTGATACCAAATCATACTCATTGGTGACCAAGTAACCAAGGAACACATTTGCAAAAGACTGGTCAATGGTCATCCCTCTCAGTAGATGGCAATGTTCTTTTCATAACCATACGTCACAGACCCAGTGAGCCACTCACTTTATCCATACTCATTTTATTCCTACCAAATTATATTTTTACTTTACACGTACATAGTATAAATAGAATAAACAATGGCTTACATTTTCTGCCTTCAGCAAAGTGGCAGCTTCAACATAGGCTGGCTTCATAGCAGAACAATGCTTGCACCCTGTTACAACAACAACAATCAGATGTTGACTTATCTTAAACAGATAACGATGGTACAGTGGCCGGCGGCTAACAAAATCCCTCTAGCTGTTTATACTGCACAGACAGAATTCACGGCAACAATGACATACAACAATAGATTCTCTGCATATGGTCTGTGTGCGACAGAATATTCTGTGGTCCATCATAGGGTTCAAATTCCCACCTGGATAAAACTTTAAAATTTCTTTATGGCAGACGCACAATAGTATACTTGAGAACAAAGCAGGACGCTAAGTAAACATTGTCAGTTGAAAGATCGAAAACTAAAGTTTCAAGCAATTTTTACACCCATGGATTACAAATACTGATAGCTGCACGAAAGTTATTCAAGATTTGCTCATTTTCTTCAGTATGTTGGCTATTTAAAAATAAGATCAAGGTCACAAAATAATGCAGTAGGCTATGAAATAATGCAGTAGGATACAAAACATTGCAGCACAAACAGGTATGTTTTTATATTAATAACATTAATAAATAAACTAGGGCTGTTGTTCGATTAAAATTTTTAATCGAAATTAACCGCGCGATTAATTTTTTTAATCGCAATTAACGGCAAATTAATCGCAATACATTTCCGTCAAATATATTAATCCTGCTATTTTCTAAGGACACCTGAGGCATAAAATTTTAATGACTGAAAGCATTCTTTCAATTGCAAACATATTCAATAACCTTTGGCTTTGGACTATTGAATTTCTGCATTTAGTTTACTGACCAGTTTTGTATGACAGACAGAATTGAAACACTGTTCAAATCAGTCAACTGCTCAAAATCCGTTAATTTTTTCATTTAAGCCACCTTTAATTAAATGTGAAAACTAGACAGCGGTTTTCTGACTATCAAAATTAATTATTTATTCAGCCAATTGTATATGCAGACCAGTTTATTTGCATTGGTCGGTTCAGAGGATGCTCAGATTATTAATTAACAATAGTTAGTGCAGGTCCACTATATATATTGAACCTCATTATTTAGTCACAATTTTTCACAAGAGGTTGCGGTTCTTACCAAACCTCGTCTCATTTGTCCTCCTGCAAACATTTATCATTTGAAACATGGATCCATTGGTCTTGCCATCTCCTGGAGTTCAACCAATGTAGTCTGATGGGGTGAGAAAACAACCTTAGTGGGCGATGCGATGCGGCCTACGTCGACGGCTCATCGTTAGCGTTTAACGCATGTTTTGCATGGTTCGCATGCAGGTGATAATTGAGCAAAAATTTGCTAAGATAATACTCAAATTTGTGGAATATTTGCCAAAGAATGTATCACTAGTTTTAAGTACGAGCCTTCCGTTTAAAACGAGTTTTTCTGCCTCTGATTCCATTTTAATAAGATATAATTAACGCGTGCGATTAACGCGTTAAAATTTTTAATCGCAAAATTTTTTAAAGCGTTAATCGCACGCGTTAACGCGATTAAATCAACAGCCCTAAAATAAACCAATAAAGCAACATTAAAGCCCAATATGCTGTTACAGTATATCACAAAGCAAAAACTGTTTAAATAACCGGTGTCGAAAGTCACTTACATGGAGCATAGAACATAACCAGGGCAGATGGATGCTGCCCTATTGTGGAATCGAACTTGTCCTCCGTCAATTGGAGAACATTCTCGTGTCCAGGAAAGTCGGGCCACGACTTCTCGTCTGGAACTGGAGGAGTCGTAGCGGACAGTGGATTCAACGGGTTATTCATGAACGCAACAAAATCCGCTTCCTACAAAAAATGTTAAAAAAGAAGATATACAATGCAGTGATAAAGAATATACTTACTTACCATACTGTCACATTTCTGTAGCAATCAACTGTTCACTACATAGTGAATCAATAAAGCATTCTGAATAAGAATGCTTTAATCCAAATACTTATCCGTGACCAGGATACATACATACATACAAGTCATACATACATACATACATACATACATACATACATACATACATAAAAATTTCACATATTAAGTGATCATTTGTATCTGTGTTGAATAACAAAAAATAAATACCAATAATTATACTATTCAACATTAAGGTGATGAAGGAGTAAAGGAAAAATGGAAGAAGATATATAACTTGCATTGATTGGAAAAGGAAGCAATGTTATACCTCTCTTCCACCTGCATACTTCTGGTCATTCTTTCCGTAGTTGAAATACTTGAAAGTGGGATATCCACTGACTTCATTTGAGCTGCATAAACTGTTGTATTTCGTACAGTCAACGGCAGCAAAGGCAACCTGAAAACGAAAAGCAAATGAAATGCAGACAAATCACTTTTGAGATCATAAGCATCCAAAAACATGAGCTTCAAGTTTAAGTTAGAACTTTTTAAATGTTCTTTAACTACTTTCCGGAATCATCTTTAGCTTTTCTTGTTACTTTCACTAATCTTCTATCAATCACATAAATTTCAATCACATAAATTTATATAGCGCCTCTTCAAGATCTCTACTCAGAGGCTAAAGATATCTTCTATGAAGCCAAGCCAATTTTTAGTTGACTGATAAGTGCAACTAGTTTTTTAACATGGGCATCATGAGTTCAAGTCTCCTCCAAGGGGTTACAGCGAAAGGTCTTTGAGCAAATGATTTCCTCACACTTACTCTTTCTTTCACATTTGCTGGTCCCTTCATCTGGAACTCTCTGCCCCCTTATGTTCGTAACTCCCCCAGCGAGACCGTCTTTCGCTCTAAACTAAAACTTTCCTCTTTGAATCTACCTTTAGATAGTTTTAATTCCACCAAACTTCAATGTGCACTTCTGAGCTTTGTAAGAAGGGCATTATCAAATTTCAGTTGTATTGTATTATTGTATTACTCAATGCCATACTTGTAATATATACTGCATTGTACAAGATGCGGTTTCAATAACTCAATATGATGGTCAACAGGTTTCAGTGTTCACCTGTGAAACAGTGTTTTTGGGTTTGAAGAAATTCTTGATTGGTCCAAAAATATTTTGATTTAATATAGGATAGAACTCAACTAAGAAAATATTTCCAAAGCTTACTTTGGTGTCATCCTTAAACTTTTCTGCTGCATTCATGTACTCTGGCTTCGCCTTCTTACAATGACCACACCCTGATCGAAATCAACAAACTTTGGTTACAAAACATTAGATGAATTAACTGAAGTAATTTCTTTAAGTCTGCCTGCAAAGCTACACACACAAGATAAACATATATACAGTCTTCACTACTACCTCATGATTAGGAAACCAGCTTCATTACAAAAACAATTACATTATATACAGTGATTTAAATACATCAAATATTCATCATTACAAGCAAATGTTTTAAAGCTAGTTCTTGACTAGGCTGAGATTATACTAAATATTGCAAATTTTTACAGAAACTGTTTACGTTCTCGTTCACTCAAGTTCAACAGAAGTTTCTAAAGTCCTGGTTGTGATACTTAAATAAAAATTCATAACAAAAGCTGGAAAGGAACCGTGGTTGCGTACGTACATGGTGCGTAGAACATCACTAAGGTATGTCTCTTCTTCTTGAGGAACGGTTTGAACAGCTCATCGTTCAGGTGATGAACGTGGCTTGGAATGTCTTCCCACGGCGCTTCCTCAGCTGGAGGAGGAGGTGGCTCCTTAGGACTGCGCACACAAAAGCATTCACAACATTATATATCATTTGACTCCCATCTAATTATCAATTTTGTTTATCAGTCGCAACTCAATGCACTCGCCTCAAGTTCTCCATATTCCGAACAAGAAACAATGACATCCACTTCCACTGCTGCAGAAAATCTTTAATCTCAGACTCTTAAAAATGTACATGTATAATCAAAAATAGATGCATTCTAACATGTGCATGCACGCCCGCACACAAACATTACATAGGTGCACAAATACACATGCACTGCATATATATACATACAATACATACATACAAACACTCAATATATATATATAATACATATATAATTATATACATAAATACATGCATGATTGTATATATACATACAATGCGCTCCTGAGTAGAAACCTTGAAGGAGCGCTATATCAAATTCTCAGTAAATAAAATTTTTTAAAATGCAAGCTTGCAAAGTACTGCAAGTGCACTCTTAAAACAACGTTGGAATGGCACAGTGCATGAAAAGGATTGAAACCTATTTCTAACATAAACTGTTGCTGTTTAGATTTCTTATAAATTATGAACTACAAAGAAATTACTTAACACAAATTTTGAGATGAAGACATATTAACCTCCATAAATATATAATCTTCATTTTCATTACACTTACTCCTTCATGAATTCAACAATCTTGTCACTGGTTCTTTCGTTGACTTCCCACGCTTCTTTGCCGTCTCTGTTAAAAGCAAGTCAGATCAGTTACAAGATGTTTGAAAAACAAGACAATGCAAACCAGTCAACAGTAAATTATTACTTCTCCTGCTGCAGTTGACAGGACAAAACCCATAAATCAACATCCTACAAATCTACCCAAAACAATAAACATAAACTTGTCTGTAACAGACATAAAAAAAACATCTCAAACAACAGTTGGCATACTAAGTGATATCATCCGAAAACTTGAATACATATTACATAGCGTGACACAACTAATAAATAAAAATGCTGCAAATCGTCGGTCAATCAAGCAGAAACCAGGTAAGGCATTCTACAAACACATGGATATAAATTCACTTGGCCAAGCTGTCACCAAGACATCCAATCATCACCATATCCTTCCCATCCTTAAATCCCACCACTGGCTGAAAAAACATCCACTTCAAAGTCCTATCGCTAACCTGCAACTCATATGATTATAAAAGACCTTAAAAATGTAGAAATGCTTACTTGAAGTATTTAACTGTTTGGATTCATGAAGTCACATCAGATCAATCGAGCAAAAACAACAACGAAAAGAAAGACACAACTGCATTTAATAATTAATCTCTCAAAGCAAGTAATTTCAGCAAAACAACAAATCATTTAAGAAAGATTATTTAGTAAAATCAACAACAAATCTCAAATAACAACGGCAACTAAGAACATTACAGAAGTAAAACGCAAAATTAATAAGATGCTTTTGTAGGTCTTCTTCTTTATCCATGGGCTGACAGCC
>OX243816.1:38623456-38660956 GCA_945859605.1 Lumbricus rubellus | reverse complement strand
ATTTATAATATGCATATATATATACACACATATATTATATATAATATTATGGCCTTGTTCTTGTTCAGTTCTGAATGAACTGACCGGAGAGATCCTGCACGGTACCCGAGTATGGACCATGCGAGCCCTAGACACTGTAGACAGGCTACTAACCATTAATTAGCCTACTATCACTCCAATAGACGGAATCCATCATGGGGGCTGTCCATATAGATATTACGTAGGCTACGTAGAGGGGGAATATTCACAGGAATTTTTTACGTCTAATAATATGCATGGATGGATTGGATATGTTCCTATATGTGTGTCTACTCTAGGCCTATAGCTGACGTGGCATGCATGATATGATATGCAATCCTAAGTCTGGACGAAGGTCCTGAAGAACGATGGTGACACTTCAGGAGTTGAACTATGCGAAAGACCAGGGTGAGAATCCGGAGGGTTGGGGGGTTTCAACCCCAGTCTTTCTTAGAACCCCATAGTAAAGTCTGTTTTTCACACTCCGATTCCAAGTGGATAATGGTCCAACCCCCTGCCCCCAGTTAAATTTTCGACAATTCTTACACTGCGAAAGACGTCAATCGGGACCAGTTATTGGACAGAGTCGCTAGATGAATGATGCTGCATTGCTGCTACATATTATATATACATTATTAGGCAAAATAATAAAATTATATATTTCAACTTAACGATGCTGTGTGATGACAAAAAATCATTTGCGTCGCCCTTCTCCCAGGGCTTTTTAAACGTGCAGTTGTACACAAAATGTGCAGTTGTAAAAGCACTTCAGTACAGTAAAAACTAGCAAAACAACGTCATTGTCCTCCGATTGGAAGTAATTTACCGTGGACGAAGAAAGGAAAGAAGGAGTTGTGCAGTTATAAAAATTCCTTTAAAACGGCCCTGCCTCCTCGTTTATCCAGGTTTGGGACTGGCACTGTCAGATTGCAAACAGTGGAAGAGTTTGAGATCTAGACCAATCATAGGCGTACGGGAGGTTTCAGAAGTGGGGGGGCAAAGATTGAACTTCTGCCCGAAAAATTTATCCGGCCAAAAAGTTGGTCGTCCGCGACTATTTTTGCCCCCGAAAAACCAGATTTGCCCGAAATTTGACGACCTTTTTGAAAAACCAGACTTGCCCGAAACTTGACGACCTTTTTTTTTTTTTTTTAGTCGTCCGCGATTTTTCTGCCCGAAAAACCAGACTTGCCCAAAACTTGACGACCTGTTTTTTTTTGTTTTTTTTTTAGTCGTCCGCGACTTTTTGCCCGAAAAAACCACCAAACTTGCCCGAATTTGGGGGGCAATTGCCCCCCTGCACCCCCGCCTCGTACGCCTATGAGACCAATTGATGAAAATTTAGAACAGAAATCAATAGTTTTACCTCCGGAGTTATATTGAGCGAAAGACATGACGGACGCAGTTCTTCTTTCTGTTATAATGTCCTCTTCCGGATGTAGATCTTTCTGCTACTGTCCTCTTCCGGATGTAGATCTTTCTGCTACTGTCCCCTTCCGGATGTAGATCTTTCTGTTACTGCTCTCTAACGGAAGTCAACGCTCGTATTTATATAAGTCGGGTGACTGGCGCGCTTTTCAAACTTTGTCGTTGCAAGATTTCTCGAGATTACCGATACGCTTGAATGATTCGTCGGCTAATACCCTTTGTAGTTCTACACCTTTGGTGCAAACATATTTTTTATATTGACCTACGTGTACCGTGACGTACGTGGTTTGACTACTAATTCGGTACCAAAGACGAGAAGCAACTGCAGCTGTCTGTATATATGCTACATTGACATCCAAGGACTATACACAACATTCAACATAGACTCATCTTTCGTCAACCGGTGATTGTTACGCATGACTGCAATTGTTCTGGATGATGAAACCGAAGACCAAAGATGCATCAGCTGCTGCTGCTGCTACTGCAGTTGCTGCTGTTGCTGTTGCTGCTGCTGCTGCTGCTCTTGAACGTTCGACTAAAGTCTGCAGTCTCCTGAACACAATGACGTGAACAATGAACATTCATATACACACAGTTGACACGTCTAGGTGTTTACATGAGTTTCCTATGCATACATAACTGCAAATAATATATTTATAATATTATATAATATTATATAATATTATATATACATTGAATGTACGTGTATGTGTGTATATGCGTGTGCGTGCGTATGTGCTTCCGTTTGAGCATATGTATATATGTATACATATATATATGTAATATATACATACATATATATATCAGTTTAGTATGTAACCCATATCAAAGCATGCAATAATATAAACAAGGTCAGTGAAAATAAAATAATCTGGTTACACGTGGGAACCTATGGCCGGTCGTAGGCAATTTAGATGAGGCGTTAATACATTGCAGTTTAATGCACAAATGTATTGTCACTATTGTGTGTGTGTACGTGTGTGTGTGTGTGTGTGCGTGTGTGTGCGCGTGTGCGTGCGTTTGTGTGTGTGTGCGTGTGAGTGTGTGTGTGTTGGGCCTATGCAGTTTAATTAACTTAACTTATGTACAGTTTACCGTAACCTGCATGGCAATGGCATTGTGCAGTCTAGAATACACATGTGTCCAGTTTAACACATATTCCTGCATATCATAACATAATAAAATTATACGGTATAATCAGTGGCGTAGCAATAGGTCGTGCAACTCGTGCAGTGCACGTGGGCCCACGGCTGTAGAGGGCCCCCGGTGGTCAGAGTAATTTTCTTACTTTAAGAAATTATTCGGAATGTATTAAATTCTGCATGCACATCGGTGCGGTAGCAATGAATTGTGCGGAATGTGCAGTGTACACTGTACAGGGACCCCAGAATGCAAAAAGTCCCCCCCCCGGCGGTCGGATAATATTCAGAATGAAATCAAGTTGAAATGCAGGCCTACAGTCAGACATGAGGACAGAATTGAATTCAGTTTGAAAAGTGCTCAGGTAGTGGTAGATGTGGATATGCAAGGCAGGCTGTACACGAGGGTATACGTGGGTATACAGCGTGTACTGACTTCCGGGGGAAACCGGCATCGTGTACTCACCTCCCGAAAGCCAGGGTGTATAGAGCGTATACTCACCTCACAAAGAATTCGATGTGAACAAATGTGCGAGAAATTAAATTTCGACGAGAAAAGAGGCGAAAATCGCGAAACATGGAGTAAAAGTAACAAGAAAACTAGGTGATGACTAAAAAAGGTCGTCAAAAAATGTTCGGCCACAAAAACTCGAATTGGTTCGACCGGTGTGTACTCACCTAAAAATTTACCAAATACAGCCCTGTGGATATCGACATCGCGTAGAGAATCATTTCGGAAACTATGGCGATATACCAGTTATACATTACCAAATTATACTGATGGAGCTAAGGAATCCTAATTGAGGGGCCCACCACCGAAGCCCTGCACACGGGCCCCCCAAAACCTTGCAACGCCACTGGGTATAATGTGCAATTTAATTTAGGATAGGCCTACATATGGCCGCGTATACCTGTTGAAATCTCGATTGCGTTGAGCTAGCTTACCGAAGTGAATATAATTATTATAGCTATAAACGCAATAAAATAATATCCCTAACCTGATCATTAACCGTGGGTATACCCACGTAGGCTAAAACAGTACAGAGCTGCAGCAGAGATTCAAACGCAAACTACATGTACACCCGCACTGATTCTGCAGTCCACAAATCTTCCAACAACAGTTACTGCATTTGCTTTAAGTTCAACTCACTTATAATCGGCTGACTCTTCAAGGTCACTGGTCTTGTAGGCCTTTACTTAAGGACCTATCGGATAAACACGTACGGGCCCGTATACAAAGATATAGTCTTATTGTCGTGGTTGACGGTAGCCTATATCTATTCTACGGCGACAGTCATCAACTGACGCAATTGTACATAACTAATCTTGTGTATACTTACCGCTGTTCTAAAGTTATATTGCACTCAGTTCGCAAATGGTAGGCCTATGATAGGCCTTCCTACCGCCGTTAGACTAGATATAGGCTATGTGTGCAGGCCCTACAGCGCGAGAACCGCTATTAGAGCTGACGAAGAGTTTTTTACGTAATGCTATTGGACCTACGCGTCTGCGATCACGCACGGTGTTAAAATACGCGATAATTATTTGCGAATCAACTTCTCTTTTTATAGTCATTAGCGTCGATCGCATGGGGCTATACGTAGCCCATACCCAACAATATTTTATAGTAAGTGGTCCAATTATTGGTTGGGTAATGGGTATGCCAAATGCATGCAGAAGGGGGTCAATTCGTTATAAATGGTCGTGATTGGGTCATATTTTGAGAAGGTTCCTGCCGCCACTGCATGGTCGGATCCCATGCAGTCACTGGTCTGAGCCAAGCAATATTTTGAGAAGGGTCCAAGCAATATTTTGAGAAGGGTCCAAGCAATCTATTGCTTTGAACCTATAAGTTCATATATAATAGCGTTTCGGAAAGTGCACACTTATCACAGGTACTCCCATGCTCCCAGTGTAAGAGAGTAAAAAGACCAGAAGTAAAAATGGTCTTCAGACCAGAGCTTAAAGTGTGGCTGAACGGTCATGGACGGCGTCCATGCACTTATTTTAAAATCTGAACACCGTCCTGCCACTTATTGGCCAGCACAGTCTGGAAGGGTAATTAATGGGCGTCCAGGCAGGCACTTCTTTTCCCACACTTTAAGCACTGCTTCAGACTGCAGCGAAAAGAGGTCATTAGTCAATAAGCAGGAATTAACGTGTCGAATGAGAAAGCTTGTTCCAAAGTGCGAGGTCAATAAAGGCACAGGAACGTGTTTTATCCAATATCCATGACAGCTAGTCCTTGCTGTCGGGACAAAGATATCATGGCGGTCAAGTGAGCGTAGGCCTATATATATCGGGCGAAGAAAAGTGTCCAAGGTCGGCAGACGGATAAGCTTATTTATTTACGACCGCTAGATTAATGTGAGAACCTTGAGTTGAACCCGAACAATGAAGGGATCAGCCAATGAAAGCGGTCAAACAAATTATGAAGACAGAGATATGGGACGAGCGAGGAAGTCTAGCTATAAGTCGGGTAGCCTACTAGGGACCTCGGGATCCGGCGATATGTTTAGATAGGACCCATTCGTTGGTTGGGTCCCGGCAATATTTGAGCTACAAAAATTGGTTAATATGTCGGCTGTCGTCAACTTTGACGGTACGCTGATAATGCGTGATAGGTTAATTAATTATTGACATTGATGAGAATGATGGATATATTACGTTGTCATATGCGAAGGTCTGCGCATGTCTTTATCTATATCTATGCTACTGTAATATTAGGTATATATGCCTACGGGCTAATCATCTAATGCATGATAAAGTATAGCTGACCTATACGTATACGTAATCTAAGTCTCGAAGGTCGAAAATCTGAAGTGCTGCTGTAGGCTTATAGTATATCCTTTATTTCCTGTTATCTTAATTCTCATGGTGTTATGACTTGTCTGAGGTCAGAAAACGGTCGCAAACAGAACAACCGACAAAACAACATAATTATTCATAGAGTAAACTTAAATGAATAATGGGCGAGAAAAGTTTACTCATTAATTGGGGAGTATTTCAGAGGTGTGGGTTTGATCTAGGTCTACATGCTTGAAGAATGCATGGTAAATAGCCAACAGTACTGAGGGTCATGCACTAAATATGGCCTAAGATCGACTTATAGGTCTACATAATAATTATAAAAAATAGGTCTTAAGTGCACAAGGCGATTGAACTGCGTGAAAGGCAGTTCTGGTCTGCATGACGACTTGAACTAAGGCGCATGAACGTTATTGGGCAATAATATAAATTATGAATATTACTGGAGTTATAGAGCGCCACTATAAAACGACTAAGTATAAGGCGATGACGCTGAGTATAGGCCTAGGCCCTATATATGATTTGTTATATGTAGGCCTATAAAAGATCGAGGCCTAGTAGTCTCATTCGAGGCTCGAACCCTATCATCTACGCGGCAATTGAGGTGATCGAATGGCCTAATCAAGCGACTCGACTCGACAACAGAAACTATACCAACATGGAGCACACATAGCCTAATATGGGACATATAATAATTAGGTCCGATATATATTGGACTGGCCTGTAGCTAGCTACACCGGTAAGCGAGAGCGGCATTCGTCTGTTGGATACAACGGACTGTGGTTCAAGCCCAGGGTTGGGAGTTAACATTTAGAGATTTAGATATCTCGGGCTAGCACGCATGGGACGCGGTAGCCCAATTAAGCTGCAGCGGAGCGACCTTGGGCAAGTTGCTTACTCGTCATTGTCTGTGGGAAAGGCAACGGGAAACCACCTCACTCATCTCATCCCCAGGAGCATAAAAGCCAATGAACCTGCCTTCGGGCAGAGAACCGTCATCATCATTTATTCCGACGTGTGACCCGAATAGAGTCTGTACAAGTCCTGGCTGCCATCTAAAACGAATATTCGAACGCTGGTTGGAGGAGAAATTAATTGGCAACTTTACATGTAGATCTAAGCCATAAAATTATGCTATTCGCTTCAGTTAGCTAATTCATCTCTGACCCCGTTACCAAAGGTTTTGATTGAGCAACGCTGCAACCCACTGGGATCTTTGCACGGTACCGCATCCAGGCCCCTTTAGGCCTATATCAGCCTTCGACATAATTAAATACCCCCAATCATTATAACGTATCTACGCCTCTACAGTCTGCAGTCTATGAACGTCTACGGCCAGGGGCGGATCTAGGGGGCCCAATCCGGCCATGGCCCCCATTTAGAAATGCCCATGTATCGCTCCCCCCCCCATTTGGTTTGAACAAAGAAAGGCATAAGCTTTTTAGGGTATTTTAGACTTTTTGACCGAACGACTAAAAAAAGGTCGACGGATTTTTAGGATGGGAAATTGGTAAGTTTTCTGGCTTTTCGATCGGATGACTAAAAAAAGTCGTCCGACTTTTTTCTGCCCAGGATCTGAAAATTTTTTCCGAACCCAAGGTAAAAATTTTTTGGTCACCTTGGAATTTTTTTTCAGCCCTCTGTTTACGGCTTTTGCTGACAACACAATCCTTAGCTGACAATCCTAAGAATAATTATTGACTCAACCTGACCAGCGCAAAAATGAAAATGGAAATGAAAACTAGGTCTAAGTATCCTACATGTTTAGATCTAAATAGGTAGTAGGCTACTGTAGATGTGGGATTGGTTTTCACAACAGTACTGCCATGGTGACCTGCATATATATATATATATATATATATATATATATATATATATATATATATATATATATATATATATATATATATATACACATATACATATACATATACATATATACATATTTAGTCTATATATATTATATACATAGGCTACATGTAGGTGTATAGAGATTTATGGGATCTCTTTGACTGAACGTGCTTTCGTTATAAGAAATACGAACCATAATGCGACTGTTGTATAATTAAACTTTCACTTCTAGAAAGGACATGAGAAGTTTCCGATCTAGAAATCACGACTAACCACTCTAGTCATAAAAGACCATTATTAGTCTCGGTATATGCCTATATAGGCCTGTACGTAGGCCTATAACCCTATAGATAGGTCTATAACCATAATGGGCAGTAGGCCTATGAGAATTGTATAAAAACTGGGGGGAGGGATCAGACGTTGTGTTATTTGGATTTGGGGTGTGCACTGTGCAATGAGGACTTACCGTACATCAAAAGTTTCTGATGGGGATCGAGGGGACACATCCCCTCTCCATACCCTCCGCTCCCGGTCTCGGCGCTACGTGCCTCGCCCTCCCAGCTGAATTCCCCACCCCAGAGGGTCCTGAGCAGGCCCGGCCCTAGGGCTTGCGGGGCCCAAGGCAAGCATAAAATTATGCAGTTGATTTCCTGTCAATACGGCACTGGAGGGGAGGTCACCTAAGATGCGATACTTAGCGTTGTTTCCCAAATTTCTTTAGAGCTATAAGAGCACTATTTTATATTTATTTCTATATATAGAAAATACTACGATGAAACTTTCTATCGGGCAGGTAATCCAAAGAGTCATAAAGATGGCCCACAAAAGCCATGGATGACATTAGGACTACTATAAAAGTCGTGTAAGAAAAAGGATAAGCTGTATTTAAAATACTTAAAGTCGCCCACCAGTGAGAATAAGGATAAATATAAGCAATACCAGAATAAGTTTAAACAGACTAGGATTAATGCGGAAAGATTATACTATTCGGAGGAGTTTCTCAAGTATACGCAGAACCTAAAAAAAACTTGAGGAGTCATAAAGTCACTGATCAATGGGCAACCCAGGGCCACTCTTGTAGACTCTCTAAACATAAATGGGCTTAAAGTTGATGATTCTAAAAAGATTGCACATGCATTTAACGGCTACTTTGCGGGGGTTGGCCAGACACTTGCTGATAAAATACCTGCAGGAGAAAAGACTGTTAAGGAATTTTTAAATCCCCCACTTCTAGGATCTTTTACAGTCACCTTCACTAACCCATATGAAATTGTTGCTATTGTCAAATCTATGAAATTTACTCGAAGCATGGGTCCAGACGAGATTGACCCACTAGTAGCTAAAAATTCTATTGGATCTATTGCTGATATACTATCGAACATTATCAACTGTTCTTTCATGACGGGTATTGTTCCACCAGCCCTAAAGTTTGCAAAAATAACACCAATATTTAAACAGGGTGATAAGCAGGAAATGTCCAATGATAGACCGATATCGATACTACCATACTTTGGTAAAATTTTAGAAAAAGCCATGTGCCAGAGACTTAACGACTATACCGGGTGGCCCATAAAAAACGTTCCCAAACTTTGTTAACCTGGCAAAGATCTCATTTCAGAGATATCAAATATTAATTTACACCAAAATGTTAAGCAATCATTTCTGTGCACAAATGTCACATTTCAAGAGAGTGCGTTTATTATATCGCACTCTGCGGCAATGTTATGACGTCGTACCTGTTAAAAACTTTTGCACAAAACTACGTCATTTATTTCGCCGCGAACATAATGCTTCAATTGCGCCAGTAAGACTTTATTATGAGACTAGTCGTTTCTCTAACAAAATTAATGGCATCTGCTGGAGTTTCAATGCACGGTAAAATAGACATCATCTTCATTGATCCTCAGAAAACCAAAGTCAATGGAGAGTAGGCTATTATGTCGGCTTGTTACGTGATAAGCTCATTCCCGAATGTCGTAGACTCAATCCTGATGACAATTACATCTTTCGACAAGACAGTGCTCGTTGCAGATTGGCTCAGCAATTTCTTCAAGAAACACCCCTGATTTTATCCACAGTGATGCCTGGCCACCAAACTCTCCCGATCTAAATCCTCTAGACTACTATGTAGGTCTATATGCCTACTATGGAGCTCCCTAAAGGAGCTTGTGTATGCTGGTCGCAGAAAACCGTTTCTGAATGCTGAAGAACTCAAGCAGGTCATTGAAGTAAAATGGTCTCTATTAGACGACACACAAATACAGAAGTCAATGGGACAGTGGAAACAGCGTTTAAGGGTCGTTACAAGAGAAGGCGGAGGATCAAATCAAACATATGTTTGCGTAAAACATCGTTATTAAACAACTGTGCAAAATTTTGGCCATGGGTCATACAGTTCTAACAACAATTTCTCTCAAACGGTTGAGTATTTTGGGCTAAAATTTGGCAGTGTTGTACAAATATGAATTATGATTAGTTTAATGTACTATGATTTAGTTTATCTTTAAAATTGTTTAATTGCCAGCCTGCCAGGTTAACAAAGTTTGGGAACGTTTTTAATGACGTAGCTTTGTGCAAAATATTTTAACAGGTGCGACGCCATAGTCACGCCGTAGAGCGTGACGTAATAAACGTACTTTCTGGAAATGTGATACTTTTGCACAGAAATGATTGCTTAACATTTTGCTGAAAATTAATATATGATATCTCTGAAATTAGATCTTTGCTAGGTTAACAAAGTTTGGGAACGTTTTTTATGGGCCACCCGGTATAAGTAAAATGAATATATTGTATCCCCTACAGCATGGATTTCGTCCAGGTCATTCAACTGATATGTCACTTATTAATATGCAGGATCTTAAATCCAAGGCAATAGACACGAACAAATATTCTATCGGCATATTTCTGGACCTTGCAAAAGCCTTTGACACGGTAGACCACAATGTCTTACTGAGTAAGCTTGAAAATTATGGTGTAAGAGGAATAACCCTCTTATGGTTCAAAAGTTATCTGGAACATAGGTATCAGCAGGTGATATGTAATGGGACGTTATCTTCTCGGAAACCTGTAAGAGTTGGGGTCCCACAAGGCTCCAACCTTGGCCCTCTGTTGTTTTTATTGTACATAAATGACCTACCTAATGTATCTACTATGATCAAATTTATTTTATTTGCAGACGACACGAATGTTTTCTGCTCTCACGAGTCCTTGACCACGTTAGTGGAAATAATAAACTCAGAACTTGCCAAATTAGCATGCTGGTTCAGGACTAATAGACTTTCTCTCAATGTAAAGAAATCATGCTTTATTGTATTTCGTTCGCCAAATAAGAGTCTTCAAGGTCATCAGATAGACTTGTCAGTTGATGGGATTTCTCTTGTACAAACTCGTTCTGTAAAATTTCTAGGAGTCTATGTAGACGAGTGCTTAACATGGACAGAACACATTAATATAATTGCCAATAAAGTTGCAAGGAATATTGGAATCCTGGCAAAAATATCACACCTACTCCCAGTACACATCCGTAAAAACTTATACTATACGTTAATTAATCCATATTTTGATTATGGTAATATTGTCTGGGCTGCCAACTATTCGACGAGGTTAAAATGTCTTGTGCTCTTACAAAAAAGAGCGATTAGATTTATAGCTGGTGATCATAGATGTGCACACACAGCGGATAGATTTGAAGAGTATAATATTATGAAATTTGAAAGCAAGAACTACTATCTGGTGGGCAATTTTATGTATAAGTTTGTAAAGGGTATGCTACCCGAAGTTTTCTCCAACTCTTTTAACAGAATTGTTGATATGCATGACCATAACACAAGAGGGAGCAAGGGTCTGAGTGTGTCTTATGCACGTACAAATTATCGTAGATTCTCAATATATTGCAGTGAACCAAAAATTTGGAATGCAATACCCATAAGTGTCCAGTCTTTACCTACATACTCGCAATTCAAGAAGCGCTGGAGAGACCATCTTAATCTAAGGGAACGTGATTGAAGGCATCTAGCTTGTTTGTTTTTTCTATTTGTCAGTCTCATAGGATTGCATGTTGTTCTATTAAATGTCGAGTTATTATCATCTTCAGAATTAACAGCATAGTTACTATGTTCTGTTTCTGTACAACCAACATTAAGCTGAGCTATAGGGTGGGCCCTTCCCAGCGGGGCTAGTGCCCCTTCTGGGTCTTCCCCTTTCCTGGTTGATACAATGAGATGTGCTTCTGATAATTTTCCTTTCAAATGTGTTACATTAATATGTTTGTCAGATAGTATGAACACGTTGTCTAGTTAAGTTGCACTATGTTCAGGTTGTGTTTGATATGCTCCAAGGAATAAATAAATATTTGATTTGATTTGATTTGAAACAAATCACATTGATGTGGCATATTCCGCATATACAGGATACGTAGCCTATTTGACTTTCAAATGAGGCATGCATGTAGAAGATTAGCAAGTTTCCAAGAATACGATATTATTGTCATTGAAAACACTTACTAATAATGATTAGCTATAGTAATTTTTCAATGAGACGTATTATATCCCATCTTAATTAAGCAACTACACGGTGTCCCAATTGAACTGATACCATTTTTTGTTTTGCCGATATACTTGTCAATTCTAAATGAAACTCTATAAAATCTCAAAGGATGTATAAGAAGTAAGAGGGATCAATTATCAATGTTTCCTGAAAATTGTATCTAATTCTACGAACAGAGTCCGAGGTTATGCACATTCAAATTTGGGCAAAGAAAATTTTAAGTTTCCGACATGTAAAAGATAACTATATATGCCCCAATTAGTGTTTTCTGGAGAGAATTTTACATGCAGGCCAACGCTAAAAAGCAGGCTATCTGTGACTCGCCTTAAGTTTAGCGAAGTTTCGTTCTTTCAAACTCACCATGTCACATTCGCGTGGCAACTTGACTGCAAGAATAGTTGTTATACGACGCAACCATTGCCAATATCGACAAAGAAAAAATTATAGCCAGCAGCGCGGGGCCCCTGGAAGCGCGGGGCCCAAGGCGGTTGCCTCGCTCGCCTTGCCCTAAGGCCGGGCCTGGTCCTGAGGAGGAGGGCTATAAATTAAACACTGACCAATGCCTGGTTTTAAATAGGCCTACGTAAGCCTATAGGTGTAAAGAAACCGAAACAGCCAATGATCAATAACTATTATAGTTATAGGCCTATACGCAGTGCGTGGAATTTTTTCTGGTCATTTTCGATTTTCTAAGAATGAATTATGCAAATGAAACTCGCAAAAGGAAATCTCGCCCACAAACAAAACGAAAATACGTATAGCATAAAATTATAATATAGGCATCTAGGCCTATTATTGTGACACTGTCAGTATATAGGCCTACCGTAGGCCTATAAAAAATTATACGTGCGCTATCGTTGCCTATACTCCTGCGCAATAATTACCTCTTGGGCACAGCCATCTGCCCATCTCCGCCTTCCAACTTCTATAGGGACACAATTTCTAGAATCTAATATATATAGTCTTGTGGGGCGCGGTGGTGTAGTGGTGCGTCGTTGCCTTGAAGCCGGAAGGTTCGAGGTTCGAATCCACCTCGCCGCGTAAGGACCTGCATGGGGCAAGTCCTTCACTCACAATTGCTCAGCGCTTCGGCGTGAAACTTCGATGCAGTGTCCGCTCTGCATTCGGGAGCGCCTCTGAGTAGCGAAGCTTGAAGGGGCGCTATAACAAGTGCACATACAAACAAACAAACAATGAAGTCTGCATACTCCGATATTACGGGAACACAAGAACCTCTCCACGTTCAGGTCATGATCTCCATTTGAAATCTGAATACACTGCAGAGGTCTACACTTCCGCATGGGGGTATGCCTACATCAGTCTCCTCGACAATCTCCGATCGAAAGTATGCCTACATTTCTTCTGTATTATAATAGACTTCCATTGCATTATGTTAATTTATGCGTAAGTTGAGAAGAGGATTTATACCGATCTCTTCCAAGTCCCAACTCCAGGGTGAGAATTTGCAGGGCGTTGGGCTCAACCACCCCCCCCCTCCGAGCCGGCCTTATACCTCCCGACGTGAATTTTGGCTCATTTAATTCTTATTCCACTGTTATTCACTGGGTTCAAGTTGAGCCAGCCCTGTATAGGGATCTAAACCCCTGCAATGCGTCTAGCCTCAAGAGGGAATTATATTCCACATGGTGAGGTACGTCAGATGACTTAATTAACAGCCAACAATTAAGTAGGATAGAGTGCTACACACGATCATCATGCAGTCATCTCCCGATTCTCCACACTCATCGACCTCTGGCGAGAACCAGGGTGAGAATTGCCAGAGGTTGTGGGTTCAACCACCAGTCTTTATTGTCACAATGATAGCCTACATAGGCGTACGGGAGATTTCAGCAGTGGGGGGGGGGCAAATATTGAACTTCTGCCCGAAAATTTATCCGACCAAAAAGTTGACGATCTTTTTTTTAGTCGTGCGGGACTGTTTTTGCCAGAAAAACCAGACTTGTCCGAAAGTTGGGGGGGCATTTGCCCCCTCTGGACCCCCGCCTCGTACGCCTATGATAGCCTACCATATGAAATGCACAATCGTGTTCTACTCCAGAATGAATTCAAGAAGAATATAAGCTTAAACTGAAAAGCAAGTCGTGTTTGCTCCGTTTATTGACGATTTTAAATCCAAAATAAACCATGCAAACAGCTGTTATCTATTCTACATTCCCTTTGCCAAACTACGAATTATTTCTAGACTGTAGCAAAAATAGTCATCAGCTGAGTTTTTCTAATGTTTTAAAACAGAATGTGACATCAAATCAGTTGACAAGTCAACCCAAGTTATAGATAAACCAGAAAGCTTTTATTTGGATTTGTTAGTTTTGTGTTGGGGTGTCCATTAAAGACATGCGTAGAGAGGAAGGGGTCAGGCCGGTCAGCCAAATGCGGAAGAGGAGAGGGCTGTTATGCTAAATGTGGATTTCTGCATTTAAACTTGGTAGTCACCCCACTTCAGTGAGATTATTAGCAGGCAGAATGTACGGCATCGGATGAATCCCGTTGCCAGATGTGGCTATATCGAAGCACAGCACCACAAAAATTATATTCATGGAATGTAAGATCATTTATATAGCACCTTTTGTGTTAATCTCAAAAGCACTATACATTTCCAAAGTGTGTGTTGGCATTTATTTACTACAAAGATGACTGCTACAAAACAAGAGCCAGCAAGATTTTGATAAGATGGCACGACAAAGAATGTTCTTACAAATACTATAATGACACCTTTACTCACACCCTAATAATAAAAAATTATAACAATAATAGAAAATTTAATGAAAATCGGAATAATAGCAGCCTGCTTGAGATTTAGTTTCTGAACTGAAAATTTATTAATCCAAGGTTTCTTTCCGGTTATATCATCTACTCATAATATTAAATAACCAATAAAGAAAGTTGTATTACAAAAAATAATAAAAATAGTGCATGTTATAGTAATTGTCATTTTTATTATTATTGTCGCAATCATTATACACACGGTTCTGTAAACACTTGTCTGTCAACTTAAAATAAACAAACTATTACAATCTTCTACATAGATACAATTTACCAACCAACCATTGTTCCCCAATATAACAATTATTAAACTACAAAACACATCTTCCCAATTAACTAATCTTACCAAAACAGACACACACACAAAGTAACTGGCTTGTAGAACTAAACATCCTTTTAATTCACTCCCGCATCAAATATCTTAACGAATAAATCCATGAGAAATCCAAACAAACATCACAGAATGAACAACACACGAGGACATGGAGAAAGAGGAGAAAAGAACGAAAGTAAGTTTGAGGCAGAGCTGGTAGAAAGATGGAATCTGTGGAGATGTTGATCGTTGAATCTACTTCCGTGCCGAGTCATAGTTGGCCGCAAACCAATCACACGTCTCCTTGATAGCTAGCAAAAAACACATGTGGAAAATTATATCACTTTGATTAAAACGACAAAAAAATCTTTCAGAATTAACAAGAACATCACTGACCTGGCTATTAGAATTTGATGATGTTCAATTGTTCGTTGATTAATAATTAATAAACTACCGTACTCCATTAATTGCAACCGAGTTTGCACATCACCTGTTTGCCTGAATTTCACAATCATTGTCGATTTGCTTTGACCATCTAATCAAAACTAATGATTCTAATCTAATCAAATAACATCTATAAATAATCTAATCTAATACAATCTACAATGCCATTACCAAAAAACCGAGGCATAATGAAAGAATGAAACCATAGTCGAAATCATAATCTGCCGAAGGAGCCCAGTCAGAACACAGTGCAGCAGGGAGTCAGGCTATAGCGGCTAAACAAGTTCAAACAGGAAAGTCTGAACACTTTGACAACGAGTGAACTAAACGCGACAGGGAAGCCAATGCAGCTCATCATTAGATTGGTAAATATAGGTTGGAATGATATTAAGGAATTGACACAATGAACCGCAAAGATCTGGACAGCATCTGCATGACTATGTAAATGCTAAGCAGAGGGATCCACACCTGTTTTGATTGGCGTGAACTTGAAGTCTGGCAGATAAGTGCGGAGCTTTGCGTTGCTTGCCGTCTTCTTGAATTGACCGTCAGCCTTTGTTGTGTCATACTGAAGTGAGACAGTCAGGGAAAGAAAGTACTGCTGAACAAATTAAATGATTCAAAAACAAAATTCAATTCTTAACGTCTGTGCATTCGGAACTCACTGACAGTGTTAAATCCTGCAAATGTAGAAGTCGTAAAAATATTGATGCTGTTTGGATGTTACCTTCAAATCTCAATAAAACATATAATTTTTACTATACTCTTGAGAGTTACTAAAAGGTGCAATATAACGTGTATTCAAACATACATGTACCAGAGCATACATGATTGTGTAATGTGTAGATGTTCACCAATTACAGTAACATGGTTTCGTTTTTCAAAGCAAATCACACCTCATCATGCTTATTTTGTTTAATTTCTAACTTTAAATATTGTTTTTCTGCTGGCTGATAACTATAATTGTGCAACTCGGCATATCTGAATATCTTTGCAAAACTACTTCTTAATTAATTAAGTAAGCTAAAAATATTCAATGCTTCAGTATTGTTGATAGATGTGATTTAAAAAATTATGGTTTTTACTTCATAGATCTGTATGTCGTTTGCATTCAAACCAACAATCGAATCTGTCTATCCATCTCTTGAAAAGACTTAAGTTGACATATTGCAACTTGTTATACGAGATTGGGAGAATGTCTCGTAGGCAAAAAGCCAAAACACCTTTAATTCATAATTACCTTTATCCTCATTATAAATATCTTCAATTAAAAATCCAAGTCAGAATGGATTTAAAGAAACTGAAGAAAACGCAAAAAACACAAGGCTATACGTAGAATGACATCACTTATTCCAAATTGTGGTCAATGGCCATGAATCAGATAAACTCCAGCAAAGCATGAACAGAAACATTTGACTTCAATAGCAAACATAGGCGTACGAGGCGGTGGTCCAGAGGGGCAAATGTCCCTCCCCCCAAATTTCGGGCAAGTCTGTTTTTTCGGGCAAGCACAGACCCGGCAAAATACGAAAAAATTGTATTTTTCACGACATATTTCAACTTTTTTGTCTGGGAAAAATAGTATTTCCCACCACGAGATTTATTTTTCGGGCAGCAGTAAAATCTTTGACCCCCACTGCTGAAATCTCCCATATGCCTATGATAGCAAAAGATACAGTGACAGGTCCAGTGAAGTCCATTGCATCGACAATCAGCTCCACCGCTTCCTTGATCGATATTTCCTCATCTTCACCAACTAAGAAACGAAACGCAACATACCGTTGCTGAATATTTACATATCACCGCAAACAAAGCATTCAGAAAACAGTGAGAGCCATGACTACAGGAAAGAAAATGTATGTTGCTCAACAATGCCAGGTCAAGATTTAAGTCAAAGTTAAAAATCTAAGTAATGTGCTAGATAATAAATTATCTATCCATGAAGCTGCTCCAGGTAAAAAACAATGGAAGTCAGCATAGTCGAACATTTCCGAGCGGCAGTATCATCATCAGCAGCATCTCACCTGACAAAATGATCGGATCAACTTCCTTGTACTCTCGCAGAACCCAGATGAACAGACGAGCGAGATCAAGCGAGTAGATGAATTGTCTTCTGGGAGAACCACTGCCCCACACAACGAACGGCTGGCTTTTCTCTGTTCACACAACAAAACTAGACTTTATTATTCCATAGACACTGATAAATTTCTAGACACCAGGTTGCCAATGTCTGTATGTAAAACATGCATATATACATTATATAGTGGTGTTCAACAGAGACATATTAAGAGCCCATCCATATACCAACGTATGCAAAGAATGCATTTTCGACTCTCCACTCACCTGTTGTAACTTGTACATTTAGAGGACTCCTCTTTTGGCTACGTACAAATAAGCTTCTCTACCCCCCCCCCCTTCCATACAAAAGTTAATTAGCCAGAATGTCATCTATAAAACATTTATTTTACTGTCATCTATTAAACATTTATTTTACTGTCATCTATAAAGCATTTACTTCATTGTCATCCATAAAACATTTACTTTATTGTAAGCTACGATTTATTTTAGTTATTTGCTAGACCTCTACCGGTAATATATGTTAAAACTGTTATGGCTAACTGTTAATGTTTAGATCTGAACAGAATATAATCACAATATAATCAAATGCCATCAAACAACTATAGGATATACAGAGTTATAAATAAGCAAATGTGTATGTCATAATTCGAAATCTATTTTGCGCATGTACATTTTGTCAAGATCTACCCCTCCCCACTGTACGCGTATCGCCTAAATCTGGTGACTCCTTCTCCCTCCCTGTGCACATAATATATTGATGGCCGCTAAACAAGTGTATTACCATAACTGTTTTTTACCCTTGAAACAAATATGAACAACGAACCTTTCGCAAGATAAATCTTGTGCATCAGTCCAGGCAGAACGTGTCCATTCTCGATGTTGAAATTATCATGAGGTCCAAAGACGTTGGTAGGTATCACAGAAGTATATTGGCATCCATGCTGTTGGTAATAACCCCTACAAGAAAATTAGTTTGTATCTGCATAAAAGTCAAGATAAGTGGCATAGAAGTCTAGATAGACCTGTGCAGAATCTGAGAAGCCCTGGGGCTTTTAACACGTTGACTGCTTATTTGCTGTGTTAAATGACTCAATGGGGGACGTGTATACACGTCCCTCGCGTCCAACGTGTTAAGTATCCATTTATCATTTTATTAATTTATATATTGCACTTATTGTGAGAAAAGTGGAAGCAAAATCTCTGAATCCCAAATATGAGACATGTTTTCATAAAAAAAGTGACCAATATCGTAACAGGGAGTTCACTGAGCAGGCACAAACCTACAACCGTTAGGTTACACACCAGAATAGGTCCCCATGCCTTACGCAAAAGTTAAGTAAAATGCACAAGTTTTGTTAAAATTACCATAAAAAACACATATAGATGACAAATCTATATTTCGTAAAGTATTTAGAATGGTATTTTAAATACTTTCCTCACAAGTTCCCTAGTTTCTAAAACAGCACTATAGAGAAATTCCGTTCAGTGTCTTTTAAAAGTGCCAGTGAAAATTAACTATTGCCATTCAAGTGATTTTAAGAATGGAAAAACAATGACCCTTTCAAAACACATCAGACCTATCTGCTCAATTATTGCATCTGCAGTGTGGTATAATGTAACCTGATCTTACAGCATTTAACACCCAACAAAATTTGCACCAAACAACTGCAAATAGCGGAAACAGTCGGTTCCAAACAGTAAATCTCAAAAAGCTGTAATTGAAGTGTATGCATAAATGTTAGTTAAATATTTATACAGTGGTCTCTATGAGAGTCAGAACTTATTAGGTAATCAAACCTGTTCTGAACATCGATCATGCGCTTCGCATACGAATAACCAAAGTTTGAGTCATGAGGCGGTCCATTGTGCACCTGCAAGGAAAACAAACTCAAAGATAAATTTAGTATATAGCAGATCCAAGATGGAAATATGTATCAGGTGATATTAATTAGTAATTCTACAAAACAGAATTATTACAGCAATTTGATACAGCACCCCTTCAACATTGCCAACTCATGAGAAGAATATCCTGCATTAACACCTCATACGTCTTCAGGGACCAGAGGTGGATTGAATGCATGCATGACAGTGACCATGTCTATTTATGTAACACCTCACAACACATTAAAACATAACATCAAACATTTATAACTTGTACATGCACTATGATAATGAATTCTAAAGTAAATTTTATAAGATTGAATTTATAGTTGCAGAAACACACGTACCATTTTCTCATCTATTGGATAGGTCGTCTTATCTGGAAATATGCACGTTGAAAGACAAGAGACGACTTTCTTAACGCCAGTCTCAAACGATGTGTTCAAGATGTTATCGTTAATGATCATATTTTTTCTCTAAAATGACAAAGAACATGACATCCTTGGTGAGTTAATACAATAACATTGGCTGAATAGTAAAGTTTTCAGTCACTCCAAAATCAGAATCAAAATTATGGATCCCAACGACATTACCTATTTATCTGAAGGTCATATCCACAGGTCTTGCCATACATGGACAATAGCGTGAAAAGGCCCCGGATTGAGGATTCTAGTTTCAGAGAAAAGAGTGCCTAAAGTGAGTTTGATTAAAATTGCGATTTTGCTATTTTTAAATTACAATTCCAATCAGCGTGCTTCAACTTCAATTTCATTAAAATAAAATATTTTCACAACAAAATTTCTTTATATCATTAAAAAAATCAGATAGTCAGTAGGCCTACAACTTTCAACACCTGTCAACAGCATAAATATTTTTGACAGCACTCAAGTTGATAAGAGAGAAAAATCCAGGGCACGTGGTTGAGAGAAAGGATACATTACGAAGCCCATCAGTAGTGACATACTTTAAATACTAAAATTCAAATAATTTTGAAAACAATGCATCAACCTACAAAAAAGTCCAAGTTAAACTTGAGATTGAAGAAGAGGCCGCCAACCATCGCAGCCAAATGGATAACATGCGTTGGTTTGACACGTGCAAACAGAGCTTTGGTTTGTTCTAAGTTCCTGAAAAACAAAGCCATAAAGAAATAAATCAGAAGTCAACAAGTGTTGTTATTAAAGAAAATTACGACAGAAAAAACGAAGCTCAACAAGTGTTGTTATTAAAAATGTAACATGGCCGAAACCTCCTTGAACTGTACACAATAATTACAGTAGCATAAATCCTTTTACTTATCAATTGCAAAAATCAACGTAAGGTAAACCTCACTAAACTTGAGACTTGCCTATGTTCCAAATAGCCTACCTACCCAAAACTCACTTCCTGTTTTATTACCCTATCGGATTTCAACCAGGCTCTCATCCAATGTTGACGTTTGAACTGAACTGTATTAGGAGTCCAAAAGGCCAAATAGATGTCGAGAGGCTCCTGGATCGAAGGAAGAGAATGGACTTTCTGATTATGGCTTGACCGGAGGTCAAGGAGAAGGTGGAGATGGCTGAGGATTGTTTGTTCCTGACGGTCAACTGGTGTTACTTGCATATATTACGTGGAATATTCCTCTTAAGGCTAGACAACAGGACAAACTCAGACAATGATCACTTGACCTTCAAACTAGGGACAAAGGAAATTTCATCCCAAGGGTTTTATACAAGTACATGCATTTATTGTACTACACTGTGTCCGCGTTAAAGTAGAACCCACAATAAAGTGTCATAACTCGGTCAAAATGTTTAGGATTTGCCTGAAATTTTACACACAACAACAGTGGCCATAGATACACGAGATCCCAAAGCCGATTAGAAATATTCGTGAGTTTGTCAAATTTATGAGCGTTTGAGATGCAGCACCGAAAAATGCAACTTTCCAACATGGAAAAGCTGAAAAGAAGTAAAATTCAGCTAAATATGATGCTCAAAATGTCATTTTTGTTCACGAACACACGACCATAGACGTAGAGGCTACTGTTTGAAGGACCGATCGATGATCACCTGGTCAAACAGCTGCCACTCTTCACTCAGACGCACCCTACGCTCATCAATGTCATGAATACGAGAACGAAAAACGCGCTACTCCGGTACATGCACCCGGATCGAGGTCTGGACTGCTAGGCGGCCACAGTATACGGATATGAAGCCGAGTGTCTTCCGGGACAGCTACTACACTACTACGTCTATGGTCGTGTGTTCGTGAACAAAAATGACATTTTGAGCATCATATTTTACTTCTTTTCAGCTTTTCCATTTTGGAAAGTTGCATTTTTCGGTGCTGCATCTCAAACGCTCATAAGTTTGACAAACTCAAGAATATTTCTAATCGGCTTTAGGATCTCGTGTAACTATGGCCACTGTTGCTGTGTATAAAATGTCAGGAAAATCTTAAACATTTTGACCGAGTTATGACACTTTATTGTGGGTTCTACTTTAATGCGGACACAGTGTAGTTCTCTAACCTTTATAACAAGTCCGTCTGTACCAAGCAATCTTACAATTTTTTCATCGTCCTCACTGCATATTTGCATAACTACCCGATCGCACTCCGTCAAGCAGTTTATTGCACAAACGAAAATTATAATTAGATTTCATATTATATCAGTAACACGATATAAAAAAGTCGAAGATAGATTTTTACGTGAGATCGGCGTCTTTTGATGACAGAAAAACCCATTCCTCGTCCGATCGTTTCTCTTCTTTATCGATAATCTGCTTGATCGCCATGCCAACCAATCCACTGCCTCCCGTAACCATGATAACCTTCTTCACATCTCCTTGTGACATCTTTGCAGCGTTTCAGATCTGTAAAGGAATATATCCGTGCAAGTCAGAGAAAATTATATTTACTTCAGTCTGTGTCTTAAGCCCAAGTTTAGTGGAGGACTGGGCTCAGCTTCAACATTATCTTAACATAGCTGCTAAAACACTAAATTTAGGTAGTCTGTCAACTAAATGGATTTAATAAAGACAATTACCTTAGTAATCAATGATCATCCATAAAGAGGTTATTATATTATACAAACAGTGGTAGAAAAGATTCAAAAGAGAAGACTTAAGTGGTATGGTCACGTCGAAAGAATGGATGACAAAAGATTACCACTCGCTGCCCTACATGGACACGTTGAAGGTGAAAGTTGGTTAAGGAGAATCAAGGGCATAAGCAGAAGAGACAAGATCAGAAACACAACAACAAGGAAGGAACTAGGAGCAGATGAAACAGTAGTAGAAAAGATTACAAAAGAGAAGTCTTAAGTGGTATGGTCACGTCGAAAGAATGGATGACAAAAGATTACCACTCGCTGCCCAACATGGACACGTTGAAGGTGAAAGGAGCAGAGGGAGACAACGGAAAAGATGGATAGACAATATCAAGGAAGATCTGATCTGCAAAAACACAAACTTGACCATGGTTGGCAAAACTGTCAGGGACAGAACACTATGGAGACACTTCATAAGGGCCTCATCGTCAGGAAACTGATGGAAGAGCAGAAAGAAGATATTAATATACCAACAACCTCCTCCCTTCTTCCTTTGCTTCAAATGTTCGGAAATTCTCCATTAAATTCGAAGGCCCTGTTTTATGGAATAAACTTCCGATAGTCATTCGTGAGGCTACTAACTTCACTCACTTCAAACACTTGTTACGTGTGCATACATTACATAATGTTTTCTGTTAATGGCATGAGGGGTTACTCATGCTTATGTTGATTTCTTTGATTGTTTGTCTATTGATTGTTCGTCTATTTTTTGTTTGTGTTCATTCTCTGATTTTTTCTGTAGTGTTTACTACATTTGTTTTGTTAAAAAATTCTTAGTTAAGTAACATCTGTGCATTCCAATTCTCCCTTCAGCTTTTACCTTTACACTTCACTTTGTTAATTAGGCCCCTACTTAGCGGGACTCGTCCCTTTTGGTGTGCCTATTTGTTCCCTCACTCTTATTCTACTTATTCACTTTGAGTATTTGCTTATTGCTGATTATGTCTATATACTTTGTTAAGCATGCATGTACAATTGAATTGTTGGGTTCAATAAAATATGTCTATTATACAAAAATGTGTTGGGCCAAACAACTAGTGTTTCCCATTTAGCTGACACTAAGAACTGTAGCTCTGTTAACAAACCCGTTGGAATAGCGCTATACAATCTTAATCGAGGCACTATCTGTAGTCTGAGCATGCTCGTGAAAGTCGCACTTTGAACTTCAAATTCCAGCAAAATCATTACCTTCCTTGGAATGGCTCTGCTACCTGAATTCATAAGATAGTAGCACTACAGAACTAATCAGATTGGGCGTAATTGCAATTACGCCCCAGATTCTTCAGAATAAGGGTCGTGAGGGTCTGTTAGGCGTCGTGAGGGTCGGTTGGGGCCATGTTAGGCGCCGTGATGGTCGGTTAGGGTTAGGAATAGGGTTAGTGTCGTCATTCGGTCCCGGATACCATAAGTTTGCACAGAATAATGAGAGTTTGTGTCAAATATAGCGTTATAAAAATTATATCGTATTACCAGGAGATCGTGACAGAACGTTGCGATACAAAACAAATTGCCGCGTGGCAGTCTTCATAGCTTGCCTTACACGGTTAATTCCACCAGCGCGAGCAAACTATTCCTAACACAGTCTTAAACACAAACAGTGACAGTTTCAAACTCTCTTCAAAAATTGGTTGCACTCTTTCTTGTAACACAATCTGCGGTGACAGACCTTTGGGCAACTTACCTGAAGATTCGGCTCTAAATTGCAACGTTGTTATGAAACCTATTACAACTAACACCAAACAGCAATACCAGCAACACTTCCACCAAGGGTAAATTACTTATTGACCTGTAATATTTTATCCCCGTTTAGAAGCTCTATCCATTTGGCACTTATCCGGTCGTGATGCTCTTTCCATTTGGCCCTTATCCGGTCGAGTTCATATTCAACCAGCTCATATACTATAGCTTCAAATTTTTTGCTTTCTCTCAAATTGAAACAGGCCATTGAATGCTCCATAAGGTCTTAAATTTAATTTTAGTATCCTATCGAAGATTGCCCGTTGCATTGGTTTGCTCACAACTAGGCCATGTAGACAGTAGGCCTACGTTCTGATAAATTATAAATTAACCTATTATAGGCCTGTTATTTTCTTTTGATTTCCAATTTTATTATTTCTACCCCTACGTAGGCTATAATTATTTTGGTAGGCGTACATGTATAGCCTACAAAGCAGGCCTACATAATATTATAGACCTTGATGCACAATGCGGAAATTACTTTTTAGGCTATGCATGTAAGTATACAACGTAATTTCCGCATTGTGCATCAAGGTCTATATAGGCAAATAGGCCTATGTAACTTCAATTAAATGTCCCATGCTGGCTGATGATGCAGCGGTTTGGATGCAGTTCTTTGGATGCCAATAAGCTACTACTGATTATGTTGGATAATTACTGAAATCTCAGGCTAGGACGGTACGCCCACAAAGATCTAACTGGCGTGACACCCATATTCAATGGGTAGAAATGGTGAGGTTTTTTTTACCAAATCGAGTCTTGACGCTAGTGTTTTACCAAAGATAGGCCTACATAACACTACACGTACAACCGAGTTTGGTATTGTTCTCATTCCAAAGTCATAAGTGCCCAGTGCACACTATCATACAGCTAAACATCAATGTTCCATGTATTTCAATGTGTATTAGGATTTGGAAGGTTTAAGCTCCTTAGTCTTTCTCTTAGGCCTACTCTGCTCTAGAAACTCGTCACCTCCATATTTTATTTGCTATTGATAACACAGACTTGGGTCGGGAGCACCTCTGAATAGTTGAGTGGCACTTCATAAATGCTCAGCTACAAAGACTTGCTCATGGTCCATGTACACTGTGCAGTGAATGTGATGGGTAAGACTCAAACCTGTCCTCGGCGCATTATACTCCCAGTCAGGGTGAGAATTGCCAGAGGCTTGGGGATTTCAAACAACCAGTTTTTCTATTCTAAGAGCCCCATAGTAGTCTGTTTTTCACACCCCAATTCCAAGTGGTTCATAGCCCAACCCCCTCTCCCATTATTTTCCACAAATCTCGCGCTGCTCCCAGCGCTCTAAACAATCGACTATCGTACTCAATCTGAGCTTTGGGTTTCACACAGTGCTTGTCCAATCCAAACTGTGCCCACGAACAGAGCACAAAGGCTCACCTTAGTTCTCCTCAGAATCTGAGTTCTCCAGCATAGGACTTCTGCTTTTACTGTTACATATTTAGCAGCCACTGAGCCACCAACTTCAAGATTCCACTAACCATAGGCTACAGTCTAGCAGCTTGGTACAAAGTCCCAGGTCTCCATGGATGACAAAAACATTTAAGCACATCTGTGGCCAACTTTGTACTCAGAAACATAACGTAAACTATCCGTGTCTGCTTTGTTATGACCGCAGTAACCGGCTCACTTCGGTGTGGAGAATTTCAAGCTATTTCGAACATCAATAAACTGCAGTTAGCATGGGCGGAGTTTATCAGGGGCTAGGGGAAGCTAAGCCCCCCCCCCCAGAAGGCCCAGATTCAGCTTTTTTACCATGAAAATGATATCTTTTCCCAGGCTTAGCCCCCCTAAGAAGGCATTAGCCCCTCCAAGAACGAAAACCAAACTCCGCCCATGGCAGTTAGGTTTCAAAACGCTACCCGATTAAAATCACATGTTGTTGCTTTACAGCGACAACTTGTCACATATCTGCGCATTACATGAAGTGAATTAATGTTGCACCTACATAAATTTATATCTTATTTCATCATGAAGCACTGGGCCAGTTGTATCACATGAAATGAACTACTGCTCCACCTACATAAATCTACATCAAATTTAATCATGAAGCAGTGGGCCCGTTGTATTATTAGTTTTAATTCTAATGCAGCCTAATATTCTTTCGCAAACAAAGAACAGCAAATGGACTGAAAGTAACGTACAAATTGCGGCCTGTTAGCCACACGGAAGGTATTGTAATGTTGCAATCGCCTGTAACATGAATCGTTTTTTAAAAACCCACAGAAACTCAAACTTGTGATTTCTACTGCCTGCAACTTATTTTACGTACCAACAAAAATAGATCAGATATATATGTATACATAAATACCATGATACAAGTAATATTATTAGATTTGAAGATTGTGTATATATACATACATATATATGAATATAACATACATATATATATACACAAAATTTATATGTACATGTATACATGGAGATACATATATACAGTTCGCACGCATCCACGCAATCATCCCGCGATTAACGCACGAATACGGTTGAGGCGGACGCACGTGGGTTCAAAGAAGTCTGCCGAAACGAACTGAACCAAACAGAAACAAAACATTCTAAGGATGAGAAGAGAACGTTGCCCGTGACAACGACCTTCACAGGGTCGTTCACGATATATACGCCGAACCCCTTCACTACGCCTTATTGTTGGACAGTCCGTCCGGAAGCTGTGGCCGCTCCTCCAGTTTGTTGTACTCCAGGTAGAACTCCTTCGGAATCTTTCTCCACGCGTGGACGTCGAAGAAGAAGTACGTTCCTCGCTCGTACGTGTTTGTTTTCGCGAGCGGTTCCATGCCAGGCGCGCGCGTTATCCACACCCTCTCTTCTTTGTGATATCTCCAGTCTCTGTTGTACCTGGATATCAACCAATCAGCAATTTGAACAATCAGTTCGAAATCGGTCAAATTCCAGATGCTTCACAACAGTCAAGACTATTACTATTGTTTATGCATGACATAATGACATATTTTAAGGTCATTCTGCTAGATCAGTGGAGCTGTGTGCACTGTTGGATTGTGGCCCCATTCTAAGTTTGTCTGTTTGTTGCACATTAACCTGTTTGCTTTTTAAATTCTAAATTTACTTTCTATGTCAAGTTTTGGAATTGCCAAATGAAGATACAATAACAGTTCTGCTTGTGTCCTAAAGCTCACTTGTTTTGATCAGTCAGTCATGTGTGCAGACTTTATGATGCAGACAAGGCAACAACATTTTGACACTTATGCGCAATTCTCTTCTTGGGGTAGCTCCCTCCTACCTCTGTGCATTCTGTAACCTGGTATCCTCTCTCCCTGGTCGCTCTGCTCTTCGTTCAGCAGCTAATGGCCTCCTTGTGGTTCCTCGCATGCGTGGTGCTACTGCCCAATCCAGAAGCTTTGCCTATGTTGGCCCATCTTGCTGGAACCGTCTTTCGCACAAGCTGCGTCTTGAGCTTCTCAGTCTCTCTCCCCCACTGTTTAGGAAACGCCTGAAGACTATACTATTTGTTAGGGGAAGTGCTAACTAGGGTCGGGAGCGCTACTGAATTTGTGAGCGGCGCTATATAAATGTTCAATTACAATTACAATGCCATACGCATGTTGAGAAGTGTACCGGACATCATACAAGGAAATAACAATACCAATGCCATACACATGCTCAGAAGTGTACTAGACATCACACATGGCCTACACACTTCTTAACCCTTTGAACCCGACGGGCCGGCTTTCCGGACCGTTATCCATAGAGTTACGGGAGCTCCGGGTTCAAAGGGTTAAAGTATAAAAGGTGTGTGAAAACAGTGAAGCACGTACAGTTCTGCAGCAGCTGCCAGTTGTAGAAGGTCTCCGCCGTTGACGTAGAAGAGATAGAAGAGCAGATCTTCGTGATACCGATTTAATCGAATGGGAGCCAGCTTGTCGCGAACGTACACATTCGTCAGGTACTCAGGTGGAACATTGTAATCTGTTTAGAAAAGTGACAAATACTTCGCATTAATGGCGCAGTGCTTTTTTTAACGTGCAGTTGTACACAAAATCTGCAGTTCCAAATGGATTTGTGCAGTTGTAAAAGCAATTTTGTACAGTTAATATTATCAAAAAACCTAATTTTCCTCCAAAATTTTTTGGAAGTAATTTACCATGGAGGAAAGAATGGGTTGTGCAGGTCTAAAAATTCCTTAAAAACAGCCCTGCAATGGCGAATAGCTGCTCAGAATCAGCATTCCCACAAACTCATGATCAGCTGGCTAGCAAAAGACTAGAATTATATTAATTTAAATTATTTATTGTTTCAAGAGATTTACTGAGATACCAGCTTCAGTCTAATTTTTTTATCACGTTCAGATTGCATCTCAGTTGAAGTACTTCACCACAAAAAAATGTTTTTAATACAATACAATGTCTAGATACGTACCGATATCTTGTGGTCGACACGGCAGATCTGACCATGGCGATTGAAATGTAGGAAACAAGTTGCTGTAGAACAAGAAAAACAGAGCTCAGAATAAAGTAATGTGTCCATTTGCAAATAAATTTGTAACTTCAGAGTAGATATATATTTCTAAAGGGACTCAATAAAAGTACTTAGTCCTATTTTAAACGAAAGTTAGTATAAATTAATAAATGAATAAAATAACAGCTCTCATCAGTGGTGGTCAGCAGTTGCATAAATTAGCAGAAACAAAGTAATTCAATTATGACCATTTATTACTCTAATACAATCATTCTCCTGCTGATGGCAAATATACCTGAATGACACAGCTTCAGGCAGGAACGACGTAACAAAGCTCTTTGAGGTGCCAACATACGGCCAAGGAGTATTAAAAACCACAATTGTCATGTTACAAGTTTTCTTATGATACATGTATGTACAAGTCACGAAATACAGGTCTACTGCTTTAACAGTATTTATCTTCAACAACTGACAATGGTACCATTCTACAATGGAAGCAGTGCTAATTCTATGGTAGTACAGTATAGTACAGCAATGCCCCCAATTCCAATGCATGGAAGATGTTCATTTCCTGATCATCAGCTCCTGAGTTCTAGCATTTAATGTGGTCTGGCCAGCCTTGCTGTCTACTCCTCGTTTACCCTGGTACCAAATTATATTGCTTTGAAAGAGCCAAGTATGCACAAAAAACTTGGCCATAGTTATCACCACATAGAGTCCACTCTCCAATTTTTTTAGTTATAGACAAAACACTCTACTGCCCAGGCAACTGTACTGCAATACTAATGGAATGGTTGCTACTATGGCACAGACATACAAGAAACAGATAAATTATAAGTAAGAGTGCATAGAAAGGCGCTTACTCTGGTTGGTTAAGGTTGAGTCCCAACGTTGTCAGGTCGATTCCAGGAGCAAGCGCCACTAGGCTGGGGTCGTTTTCAGCCGTACGAATAAACGTCAGAAGGCCAACCATACCGAACTGATCCGTTAACATACCACTCGGTATATTGGTTATGGTTCCTACGTCCAAGAAACAAATGGCAGTTTAGTTTTCATATCCTAAACCAAAAGCACTATGCTATTGCTTATGATCAATCCTCTTCCAGTATCATAGCAAGGTTGATGGTGCCAAGCCACAAGAAAAACAACTAGAGGCCTGGTGGTGATTCATGGCAACATCAAAAGGCACCAACATGCCACTTAAGAAATAGCAGAAACAAAGACATAATTATCATGAACTGACATTTTTTAAGTGTAAGATATAACACTGATCAATGCAGTATTAAATGATACTTTGAGACATTGTTATTTGTCAAGTAGTCACTCTTAGCAAATGCTCAATGGTAGAATTTCTTAGACTGGTTCCCCTCAAGGAACTTCAGAAACAACTGTCCATTGCCCTCCCTTCCCTACAACACCCTCCATCTCCACTTCTCTTACACACACCATTCTTGCAGTTTCAACATTCACTGTCATGTGCACAAGCCCTAATTGCAGTTTCAACATTCACTGTCATGCGCACAAGCCCTAATTGCAGTTTCAACATTCACTGTCATGTGCACAAGCCCTAATTGCAGTTTCAACATTCACTGTCATGTGCACAAGCCCTAATTCTCCCCGCAGTGTGTGGCTGACTTCGGACAATGAAGACAGTGGCCCAAAAGTAAAATAAGTTCGTGCAAAGTGACAGAACGCGGAAAGCACTCACCATCGCTTGTAGTTTGAATGCCTTTCCGTTGCGCTCCAACCATTTTATCACCGTACGCTTTGCTGCTGTCCTTCAAAGCCTGGTCATAGCTGCCCATAGTGGATAACTAAAAAATAAGTTTACACTTCTACGAACAACTGTAATTTGATTATCTAATACATGGCTTGGTAGCTGAATTAACAGCCTTGCACCATCAATATGATTTCTAGCGAATCAAGTGATATCACCAGTTCATCATAGTTAGACACGAGGCCTGCAAAAAAAGGTAAAAGTCTTGAATGTTAAATTCCCATATTTGTTTTCTTATCAGCTAAATGTATGCAGCCATTGTATAAAGCAAGTAATTTGATACAATATAAATAATGTTTTCAGATTAAATGCAATGACGGACAAGAAACAATAATTATTTCTGACGAGGCCAATAACGGACCTTATTAAACAGACTATTTCTTATGGATCACACAATTACATCGAATACACAAGTGTCTACTCACAGGCTTATTAGAATCATTAGTGTTTGTTGTTGCTGGATCTGCAAATGAAAAAAACATCAACAAAATATGAAATTTAAATCAAATAAGCTAACACATCTTTTAAAGGTTAGGAATATTGGATAGCAGGGTATGGTAGATACAGTGGCACACCTATTATAGTGGCCAACACCATATAATATTGTTTCAATAAGTAAAGATAATACAAACAAACTGTGCATCTTTTTAACACCCTAGTGTGGGGTGGCAACCTTCTAAGTAAGTGTGCTAAAAGTGCCTCTAAATTATTATGAAAACTGCGAGTGGTTCTTTGCTGACAAGATTTCGTTCACAAAAACGGTATTCCAATGTCCCTACCTCCCATGGTCTAACACACACACACAGTCACACACCTATACACTGTGTCCGGGAAAAAAGGGACCCATTTTGTAAATATGAAAATAAATAGTAAACATTCATCGATTTTCACAATTCAAAGACCATTTTATTCCTGACATATTTGTCTAACATTGGTGAAAATATAAAAGTTCCAGGCACACTGATGACGTCATAATGACGTCATTTACACTAAAGTTCGTATAGCCGGCCAGTCATGCATGGTTTTGTTTGGTATATTGGCTCTTGGTAAAACGGAAATCCATTTAATGGAGCCAAGAGTGAAAATAAATGCAACTTATTACAGGGATTGTCTGCTCCATATAAAATTGATGCCTGATATCCGGGAATGTTCGGAACATTAGCCTACACATTTCAACAAAATGGTGCTTCAGCTCACTGAGTTCGTCAATATGTTGAACTGTTCACTAAGGAGACTAGGATTTCATTCCTCTTAATCTTTGGCCGCTAAACGGCCGCCCGCTCAAATCCCGCTGATAATAAGATCTGGAGACTGATGGAGGAGAAGGTGTACAACACAAGGATAAGAGACATTGAAGAACTCCGTGAGCAAATTGTTAATGCCTGGGAGGATTTTGATAAGCTGGTTATCGATGCTGCTGTTGGCTATTAGCGCGACCGTTTTGAAGCTTACGTTGAGGCCAAAGGTGTACACTTTGACCACAAATTGCAGTCTGGCATAATTCAGATATAAAAATGAACTTGCATTTAATATTGATAAATTAAATCATAAAATATTAAAAAATTTGGATGATTTTGCGCATTTATCTCTTAAATTTGACTTTTTGTGCAAATGACGTCATTATGACGTCAATATTTGGACTGAAACTTTTATATTTTCACCAATGTTAGACAAATATGTCAGGATTAAAATGGTCTTTGAATTGTGAAAATCGATGAATATTTACTATTTATTTTCATATTTAAAAAATGGGTCCCTTTTTTTCCGGACACAGTGTATATATACACACACACTCAAAGGTCTTCAATAAATGAAACTGTTGAATATTCATCTGTAGAATTGAGATTTATGACTTTGATAAAACAGGCAGATGCTGGCAAAAAACAGGACAAAGAAGACGAGCTCAGTTTAGTCAATGGCTTACTCTGGGCTCCTGGTAACGCAGGGAAATCTTCCTGTTGTATTTGGAACTCTGGTGTAGGGTCTTGTTTGTTTACCATGTTGACTGAAAACAAATATTTACACACACACAATTTGTCTGTACATTACATAAACAAACTCATCTCTAAATAAGTAAAATTCATGCAAATATTTATAAAACAACTACAAATACCAGATGATAGATCTTGAGTTTCTCTCAGAATTTCATCAAAGATTCAAAATTCACAATAATGAGTAGAATCTGAAGCGGGCAATGAAATTTATTTATTTAGAGTATTTATATAGCCATTATATACATTATATAGAATAAATCATGAAATAATCATGCAATACACATACTCTATGATTAATAGCTAGTAATTAAACTGCAAGGGTACAGCAGTTAGCAAGCTAGGTTGGAGTTCAGTTCTAATGAAGACGGATGCTTGCACACTCTTGCGAATTCAGCAACAAAACATGTAGCTCATGATTTCATTCAAGCAAGAGACGAGATGAAAACAGAGACACGATCAAGATCGTCCATCCAGGTCATCCAAGACAAAGCCACAAAACTAATGGAGCTAATATTCCATGATGTTTTGCCTCCTTTAACCCTTTACCCGTTCATTTTTCCCGTTAAGCCCGTGTTTTCAGCAGATATTCTCGGGGCAAACGGGTAAAGCGTTAAGATTTGGCTAATGAGACCTCCCAGCAATCTTACTCAACGCAATGTTATGAAAAAGTTTTAAGAGTATAATATTACCCAAATGAGACTGAAACTGACCATAGTTTCTCGATGTCATTATCTGATTTTGGGCTGAATTGCGATTGCCTAACATCGGAAATTCAGACCAATCAAAGCTAGCCCCTGACTGAGAACCATCATCTAAAAGCAAGCACAATCAGGTCACATTAGAAACCAGTTAGGTATGTCTATTACATCTGGTTATTTGTAATTCCTTTTCAGAGCCTAAAAACGTGTGTATTAAGTGCATAATGCCAAACTTCATATCACCACAAAGCAATCCATTACCCTCAGTCTAAACAGATTTAACATCATAGACCAGCAATTAAAATTACCATTGCAAAGAAATCAGCTGACTGAATCCATGAGTTACATGAATGAGAATTCTAGTTGGTCACACATAGCAGCCTTAATGTAAAGTCGGTAGATCGGCCGGAATAAACTGTTGTTTTACTCTATTTTTCAAATTATTTGGAGGCAAATTTTTTCAAGTTATAAACCTGCCTATTGAAAACAATGCAACTTTGTTTGAATGAGACGTATAGAAAACTGAAATGAAAAGCAAATAAAGCATCCACAAAACAGCGTAAGAAACTTGAAATTTTTTATTTATACGCTGCGACTGGTTCTGCAGTAACGGGCTACATTTATTCAAGATCTTCACGCAGTGATCATCTTAGAGAATACTCACACACTAAGCTCTCACCAGACTACAAGGCAACAACCACTTGGCCCCCGTACCACAACATGCAATTATCATCATTTTCTAAGTAACTTATAAGAAGAGTAAAAGCAAGTGGAACTTACTAAGTTGTCTAGGAAAGGTTCCTATGTTGTTTAGTGTGCTGGAACTGGAATAAATAAAACACACAAATTACTTAAATATATGCTACAATTTTCAATCCATGTCTGTGTAGGATTGCAAGAGATGAGACCAGCAACAATGAAAACAATTCTAAATCTACCCAATAACCAGAATTCTTGGTCAATTTCGCAACTAACTAAGCAGCAGAAACGTAAATGATCCAAAACAAGGCTCATCGTTAAAATTCAGCTCAGCAACAATGATACAATATACATAAATGCAAAAGTAGTTTTCTTCTGAGAGAGAGCACCAGATGGATGAAACTATTTTCAGAACTGCGATTAAACAAGGGCAGGGATATAAATGTACAGCGATCTTACAAAATTTTCCTTCAAGTACATTAACTCTTTAATGCCGGAGGGTATAGGATTTCCCATACCATTTGCTACCATCTCGGTATTAAAGGGTTAAATGCAATTTTCTATCGAGTATTGAAAGCAATAATACACCAAATCAACTTCCTTCAAAGCATCATCTACTTTCAGATAGCAGCACAAGAATGTATAATCTGAACACTCTGAATTGGAGCATCTTCTTCCAACGTGTGTAACGTACCCTAATAGACCTGATGTTAAAGCATTCGACTGCTTCATTTGATTCAGATTATTCGTCTGCGACGTTAGCTGTGATAAGATGCTCTGCTGCCCAACGTTGAACACACCTCTCGAGACACTGAAGAACGATAAACACAAACAAGATAAATCACAATGAAACAAACATGACACTTCAACAAACAAATGTTTATTTCAGCATTACAACACAAACTTTGTATAGATGTATGCATGTTTGCATATAGCACTATACCCATATGTGTGCATAATTTAATATTCATATACATGTAGCACCTTCTAAGAATCTCTCAAGACATAGAAGAACTATCCAACACAGCTGAACAAGCAAACTAAAGGTAAGCAGGATTGCCGTGCGTGCCTTCTACGCAAGTTCATCACTATAGCAGTCGTTGTATAAAGGAAGTAATTTGATAAGCCTTCAAAATATATCATCAAGAGAAGGTTTCAGTATATATGTTCAATAGCACATACTAACAAAACATGCTAGAGAGAATTTCTCAACAGTTCTCCACTCAAGGCTCGGATCCGCGAAGTTGCATGTCATTTCAAATCATACAAGTTTCAGTCCACATCTTTAAATTAAGTTAACCCTTCAATGCCGGAGGGTATAGGATTTCCCATACCATTTACTACCATCTCGGCATCAAAGGGTTAATCTTCACGACAAGTGCTAAGTCGTCTGTCTTTGCTTACCTGTTGGGTGACACCTGTTGTGTCCGTGATACTTGGTTGGACTGCTGCTGCTGAAGACCGAGAGAGAAGCCAGAACCCATGCCAATATTACTTGTAGGTGTCGATGGGACTGGATATTGCTGGTTTGGCAGGCCTCTCTGCTGCAGTCCTAAACCACTAACTGCTCCTAGCCAGACAAAACAGTTCTCACCTTTTCATACAAAATGTAACTAGTCGCGGGCCACAACAGATCGGCTGTCTTACCGCAGCGAATCCATGCCCAACAGTCAAAGCTACATAAAGTTATGAGAATTTCAAGAACGGAGAAAAGGAGATGGCAAACAGTACATAGCTAGATCAGTTAAAATGCAACCCCAGATGTGTTACCTGTTTATATTAACAAAAGTCATCCCTGCCAATAGCAACAGAATTGTCTTCTTCATAAAGTCTGTGCACATCAAAACTGCAGGAAGATCCCCTTTACTTTCAGGTTGCAAGGCTTTACAAAACACTGTCAGACCAGCAGCTCCGAGATCAATAAAATATCAGCGCTCATGAATATGCTCAGCGACGTCAGCGCTCATAAATAAGTTCAGCGCTCATGAATACGCTCTGCACTCGTGAATACGCTCTGCACTCGTGAATAAACTAGTCGTCAGTGCTTAGCTTCTTAGAGTAGAGTAGCAGCTCAGAAATATAGAGTTTACAATTGCAATTATAATTTTAAGTGACATTGTACAAAATTAATTAACAAACTAAATTCTTAATAGAAAATGACATACTTGATGAAGGCCCATAAAGGCTGGCACCAAATGAAGACAACTGGGAAGGCGTTGGCGAACCAATCATCTGCAATAATAAAACAACAGATCTACACTTTAGAATAAAACAGATATGCGCAATTGCTTATAAACACAGTTTTTCAGATAGACAGATTTATGAATCAGAGCTTTGACAAGACAGTAAACAAGATATATGGCAGTAATTTCATACAGGCTGTGTGGTTTAAAGGCACACTGCTGACAATTAAAGAAGTAAAATCATAGGTTAAACTAGAGTATGCAATCTTCCCGTTTGCGTTTTAAAACGGCTGGCATTTCCCGTCAATGAAAAACCCATTCGCTTAAAAATTCACACTAGAAATTTAATGCATGATCAATGACTGATACCCTAACAAACGGACAATCTTCAGAAAACTTTAAACAGAGAAAGACAATAAACAATGGAAAGGAACAAGAGGTGCACGTACGGTGTTTTCCTGCCTGTACAGCGAAGGGTTGCTGAAAAATAGACTCGGATCCAAATCTTCTTCTTCTCCAAAAAAGCCCTAGTCCAGAAACAGTCGAAATCAATGCAAAATCTGAACTTCTAGAATTTCTTGAAGTAGCGCTATAGCAAAAGCTCATACATAATATATACAGAAGTAATTGCAATCAACGCTAATGACCTCTATCGCACCATCATCATCACAATGTACAAACATCAATTGGTGGTCAGTACAATTTTAAAAATTCAGAAAAATTGATTGATTAACAAATAAAAATTCCAGTAGCAGATTTGTAACTGCAAGCTGGCTTCATTTCATGTCTGCGTAGCTTGCAGCTGATGTAACGATCAAACAGTCGAACACCTCATAAAATAATGCGTTCCCACAGTACTCTACGTACAAAGATATCAACAGCACATATCAGAGTACTGTGCGACACACCACGTGACTTTAGCACTAGTTAAATCTTAGTATATGATGGTCAAGTTGGACTTGCAGGACTTGTCCCTCTGGGGCTCCCCTTTAAGGTACGCAACCAGTTATGATCCTTTGCCTTATAAATGATATATTGATTATCTCTCTGAACATTATATTAATTAATAATGTTGCTATTTTGTTGTGTTCAATGTACATTGTACAAAGATTGTTGTTTCACCTTAATAAGTGGTATTTGATTTGGAGTGAATACCCAAACGTTTTTGTATATGTACTGGGTACCCAAATGTCTGTATTGCGTTAAACACATAGAAAGTCACTGGATGAGTATTGAGTAGAAGCTGACATTTGAACATGCTGACAATACTGATCAATGTCAAAGTAGTTTTCACGACTGTGAGAGAGGAGAGCACAAAGACTTTTCGTACAAGACCGCAGCATAGTGAAAAACAGCAAATCTTTTTAGACCTCCAAACACAAGTTGGTGCAAAATGGTTGGAATTATATTGAGCCTTTCATGTAATTACAAGCCATGTTAGTACAAATGCCTACAGTTCTAGATTAAAAAACTTTCAGTTAAAAAATGAAATCTACTTCCTACTGAAAGGAAATGAAAATTATATTGATGCATTTACCTGTTTTTTTGGTTTCGCCGGTTGTACGTTGCCCCGTCT
>OX243816.1:38602048-38623256 GCA_945859605.1 Lumbricus rubellus | reverse complement strand
TCTACGTACAATGATTTCAACAGCACATCCCAGAGTACCGTGCGACACACCACGTAACTTTAGCACTAGTTAAATCTTAGTGTATGATGGCCAATTGGGACTTGCGGGACTTGTCCCTCTTGGGCTCCCCTTTAACCCTTAAACACCGTCGGTGTAGTAAAAGGTAGTTGATTTTGCCTAGGGCCTGACGCCGAGAGTGCAGTAAAGTGTACAACGGCACTCCATACATAATGACGTATTTTGACCAATGAAATGTATTATATTTTCATGACTTTACGTTATGTTGGCCTAGATACTATATTTAGGCATATAAATAAGTGGAGGATCCCCTTAAAATTTGCATTTTTATTACGTAAATCGACGAATCAAATCGGACATTTATCTCGGATATTTACTTGGGAAAAAATGGCGACGAAGCGAGCGCGTGGTCTGTTCGACGCTGAAATAAGGCAAATTCTCGATGAATTAGATTCGAATCCTGGCAGTATTTTGAGGAATATGAGACTGAAAACTTGTCACACGGTTCAAGTGACGACTGTAAAGTGACTTTGGCTGAGAAAAATTCCGACATTGACACCGACTTTACCAATATAAATCGGTACACACGCTGTGAGGGTGAAAGTGGGTCGCTTTTATCGGATGATTATGACTTTGGGGCAATAGACCGGACTGAACAGGTATCGGAATTACATGTTTCTTCCCTAACTATACCATTTACCGGTGTCTGTGGTGGTCTAACCTATGATGCACCATTTTTGGATTTTTTCCCTCTATTTTCTTAGATGATCAATTTTACGACTTGGGTCTAAATACTAACAAAAATTATAACTCCATCATTTATAAAGATATATTCAAAATTGTTTTTGTATTTTGACCGGCATTAATTTCTGCACATCCTGCATGCTCAAACTAAATATATTGTCAATGAGAATATTTTCATATTTGTGCTTGAACATAAAAAAGTGAAAAAATTGGGGAAGGGTCTAATTTTGGGCAACTTAAGGTACCCCAATTTTTTTCTGATAAAACTAGACGGATAGAAAGGAAGAAGAGATAAAATGCTAAAGAACAGTGGTTACATTATGTCTATAGGCCAAGAAATAACTGAGATATCACAAATTCACAATTTTTCAATTTCCTTATTATTTTTTTCACTAAATTACGACTTGGGTCTAAATACTAAAAAAAATTATAACTTCCTCATTTATAAAGATATATTCAAAATTGTTTGTGTGTTTTCACTGGCATTCATTTCTGCACATCTTTCATGCTCAAACTAAATATGTTGTCACTGAAACTTTTTTAATATAGGTGCTTGAACATGAAAAAGTTTTTTAAAAATGAGGAGGGGTCTAATTTTGGGCAACTTAGGGTACCCCCGAAATTTTTTGGGCTAAAACTGGACGGATAGATGGGAAGAGGAAATAAAATGCTAAAGAACAGTGGTTACATTATGTCTCTATTCCAAGAAATAACTGAGATAGCACAAGTTTTAAAAAAATTGTCTATATGCTGTTTTATGGTAAAATAGCTAGGCGTCAGGGGGTAGGTGACAAGACTATGCTACTCGGCTGTTAAGGGTTAAGGTATGCAACCAGTTATGATCCTAGTTGTCTTATGATACACTGATTATTTCTGTTATATTAATTAATAATGTTGCTATTTTGTTGTGTTCAATGTACATTATAAAATGATTGCTGTTTCACCCTAATAAGTGGTATTTGATTTGATTGATTGGAGTGAATACCCAAAGGTTTTTGTATATGTACTGGGTACCCAAATGTCTGTATTGCATTAAACACATAGAAAGTCACTGGATGAGTAGAAGCTGACATTTGAACATGCTGACAATACTGATCAATGTCAAAGTAGCTTTCACGACTGTGAGAGAGGAGAGCACAAAGACTTTTCGTACAAGACCGCAGCATAGTGAAAAACTGCAAATCTTTTTAGACCTCCAACAACAAGTCGGCGCAAAATGGTTGGAATTATATTTCATGTAATTACAAGCCATGTTAGTGCAAATGCCTACAGTTCTAGATTTAAAATCTTTAAATTAAAAAATGAAATCTCCTTCCTACTGAAAGGAAATAACATATTGATGCATTTACCTGTTTTTTTGGTTTCGCCGGTTGTACGTTGCCCCGTCTGTTCATAGCATGCCAGTCATGACCTTTAAGCAAAATGAAATGCTACAGACAATCAATGATTTAAATCCAGCATCATTTTGGAAACTTACTGTGTCATTCTATAACTTAGCCAAAAAACGTGCAAGTACCAAGTGCGACAATTTCAAGAATAGGTCTTGCAGTAAAATCCTGGCACCACATGGGTTCTTTTAAACACCTGGTACACAAAGAAAATCTGATCATTGCAGATAACAATCTGAATTATCCATTTGTAACTGAAAGTTTTAAAATTTAATTCCTCACTCCGAATTGTCCGCGTGTGCAGTTCTTAATATTCTACACTAGGCTTGGTGTTTTGTTACCAGTGGCAAACTATTAGGGAACGTATCAGCTTATCTGAACCACAGCTGACCTCGTTAAGCAACATGTCCATTGACATGTCATTTTATTTAGCTCGCTCTGACTACACACTTCTCTGCATTGTAATAACCTGGCATGCATTAATCAACGTCGCTATAAACCAGTAATCAAATTAGACAAGTTGGACACAATGACATCGCAAACAAACGAGTAAAAAACCACTGTTTATTAAAACCAAGTGGAATATACTAACAGAGCCACAAAGTAAACCTATTCTAAAATAACAAATCTTCCGATAAATCACCTCTAAGCTAAAAGTAAGATTGTAATCTTCGAATGTTTTCTTTATAATCAAATTTTTTGATTTATTCCGAAGTTTCGTTTCCGGTCAAAATGGCGGCCCAAGTGCTTGGCTCAAACCTAGAGACGACACACTAAAAATAAAGCGAAACGAACTTATTTTTCCGTTTTGAAATAGGCTATATGGTTCAGAATTATATTATTTTGTAAGAATAGGGAAAGAATCCGAAAGACTTTGATTTAGTAGCTTCTTCCTCCACCACTGCTATCACTGTTCGCTCAAAGTTCGATTACTACAATCCTTCTTCCTTAACTGTCCATTTGCCCAGCATAGGGGAAAGTGGGGCAAGACGGCTATGCTAACGAATATTTGAAACTTCAGGCATGAAAAATGGAACGAAAAGAAAATTGATGCGTGGGCTATACATTGTGTGATACCTAATTATTATCACCAAACGACACTACAATTGGCCCTCATTTATATATATATATATATATATTTATATATATTATATATATACACACACACACGAAAAATGTAAGCCAAGAAAGTGGGCCTCTTCTCCAATGCATGGGGCAAGATGCCTTGGGGTGGGCCTCTTGCCCAAATGACCAAAACACATGCACATAAATTAATTATATCCATGTGTTTATGTCACTTGGTCATGTACACCACAGACCTTGTGAAACCATGCTTTGTTTGTTTGTATGTGCACTTGTTATAGCGCCCCTTCAAATTAAGCTCTCTCTCTACTCAGAGGCGCTCCCGAATGCAGAGCGGACACTGCATCGGAGTTTTGCGCCGAATCGCTGAGCAATTGTGAGTGAAGGACTTGCCCAAGGTCCTTACACGGCCAGGTGGATTCGAACCTCAAACCTTCCGGCTCCAAGGCAATTAACGACGCCACCACTATACCACCGCGCCCCACGTAAAACTGCTAGGCACATATGGCTTGAAAGAGGTCAATACAAAAAGCAGTAAACCTGGTTATTCATGTTGTGAACAATAAAGCGTGGAGATGTCATTTTATATTATATTAAATATATAAAATATATTAAATATTATATATAGATTATATATAATTATAACATATACGTGTGGAAAGGCGCAGGCTGTACGTAGGTCTATATCGGTCTATTCGTAGGACTAATAAGAGCAATGCATGCGCAATGTATAGGCCCTATATACCACATTGATTTTACAACTGGAGAAATGTAACCAAGATAATAATTTTTTATAATTTGTTTTCCGATTTAGATCTGCAGCGTGTAATTGTTCGGCCATGCATGACTGTAATAATTCGAAACACCCTGTAATGACAGAAAATGACAAACGATGACGTGCCGCACAAGAAGTTTCTGTAGCCGGTATGAAAATAATGCTAATGTCGGGGTGGAAGCAGTATAGGCCTATAGCAGAAATAATTAATGAAGGAAAAGGCGTGTACCCGCGAAACAGCAATTAAACAATTGGAAAGTAGGCTACATTTATTGAAGTCTGAAGTTAGGCTATAATCATGCATGCATGTCTTTAAGCAATTATGGGAAATTTTGGTGAGATAACAGCTTCAAATGTCACTATTTTGAGTGTGGATTTTCTTAAACAAATGACAATTAGCCTATGAGGATGCTTTTTAGGTCTTAAATCACGAATTGTGCAAATTTTTTGGCTATAGCCTACGGTTAATGAAACATCTTTCCGACATCGTATAATATTATCGTGCATTAGCCTAATTGCCTTGTTTTCGCCTCTGTCGTCTTTGCGAGGTTTTGCACAAGAAGCTGCTCATTACAGGAAAACTGTGTCAGTTGATTACGGGCAATTAATTTCCTGCTGTGTGATTGGGCGTGACTCGAGCAATCACTCACGAACACATATAAAACCTACAATAAATGGTCCATACGATAACCAACGCCCATAATAATAATAATTTTTATGTAGTATTATTATGTATGTTTAAACTAATCTCGAATGACTATGATGGCTATGATTGGGTGGAACTATCAAATCCATCGGAATTGCGTGCTGCCTGTAATTTCTAATTAATTAATTGTGCAGCGCATCCAACGTAGGCTACGTAGCGTGACGTGGCGTAGGCTAGGCCTATAATTAGGCTAAAGCAGTCTTTTCAACTTAAAAATCAACTTAAGCCTATAATAGGCCAGATAAATTATAGCGTGGCTATAAAAAGTCATCCTTCTTGCTCCTCTTCTGGCATATCAAGAAGACTGCGTTAGGGCAGTGTAGGGTATGTTCGTGCTCGAGCTTCATTTAAGACACTGTGCTCCTTGTTGCATCAGGTATTTCTTGCAACTAACCTTTACTGCCGTGCAGGGTGAGAATTGCCGGGGGGGTTGGGGGGGTTCAACCCCCCGGTCATTTTTAGAGCCCCATGTTAAAGTATGTTTTTCGTACCCCAATTCCAAGTTTATCATAGGCCAACCCCCCCAGTTATTTTTCCACAATTCTCATACTGCTGCCGTGAAACTGTCAACTGGAAAGTTTGCTTACTTCGAACACCGTGGACAGTGTTTCATCCATTTCCTGACCGATAACTGTGTACGTGGTGTTGCCTTTGACGCCTTAAATAATTATCCAACCATGTCAAGCGGAAATGACACGCCATTGTCCTCTTTTCACAACCGTGATAGGCCTACATCCGTGCAGCAGGTCACTATCTTCTTCAGCAGTGCTGATCCTACAACCAACGAACAAGCCAACTCCAACTTTCAACAGATTTTCTATGGTCTGGACGTAGTGGTCGGCATCTTGGGCTTCACCGCTAACGGTCTGCTCTTCGCACTGCTCTTTATGGACAAAAAGCTGCGCAACAACTTTTGCAACGTTTTGATTCTCAACCAGACGGCCATCGATCTGTTCGCCAGCTTCGTTCTTGCCCTGACCTACATCGTGAAGCTTCAGGGGATCTACTACGCCAGCGGATGGTCCAAGTTCTACTGCAGGATGTTCGACAACAACGGGACACTCGCGGTGGCGCTGATCGCCTCAACAAGTTGCCTGACGGTCATCTCGTTGGAACGCTACATGAAGATCTGCCATTCGATTCTCTACAAGGCGAGATTCAACCGGTGGATGCAGAAAGCGGCAATCGCTTTCCCATGGATCTACTCCGCCGTCATCACATTTCCAATCACGATCTCCACTAGTGACGTCATGAACGGTCGCTGCATGTCCAGCTACAACTGGCCAGCTCCGTGGGTCCAGCAGTACTTGTACGGAGTCGGAAACGCCGTCTGGAAGTTCCTGTTGCCGATGAGCGTCTGCGTCGTCTGCTACGCAAGGATACTGCTTCAGATGAAGAAGCAGGGAAGAATACACGCCCACTCGACGAGCAACAATGGCGCCGGAGGAGGCGCTCCTGATTGGCTCTCCAGATCGGAGAAGAAGATAGTGATGATGTTGTTGTACGTCGTCGCTTTCTACATCATGTCGTACTCGCCGATAAACTTCTACTACACGTTGTTTAACTTCAACGTTGTGTCGATTGACAGCAGCATCTTCCCGCTTCTTCTGTCTTTGTCCTATCTGAACATGTGCGGGAATCCGATCATCTACGCCGTTAAATACCAGTTGATTGGTAGCATTGCTAGCAGACTGGGACTGAGGAAGAGACCCAACACAGTGGAGGATAACACCAGTGTGCAAAACACCTCACCTACGGTTGTACTGTAAACAGGGTGAGAATTGCCGGGGGTTGGGGGGGGGGTCAACCCCCCAGTCTTTTTTAGAGCTCCATGTTAAAGTATGTTTTTCATACCCCAATTTCAAGTTTATCATAGGCCAACCCACGGCCAACCCCCCCCCCCAGTTATTTTTCCACAATTCTCATACTGACTGTAAGCCTAATTGTCGTATATTAAGCCTATGACTCAACAGCATTAACGCAGACAAAACAATATCCCGCGGCCGCTTTTGCGATGCTGGGAGGTGACTCTCGCGCAGTGAGGAACATTATTGAGCAAGTAGCCTAGGCCTACAATAAAAAGAAACAATGTATTAAAATCGTCGCCTGCGTCCGTAATGAAAAAATAACGGAAGCGAATCGAATAAGCAGGAATTCGGCGTTTCCTCGTATTCACTTATCGGCTGAGGACAAAATACCAACGAAGTTCAGACTATCGGATGGGGTAAAATTGGAGTGATATAGCCTAGTAGGCTAAAATAGACTAGCTGAGATCTTGAAAAAAATATATAAAGGACGGAATAATTGTTATCACGGGCCTCGCAGCTAGGCCTAGAGTCGGCGCCAATGGTTGTGATCTAACCAATTATTTTAAAATTTTACATAAAATAGCCTAAGAGCTTTATTTACATATTAAAGTTAATTAGTTTTTACCTTGTGTGTTAGTAAATGAATTATTTCGTTTATAGCATTCATCATTATCTCATTCCAGGCGTGGCAGGCAGGGTGAGAATTGTGGTGGGTTCAACCCCCATAGTCTTTTTTAGAGCACCATAGTAAACTGTTTTCAGACCCCAATTCCAAGTTTATCATAGGCCAAACTCCCAAAGTTATTTTCCACAATTCTCACACTGGTGACAGAGGTGTTCTGACATCCAGGGACGTAACTAGGATTTTTCGTTTGGGGGGGCTTAAGCCTTAAGTATGACCAATGCTTAAAGTGTAAAAGAAGAAGTGCCAGGACGCTGTATTGTAATTGGTCGTGAGTGGCGGCGCCAAAGGCGCGAAGTTGTGAGTGCCGAAGGCACGAAGCCCGTCCCGATTAGGGGGTCTGGGGGAGCGTCGAAAGCTCCCCCAGCGGGGTCTGGGGCGGAGCCCCAGCGACCAGCGCATTTTTGGCTGTGTCGACCTCAAATGGAGCCATTTTAAGGCTCTTGTTGCCAGCTATTTGTGAACGGAAAAGTTACGAAAATTGTAAGAATAAGTCGTTTTTCAGTGTCGCAAGGCTCAAGCTACCAGGATAACAATAAAAATAAAACTGCTACTGTAAAAGAGAAAGGTTTTGTCTTTAGCGTAAGCTCCCCATCGGGGTCTGGGGCGGAGCCCCAGCGACCAGCGCATTTTTTGGCTGTGCCGACCTCAAATGTAGCCATTTTTAGGCAGTCATGGCCGGTCGTCCGTAACTGCATGCATGCGCCGTCCATGCGGTAGTCTATTTAAATTAGCCGTAAGCATACAACGGCTTGATTTCATTTGGGGGGGGGCTTCAGCTTCGTTTGGGCGGGCTTAAGCCCCCCCCCCCAAGCCCAACGCTAGTTACGTCACTGCTGACATCCAAAGCACCCCTAAACACAGAACCTTGATTACCGGTACACTGATGACGTGTAGGCTACGACTGTGCAATGCGTGTGCGACGTAGACCTACCGTGCGTGCGTCACGTTGAGTGTGCGCGCGTGCATGTGAACTACGTGTATATGCCTTATACAAAATTAAATGTTGGGGTTTAACGACTCTTTTTCATATCGAAGATGATCAGCGTCGGAGGCAGAGAACAACCTCGTACTCCACGTTTATATTGCGACCGAGTCACCCGCAGGGACGTCATTTGGGGGGGGGCAGGGGGGCATTTGCCCCCCCCGAGTTTGACCGATTGTTCTTTACACATAACATATTTTGCAACGCCACACGTTGTTCAAAATACCAAAAGACCTGTGTCTTCACGGACTCCGTAATTTTGTATGTGATGGCGGATTCGAGCTGCACACAGTGCACAGCACAGTTCATAGGCCACAGATGCCAGCTCATGTGTATGTTGTCTGCACATGGAATGAGCAGCATTAGGCCTATATGAGTCTGGCTGATACTTGAAAGATGTACACGTCGTACAATGCGTTCCCGCTAGATAAAGAGAATACCCTGTTCCAGGTCAGTAAGGTCACCAGATGTGTGAGCCGTGTGGGCCACACAGTGGAAACCAACACCCAGCTGCATGAAGCAGCCAGACACGATCCCCCCGAGTCTTACAAGCATTAGGTCTACATGCACCCCACCCATCTGACCGGTTTCGCCTTTCGCCAGCCTCTCAACAAGAGCGACCACTAGAGAAAGTAGCCGGCAAAGGATGAATGAGCGGGAAGTTCTGAAAGGAGACAAACCCACAGTAGAGAGATGTATTACAAGGGGCTGAACCCGGCTGACTGCAGCAGTTGAGGGGGAGGTTAATGAATGTGGGTTACCACCAATGACAGTCAGCAGATCTGATGAGTGTGCTTTCTTGAGAACTGAAGAGAGAATAAAAGCGGACCAAAGGACATGATAATCCGAAACTCCGCCACTGGTTGTTCTCTGCCAGTGCCAGTCCCAAGCCTGGAGAAAGGAGGAGGGCGACACTAAACATATTTTATATGGCAGTGTCGTTAAACATGTATCTGTATCTGTCTCGTGGATCTACCATAAAGAACTCAGAGGGATACACGGTAGGCCTAATTTTATGTGACATCCAATTGAACTGGAATTTACACAAACTGACTAGGCTTTTTAGTGCAATGGTTATAGGCAGGTTTACTTCTTATAGCCTACACAAAGTCCTGGATATTAAAATTTCTTTGAGTCGTATCTTTTCCAGGTTGAGATAATCAGTCGTGATTATCTGCTTGCTCTACCAACTCATCTATAGTTCTTTATGTTGATGTATGCCTTTGGAGATCTCTGCACAGATCACTATTTGAGTGCAGCTAAGAGTGGTCTAGACTTCAATAAATAATTTTAGGTCGACTTGGAATAGTAACAATTTCTTGTTGAGTTTCCACATTGTAATCATAGCATGTAGGATGTTATCTTGACAAAATCACTCGATTATTTCAGTGCTGATAAAAAAGAGTGGTTTACTATGTCAATTTTAAAATGTAATTACAATTGCAATGATAATTTCTTTTTGTGTACGTATCAAGTTAGGCAACTCTGTTCTGTTGCAAATAATATCATTATAATTATGTAATAATAAAAAATAATATCATGGTAGATTATAAGGTTCCAACACTGTCTATGTAATGCAATTCTATGTAATACAACAATGCAAACTGGAACAATAGCCATTATCATTCTGTCGAATTTTTCTGTGCATGGGTGAAGGTTATTTCTGACATTTTAATTGTACAAAACAGTATTTGTACAAACAATAACAATAAATCCTACTCTTTTAATATGATAATATCATGTGTCATAACAAATAATACCACTATTTTAATCATATAATTGTAAATTATATCACGGTATATGATAACAAGTGCAAAGCATGTAGCCTATTTAAAGTAGTAGGCATTTCAAATATAATTTTTTCATCACTGAAGCAAATAGAAATATAGTAAGAAATAAATAAAAGCACGAATAAAACGTAAATTTCATTTAGCCTCAGTTTTGCGCATGTTCGCTAAATACAGAACTTAAAAAGCTTATGGAGTTTTGACCCTCGAAATTTTTTTGCCCCCCCCCTGAAAAAAACTGAAATGACGTCCCTGGTCACCCGCAGTAAAGATCCGAGAAATTAATCTCTGACCGGGAATCGAATCCGGGCCGCCGGCGCGGCGAGCGGGCTGCAACCTACTCGACCACGCAGGATCTCTCCTTATACAAAACTTTGCTATAGGCTATATAATATATATAGGCTATAATTTATTATAGGCATGCCTTGACATCAACAACGGAATCTCAACAAGACGCTTCATTCTTAATCATCGTTTAATGAATTAGCCATAAAATTAATATCGATCGAGATGTGCGTACGTAGGCCATAATAGGCTACTGTGTTTTACGGATCTTTTCAATCAATCAATCAATCAACAATCAATCAATCAACCAATCAAACAATCAGTCGACTATCAATCCATCAACCAACCAATGGTTCTCTTAATTGTTTCTTTTGAATAGGCTTGCGGCCGCTTGCCGCTTGCGCATAGCCTATGGGGGGTTCCGAGTTGGCAACTGCAGGAAGCAGTCGGGAGTCGAAACTCACGAAGCTTTCGACCGGCGTCACCGGCACCATTGGGATCAGCTATAGCCTAATAGGCCTAATCGTAATCGATAGCTAGTCTACGTCGTGTGCGCAGGCGCGGCCGGTGGATCGGCTCCATGCTGCCAGAGATGACTAACATTTATTACTGTAGGCTAACCCACAACACGCGTGGTTTAAGTTTACGAAGTTTTAAGAGTAAATTTAATAAACGAAATAGGCTTGCCACCACGAACCACGTTACCCTAAAATAAATAATCAATGACGCCAATTTTAGCAAATCTTTGACCACAGCATAGGCCTAAATAACAACAATTTGCAATTTATACTGTAGGCTACAGTGCTACTTTGACCTTGGACTGATTTGACCAAGGCTTTGACGAATACGGCTAAAACCACATAGGCCTAATAGTATAAAATAATAATTATTATAATGACTTATAGGCCTATTGTGGTAAAACCAGTTTTTGTAAAACGAGGCCTATGCTACTCGCGCATGACCAAGACAGTGGCACCGCCTGACTGTCACGTGACTTTTGGGGTATCGCGCGATCTATGATCCGATTAAAAGCAATCGATTCGTTTTTGCTTTTATAAATTAAATAACATTTGTCGCATTTATATGCAAACAAGTTCTGTAGTATTTTGTTTATGCCAGTGCATGTGTCGTTAATAGTAAGCAATTGAATGATGGCCGACGTTGTTATCGTAGCTGCAGTGCGAACACCGATAGGTAACGACCGTGGTCATGCCACTAGACTGTCACTAGACTGTTATAACGTGTAGGGCAATCAGAATTATTGTAATCTCTAAACTTCTACAACACACATAATAAAGTTGAGCGATGTCGCGAAGCTTATTCACAGGCATGTAACGAAAACAACCGATAGATAGTTGGCCAAGATGCAAGTGGTCCGGCAGCTAAGAGAGATTGTATAGCGCAGCGACAATTCTGCATCGTGGCTCCAAACTACAGTTGGGTAATCTATAGCACTTGAGCCTTCTAAATTAGTCGCAATTGCATGGGATTTTCGCGTTGGTCGCACACGAGTTGGATTCGTCGTTGACGAAAAGAATTCTGGCTAAATGAAGTCGGATTGATGAAAATAATTTGTACCTAAATAGAAGTGGGATTGGTTAATGATTCTTCCTTAAATTGGAGCTGGATTGAGGAAAAACATTGTTATTTAAATAGAAGTTGGATTGACAAACAGTAACAAAGGAAGCTAGATTGATGAAAAGAATTCAAATCTAAATGGATGAAAAGAATTCATACCATTTAAAGTAGTAGTTGGATTGATTAATGGTGCATCAGACCAATAATTTTTAACGCCAAAGCTTACCCTACCATAGCTTAAAGATTGCTTTACAGTTAACTTTAGTAGCATATTAAGTATGTTGCCAGTGTTAGCAATATTTAGACCAGAAATTGTTCTCTTATTTTGTGTTTCAAACTTTTAATGTTTTGTTTTTAAGGTTCATTTAATGGGTCATTGTCATCCGTTCCTGCGCATGATCTGGGTTCAACGGTTATCCGTGAAGCCCTTAGAAGGGGCAACGTACAGCCAGAAGAAGTCTCGGAAGTTATCCTGGGTCAAGTTTTGACAGCAGGTATCAGCAATGAAATGTCACTTTGATTTGTAAAGAAATATTATAATGAAATATATGTGTCTTCAATTTTGTTTTAGATAAAAGTCATAAAAATTAAAATTTCATATTTGTCATTATGTGAGCACTGAGCAGGTTGTTTGCATATTATTCTGGATACATGATAACTTTTGCATATTGTGTTCTGTTAGACTTTATGTGGTTGCAGAATGTTTTAATTGTGCCACCATCAAGACTATATTTCTTCTTTTTCTGTATCAATTTTGTCCATTTTGTTGAGCTAGAGATTAAGTGACCTTCTTCTTGCTTTGTTGTGTTCCATAAATAATTTGTGACCTTGCAACCAAAAACTAAGCATGTCTTTTAAATTCTAGCCTTTATCACCACTTCAGCATAAGCAGCATTTGTAAAAAACTTCAGAAACACATTGTTATGGAAAGTGTGAAATTACCCAATGCTGAATTGCTTTCACGTATACATGTTAAATTGTGAAGTTTACTTCTGTAGTTTTGTTGAAGCTCAGGGTCAGAATCCCGCACGGCAGGCCAGCATCCGATCTGGGATTCCTCACAGCGTACCCGCATGGAGCGTGAACCAGTTGTGTGGGTCGGGGCTAAGGGCCGTTGCGCTTGGATATCAAGCCATTCGACTCGGTGACGCATCAATTGTAGTTGCTGGAGGACAGGAGAGCATGAGCAAGGTTTGTTACCAGCTTAGCAACTTCGTTCTATGCAAATTGCACCAATGTCCGCTTCTTTACTGAGGATCTGGGGTACCGGGGTCATATGTTGCATTGGTTCCTTCCCCAGTATAAAGGTCTCTCTTACTCGTAGTGCCCACCATTGCATGACCATATTATCTCCCAGACTTATGGTCTTGCGGTAAAAATTGTTCATTATTAAAATGTTGTGTTTTATCTATTGCATGTACTGTTCACCACAGTGAGGATAGGTAGTTGATTTAAGAAAGAATGTGATTTCTTATGAACTTTTGGCAAAAGTGTCTTTAAAAATCAATAGCATTTTATGAACTATTAGGTTCTGTAACTGTTTTTTGGATATATGTATAGATCTGCCTGTTTTTTGTCTTTTCTATAGCGCCTTTTAGGACAATAGGGCTTCATATCAAATTGGTATGAAACCTGCATTGTTAAGGCTGGATGAATCTAGGGGAGGAGTGGAGCTCACAGCTTAATTGAGCTTTTATTGTTGTACCATGTATTGTCATGAGGTTCAAACTAGTTTCGTTTGGCATTCTGTTAATTTTTGTAAAAAAATTCAGGCACCACACGCAGTGTACATGAGAGGTGGCGTGAAATTTGGCGACGTACCATTGACTGATACTATGATGAGTGACGGCTTGACAGATGCTTTCAACAATTATCACATGGGACGCACAGGTGGGCTGAATGACGTTTATAATAGTTTTTATAACTACAGTATTATGTAAATTAGTACAATACAAAGTAGTTCTGGGATTGATATTACCCTCCTTCCAAAGCTCAAAAGGGCAAACAACCATATGACAGTGCATCAATGAGCGCATGACAGGTGAGCCCAAAGGACTTGATTAATGTTGTTCATGCTTAGTAACTGCTTCAAACAAGGCTCTAACTCAGCGGTTCCCAACCTGTGGCCCCCGGGCCAAAAGTGGCCCGCAAGGCCTAAAAAATGGCCCGCCAGTCCTCAAAGATGACACTCATCTCTCAAAGAATTAAAAAAAATATATGAAAAATTGACAATTTGGACCAGATAGAACATAATTATATTTATTTTCTATTACAAATTATTTTATTTGACGTCTATAAATGACATCAAACAATCTATTTTGAATCAATTATAACAATTCTATATGATTTTAGTCAAATAAATTTTAACATTGTGGCCCCATAAACGCCCTTATGTCCTTTGACTAAGAAAAAGTGGCCCTCATGTCCTCCAACTTAGAAAAAGTGGCCCTAAAGGCAAAAAAGGCTGGGAACCACTGCTCTAACTCGTACTCCATGTTACAGGCTGAGAGAGCTCAGGCCAATCGGCCAGCTGCCAAGCGTTAAGATAAGGCACTTGTTCATCTATTTCACGCATGTATCTGTTAAAGTTTCACAGATACATTAATTGATTGGTTGAAATATAAACATGGCAGTAACAGCATTTAGAAGATTTTTTCAGTTTTTCAGCCAAAACACACCGCAGCCATTTCTTGTCTTGTTCAGTGCATAAATTTGCATGCAATATTAGATAACTTATGTTATTTATTGATTTTAAATATTTCCAGCTGAGAATGTGTCTAAACAGTGGGGCGTAACGAGAGAAGATCAAGATCTCTTTGCATTACATTCTCAGCAGAAGTGTGAGGCTGCAAGGAATGCAGGAACGTTCAATGAAGAAATAGTTCCGGTTGTTATTCAGAGTCGACAAGGTTTGCGGTTGAATCTTAAATTGATGTTTGAAAATACTAAATATAATTGACTCAGTTATTGCACTTAACTTTGACTTAACAATGGTAAATTAAGATGCCAACAAGTTCTGGAATGACGGATTGTGCATGTGGGATTTGTTACCTGTTTCTGCATGGTAACTATTACGCTAGAGCTTTAACGTGCCTGCTACTTTAGCATTTATCAAGTAAATTCCACTCTAATTTTAGAAACTTTTACTTGTTTTTAGTAACGTGATATTTTATTCAATTTTATTCTGCATATGTTGCTTGGCTAGGACCAGTTGAGGTCAAAGTGGACGAATATCCTCGAAGCGGCTGTACAATTGAAGCGCTTAAGAAACTGAAGCCGGCATTTCTTTCGGATGGAACTGGAACAGTTACAGCGGGAAACTCATCGGGTAAAAGACGTCTTTGGTTATTTGATGAGAATGCTTAGATCTCATTCACTGTTGGTCAGTATTAGTCAGTTTTTACCTTTTCTTTAACCCTTTACTACCGACCAATGGTGGAGGATTACCCATGGCATTTACTACACTTTGTATTTCTGTGTGACATTGCATGCGTTAAAAATGTTTATAATAACAATGACGATAACATGAATGTTATGATGTTTATGGGGTTGTGGAAATTTTTAAAAATTCAGATTTAAAAGTAACGTGCTTGTAAAACAGCGTTTGCAGATCAGTTTTTGGTGTAACTTCCCAACACAGCATTTCAAGACTCTTCAATAATAATCTTTGTTTAATGACTCAATCCGACAAACTGCAGAATAATTACAGGTGCAGGTTATACGAAATACGGCCCACTATAGCACGACACGCAGGTCGGTTTTACAGCAGTGGGTTCGGTAGCTTAACACAGGTGTGGTAATGATATTGTTTTGTTCTGCCGGTAAAAATTAAGGCTTTGTTTCTTTACAGGTATAAACGATGGAGCAGCGGCGCTCGTCCTGATGAGTGCAGAGGTTGCAGAAGCCAGAGGATTGAAACCTCTTGCCCGAATAGTTTCCTGGGCTCATGTCGGGGTCGATCCAGCTCTGATGGGCACTGGTCCAATTGGTGCTATTACGAAAGTGGTATGCAGGTTTCTATTGTCTGTTTGTGTCTTTGTTATCTAGACAATTAATGCGTTGTCTTTACAAATTTTCCTTTAGTCTTTGTTCTCTTGGTTCCAATGTTGGTGTGCCATATGTTGATCATTGGCAGGCCATGCAAATCTTCTTCCAGTTGTTGTGCTTATGCTGAGCCAAATTATCTTTCGACATTACAACCGTTAGAATTTTTCCTAGAAACCTTATCCTGTCTTATCCTGTCTTTCAACCTTTGGACCTATCTAAAACCTTTGAACCTTTTCTTGAATCTTTAAGCCTTGTGGACCTTTGAACATTTCTTCAAACCTTTGAGCCATACCTAGAACCTTTGAACCAATCTTAAAACGTTTAAAGCATGTGCTGGTGGCTGTTTAGATAGATGAGTAATTGTCATTCATTTCTGATGTCAGCCATCACTATTATTGTAACTGTGATCTTACATGGTGCTATGTAATGTGAAGCCCATCTACATCATGTAACTCAAGATCTTCCAGTTGCCAAGCCATGTACATCTAATTCTTAGGACTGCATTTAATTGAGGAAAACTGTGAAAACTCTTAGAATTTACTCTTGTCAAAAATTGAAGACCATTGTTCGCAAATTCTGGATTAAATTGCTGGTGGTTGGTTGATTTTGGCTGTGCAAAGTTTTGACTTTATATTTCATTTAGCAATGATTTGCTTAAGCATGAAAATGGTCCTTGCCATTACACTGCAGAAGTTGTCGTAACTCAACTGAAGTCGCTGTTGTTTGTTTTTAGTTAGAGAAGTCCGGATGGACTCTGAATGAAGTGGATCTGTTTGAAGTCAACGAAGCGTTTGCTTCTCAGTCGCTGGCCGTAGTCCGTGAATTGAAGTTAGACTCGTCAAAGGTAGAATATTATATCACAATTAGGCCATAAAAAAATATCTACTAATCAATAATGACTTTTTTAGTCCTGTCTGACAGTACGTGTATTGAAATCTCTCAAACTGTTGTAATAAGGTCATGAATGTAACTATTGTAATAAATAGGAAGTGCTAATACCTTGATTTCAGATTACCATTGTCTTTTTTGTTTGAAATTTGGACAAAAGATCGTTGAACCCATAAAACTTTTTGTCTTGAAGTCCATTGTTGATTTTGGGCAATAACAAATGGTCAGTTATCGTTTGCAAATGTTCTCAACCAGGTTTTCTGTTTCCTGTTCAGGTGAACATCAGTGGGGGTGCCATTGCCCTTGGCCATCCAATCGGGGCATCTGGTGCCCGTGTTCTTGTCACTCTCTTGCACAACTTGCGAAGGACTCGTAGCAAGAAGGGCATTGCATCGCTGTGTGTTGGTGGTGGTATGGGTGTCGCTCTGAGTGTTGAAAACCTTCAGTCTTAGCTGAGACAACTAATGGATGAATCTGCAAAAGTGATCATGAATTAGGTTTGGGTCTTTGGGTGTAGTGGTGAACCGGTGATGGTTTCTGGTATCTGCATTTGTACATTACGTGGCCGAAGGTTTTGGACTGAAAAAGCAATAATCATAATCAGTTATTGGCATTTGTCTTTGTAACTCTATCTGCTCATAATTCTGCTCAGTACAATTAGACTTATGAGGATACTTCCCAAAGTTTCTCCAATTCAATCAGATGGGACCTTAGAAATTGTTGTTTAACATCTGGATGCCTGAAACACATTCAGTTAAACATTTAAAGTCATTGCCATTCAGCCTGATGTGAAATGTGAGGGATATGTTTTTAATTTAAATGATTATCATTATGTTAGACAGTTAGAGGCACGGAAGGATGTGTTGACTTTTGAAATTTCATTATGGATTTGTCTGCAATGTTAAAGTCAGTCGTGCCCAATGCTATGCTCAAAGTTCAGCCTCTCCATTTTCCGTTTTCAGTGTAACTCTTGGTTATTTGCATCGCCGATGATGACCAGATCTCACATAGGCCTATATGCAGCACTGAAAGCTGTGTGCACTGGTTGCAGTTTACTTGCAATCTGCAATTGATTGATTGATTGATTGATTGATGCTTTTACTTTTTCCTTGACAATGCAATAGAAGTCTGTATAGTACGTTAAATTTTTAGCAAAAATAATCAATTGGACAAGTCATTTTCATCGGAGCATTTGCTAATTAATGTACATAATAAAACTGTCTCTGCATTTATGCGCTCAAGCCAAATGCTTTTGACCATCCTCAAAAGTTGTTTTCATGCAAGTGCATGTGACATAGGGCTACATAGTACACACATTAAATACATATGCGTATAATATGGTCTACATGCGTGCGCATTGCGCAATTGTGCATTTACATACCAAAATGAACACATAATATCCCCATTGTACTCTAAATACAGCAATAACAATGATGGCCTATATCACATCATATTGTGCCTCATCACATTAAAGTGCTAGAGAATGACTGTTTATAATGTCTACAAGTTGTTTAAGAAGCCGAAAGGAAGAATAGGACAGAAATTCTTCAGTGCTAGAGAGTTGTAGAACTGTGGAACCGTTTGGACGACAGCATTGTCTCGGTGGACACTGGGCACAGTCACAGCGTTTAAGAAGAAGCAAGAAAAATAGGGCTTATTAAGTGTCCCAGATTTATTTGCAGTAGTTTTTGAGTTCAAAGTTCAAACCCAGTCTTCTGAACGATTAAAAACCCTATGTTCTGTTCTGTTAATTCTGACCGTATTCGCGCTGATCAAAGCCTTGCATGTTACACCCAAAGACCTCATGTCATCGACTGTATAAATCGAAACCGTAATTGCTATGAATATATACGTCAGATGTGTCTAGCATTGTGTTGTGGGAGGGACGTGGTTGACTTCTGGTCTGCGTCCAGATTAAAGCCTCTTCAGGAGAACGATGGGGAAAACATTGCCGTTCAAACTGAATTAGATCGAGAATTGGGGATAAGTGTTTACAGGAACCGAATGACTGAAGTCACGTCCGTTCTAACGATGGAGTTCACGAGTCTTGATCAGACCAATTAAATAGCACGCGGCTCGTCGTGTACAGCACGGTTGTTATGAGTAGCGGCCTATCCTCAACTGAGTGATCTCTACATGCAGCAATGCTATTGAAATTTTACAATACAGATTAGGCCTAATTATAAACAGATGCATACAGCCTCAGGTAACAGACGTAAAGTAAGGTAACTGTAAAATAATGGCTAAGATGAAAATTTATGTGGGAAAATTTGCAAGCGCTGTCTGCTAGGCCAATAGTAGGCTACATGGGTACACATCATTTTCATGGTAGGGTATAGGCTACTCGGGTGAGTTTCATGGTTCAAGTGGCTGAACGATCGTTGTATCAAAGTGCAGAAAACAGCAACATCACTAGGGGCGGAGTGGTGTAGGAGTAAACTCATGTAATGTCATGTGCCTTGGAACCGAAAAGTTGCGGGTTCGAATCTACGTCAAGCCGCCGCGTATGTAGGCATACACAGAGCAAGTAGGCTACTTCACACGCATTTGCTGCTGCACTTCGGCGTAAAATTCCGATTCAGTGTCCGCGCTGTAGTCGGAAACGCCTCTGAGTAGTAGGCCCTAACCTTGAAGGGGCGCTATTCGTAGGCCCTAACAAGTGTTCATACGAACAAGACCAAAGTCTTACGCGCTATAAATATATTTAGGCTATGTTTTGTCAGCTAGAATTTTCAAAGACTGTGCAGACCTACTTGTAGCACTAGGCTTATAATATAATTATAGGCTATTATTATGTTCAATAAATAATAATAATGGTGATGGTGATGGACCGATGGTGACGATGATGATGGTATGGTGATGATGATGATGATGATGATGATGATGATGATGATGATGATGATGATGATGATGATGATGATGATGATGATGATGATGATGATGATGATGATGATGATGATGATGACGATGACGATGACGATGACGATGACGATGACGACGACGACGACGATGATGATGATGATGATGATGATCGTGATAATAAACGGGCGAGCGGTGGTGAAGGATATCACCCGATCAAATTAATTGAAAAATGAACAGGGTCGATCGAGGCCGTAGACGTCGGCAGCTAGGCCTATATAAAATCCGATTACATAAATTTACATGTATATACACCGTGATTCAAAAAAAAGTAAGCCAAATTATTTTTCATATATCTCTAATGCCTGAAAACATATCACGCTAAAATTTTCCAAATATTCAGAGAATTGGACCAAGAATATGATTCCAAAATTTCATGACATAAAGTTGAACGGATAAAAAGATATGAATCTTTAAACTTCATATACCGAAATTACCGTTTACAAGCAATTTTTTGTCAGATACAATAAAAAAAAGTAAGCTAAACTGTTTTTATTATATCTCCAATGCCTGATAATTAATCATACTAAAAGTTCCCAGATATTTAGAGAGTTGAACCAAGAATAGGATTCCAAAATATCATGTCATAAATTGGAACGGATAGAAAGATATGAATATTTAAACTTCATCTCCCGAAATATCAGTTTTCAGCAAGTCTGTTATGGTGTCCGTTGCGGTTTCGACGCATGGTCGTTCCCATTTAGTCTTCATTGACCCTGGAATGAAAATTAATGGAGCCTATTATCGCGAAGTTCTGCTGTCACAACATCTTCCACCTGTTATCAGAAATCTATAGCCCCAGAAGGCTGTTTTCTTTTTCAACAGAACAGCGCCAACCGACAAAGCCAATGAAACCATCGAAATGCTGACAAGAGAGACGCCAGACTTCATTTCTCCCACATTATGGCCTCCGAACAGCCCAGATTTGAATCCTGTCGACTGTAAAGTGTGGAACGTGATGCAAGACCGAGTCTACCAGACAACAATCCATGATATAAGCGATCTGAAGCAATGCTTTTTGGAAGTGTGGGATGGCCTGGACCAAAGGATAATTGACGATGCTGTTGCGTAATGCATGGCGCCAGCGCCTCAAAGCTTGCACGCAGGCAGGAGGATGACATTTTGAGCATGTTATTTAATTAAATAATCAAACCATACTGTCGGAGACATATTGATAGTTCAATTATCTACATATCTGGAAAATTTTAGAATGATTGATCATCAGGCATTAGAGATATGAGAAAAAGTTTGACTTACATTTTACTGAATCTGACAGAAAATTGCTTGTAAACGGCAATTTCGGCATATGAAGTTGAAAGATTCATATCTTTTTATCCGTTCAACTCTATCTCATGAAATTTTGGAATCATATTCTTGGTCCACTTCTCTAAATATTTGGAAAATTTTAGCGTGATATGTTTTCAGGCATTAGAGATATATGAAAAACAATTTGGCTTACTTTTTTTTTGAATCACGGTGTATATATATATATATATATACAGCTAATACTAGGCC